>CM076608.1:1275433-1875433 GCA_038502775.1 Hippodamia convergens | reverse complement strand
ATTTTCATTTGAATATCGAGAGTATTTCACAAAAATTGACTGAAATAGAGAAAATACCGTCTAATACTCGTTGCAGAAGGCAATTCCAACACTCATTCTTTCGAAAACATGAGTGTTACAATAGGAGCTCGTTCTGCAACTTGTTTTAGAATATACAATTAAAATATTTTTGGTCAAGGTGCAAAATGGCGAATGCGCCGGTTTTAGATAATTTGCGTTATAATCAATTCTTTCACAAATATTCTGGTACTGTTTCACCCAAAGAACATCCTTAAGCATTTTGAAATCGTAGTTTGCTGCACAAAATGAAAATTTGAATGATATTCGTCATTTATCATTGAAAATGCACCCAAAAATTGAGCATACATGGAGGAGAATCAAAATTCTCTCACGACTGTAGGAATATTATACTTTATTTTCCCTTATTCCCTGAATTTTCATCAGGTTTGGTTTTCAGAACTGTGACTGAGTGCCAACATATATAGAATGAATATAAAAGTGAAACAGAGACATACACGCACGATTTAGTTCTACGAGATGTGGCAGAACAAACAAATCTGCCACAGAATTAGAGAAATAATTGAAATTGCATCACTCTTTTTTCTTAGCATAAAAACAGATATCCATGTTTATCGAATAAAAAATCTCCGATATTATTATCAGAACTTCTGAAATGTTCATTTTCGGTAGAGTTTTTTTCCAGAGAGGATTAGACTCGATTTTTAGACACTATTGATGAATGCATTTATAATCTAAATGAGTTGAAGTTATAATTTTTTGATGGATTCGTTGTTAGAATAATATTCACCACAATTTCTTGAGTTTGTCTATAATGTATTACGCATACAACAGAAAAAAAGTCATTTCATTATCTATATATTCATCTATCCTTCATAAAGAACTTCAAAAAGAAATCTAAAAACAAAACTTTTTTGAATCGTGAATATAAATGAGGTAATGGTGAATTATTTGAAATAGTAATTTTTTGAAACACCCTGTAACTTGATAGTGAATAGATATCCATGCTCTGCTTTCTGATGTCTCATCATTAAAAAAAACAGAGGTCTTCGAAACTTTTTTTTGCAATAGTCCTATAGTTCTCAAGATGATTTGAGTGTGCACTGTGTCCCATTTTGCTTGAGACTGCACTGTATCTCAGATAGAGACATGCGGTTTTCGTGACCCTATATCACTTTTTTGTGAAACTTTTAAATCCGTAAACAGAAATATCCAACTACTTTTGTTTCTGAAATAGAGGGCGAAAACGAAAATTCGCTTTGTAGATGTTATTATTTCTCGGGCCCTGTATATCATAGAGAAAAAATTAAAACTGCTTTTAATAGAAATTTTTTAAGTTGAAAAATTTTTTCAAGCACTGTTTTTGAGATTGAGCACTAACTCTTGAATTTTCAGATGGAACACCCTCTATATGTATCGTAAAGTCAAATTTTAACAATTATTTTTCTGAATACATTCACGTATCAAAACCAACCGTTCAATGCATTTCAGCATCGAAAATCATAAGAATCCATACTATGTTTGTTTTTTCAATAGTAGGCCATGAATTCTTTCACACATTCATATTATTTTTTTTTAAGCCATATGACTCAAGCCTGGTTATTATATTTTATTCTTACGTGAACTCAAAATATCTTTCTTCAACATGAACTTGAGAATGTTGAGAACGAAACAAATTTCAATACTAATATTGATCTTTTTATGCATATTCAACTTTTATGCATCTGTAGAAGAATTCATGTTTTACTTTTGAAAAAAAAACAAATACAAATAGGGTTTCTCTTGAATTCTTGAATTTTAAAATGAATTGAATATATTCAGAAAAATCATTGTAAAAATTGAACGTTAAAATATGTAGGGTGTTCCATTTGAAAATTTAAAAGTTTGCGCCTAATCTCAGAAACAGTGCTCTGAAAAAAATTTCAACTACGTACTTATACGTAAAAATGTCTATTGAAGACAGTTTTAATTTTTTCCTTATCTTGTACTGGGCCAAAGAAATGATAACATCTTCAAAAAGTGCATATTTTCGTTTTCGCATTGTATTTCAGAAACAAAAGTAGTTGGAATATTTCTGTTCATGTCATGTCTCACCCAAATTGGGACACAGCTTTGATAAATAGCGCATTGCCTCTGAAATCCTTCGAAGCAGACGATATTTCTGTAAAAAATTCACAAATTCGGTCTCCCACTTTTCCGATACACCCCGTATCCCAATGCGGCTGTTCCTCCGTGCGTCTATTCGATTCGGGAAAAGGTCGGCGCCTGAACCTTTCCCGGCAACGCGATCCCCATCATTTATCCGCATTCGCGTAGACCCTTCCCGAAGGACCTGACCCGGGCCTATTTTCGGATCCGAGATTAAAAGGAAGAAACGACGTTCCAAGGCGTATTTCCACGAGCACACAGCTGTCGCGGTGTGTGCGAGCTTAAGTATCCTGAGATTCGTTTTCTTAGGATCAAGAATGACCAGACCCCCTTTTCCTATGTCTTCCTAACAACATAGGTTGAGCGTGTTTCAGAAAAATCCCAAGAGACCAAAAACTGAACTCAAGTGCACCACTCAGTGAATAGATAAGGCACTTGACGCTTAACGCAAGACTTCTCAAGTGTCCGCAGGTGTTGATTCGAATAAGTCGAGAATCACGGGGAAGTAACAACTTGAGGGTTGCATGATCGCGCGGGGAAAAGAGAACAAGGAGTACTTTGAGAATGGGACGGTTGACGGTCACAACGTGGACAATTGTTATACGTGGTTCTCAGACTCAGCAGAATAGATGAAAGCTAGTTTGGAGGTTGTTGAATGAGTTTTTGAGAGGAATTCATTTGACGAAAGCTTATGGAATTATAACTTCAGTGCGTTCAGTGACTGTAGTCCAGAGTTCTTCGTTGTCAATGTTTTTGCTTCTATTCATTAAACATACTTTTAAATTACTTAGTGCATAGTTATTCCCAGAACCAGTTAAGATCCTACAAACATAAATTAAGTGTGTTTCAAGACAATCCCAAGATCAAACGAAACACAAAGCTGACTACACGAATTTGAAGCCTTCCTTATTCCAGTGCTCGTGTCTATGTGACCCTAAGCAAGGAGAGCCTAGGAATCACCGGAGATCTAGCTAACAAGCGGAGGCTCCAAGTGATGAGCTCATGAGAGAACGGCGTGGTGACTATGGCTCTATTGAAACCTCGAGTCTTCAGACACGAGAAATACTCGAAAAATACTGTTAGCGCCACATGCAAGCTAGCAACACTAGAACGAACAAAACTGAATATAGCAGACTTTGCCTTGTAGTGAGACTGAAACAATCCAGGGAACGGACCCAAATTTCAAGTTAGTACTCCATCCAGAGTACTGGGACTTCATTAGAAACCTTGAATCTTCGATTATGGGACCCAATGAGTAATATTAGTAATCTGCTGATCCAGAAGTCTCATAGCTCTACTCTCGGAGAAGCTAGGGGCTGTGGATCTCTACCTGTAACTTGTATAAGGGAGGGTAGAGAGTCGTCCAAGACTTCCCTAAGAATCTACCTATGACCCTATTCTCGTAACCAAGACGTGGGGACATCCGGAACGAGGAGTCAAACAGTGAACAACGAAAACTGTACACTGGATGACTTGGAGACTGGTTATCAACCTCCGAACCCATATCCCAATTAACCCGGGTAAAGAGTGAGAGCTACCAAGACCGATATGCTGAAGATTACCATAGTAATTATTGTCCCAGCAGCCAAAACAAGTTGCCTTGATGGAATTGGTGTCCTTGGAGTTCTAGCAAAGCAGCCAGGGAGGGTTTTTTAGTTGCCTCAAAATCTAGCACTCGTTTTTAAATGAACGAGTGTTAAACTGAACCTTCTGTACGGTAGGTATTATTTTTCCATTATTTTCTCTAATTCACTGAATATCTTTCAGTGAGTATAGCGCTCTAAATGATACAGGTCTTCCATCCAAAAAATTCCACGTTTCTGCTCAATCCCGAAAACAATGCTCTGAAAAGAAAATTAACTACATCACTGACTTTTACGTTAAAATATAGGTATGTCAAAAGCAGTTCTCATTCTATTTCTATCTTATACAATGCCTCGTACATTCGAAATTTATTTTTTTCTTGTGTTTTACCGATCTGTAAATCTCCTTTGAGGATTTCTGCCTGCTTTCCTCACTTTTGCACCAAACTCGTTGTCTAATTTTGAAACTCAACTATTTTTAACTTTCAATACTTCTCAGAGTCAAATTCAAAAATTGTCCTCTTTGGCCCCCAAACTTCTTAATTCTTCATGAAAAATAGTGCAATTTGAAACGAAAATTGAACTGCAAACAAGTAGGTTAATACATATACATGAAATATAAATTTCCTGGGTTAGGTACTTTATGATCGTCCTGTTTATTTCATAATCAACCTTAGCACTACAGTCCTACAAGGAATAGGAAAAAAAGATGTATTTTTTCTGGTGACTCAGTACGAGCTTTGTGTAAAAATATCTTTATTCAATGGTACGAGTAATATCACTGAAACGAACAAGTGTGGTTCCAAGAGTTTTCTCTGGTTCATTTGGTTTGTCTGGCATTGCGATGAAAGAGTACCATCAACCCATCTATCTGATACATAAGTTTTTGCCGTTTTTTGAATGGATGTTGTTTGAGTTTATAGGCTAATAGCCTGGCGTAGAGATCACAGTCATCCTCATCCTTTTTAGAATCTGATGACGTAGTCCTTGTTGGATCACTTCCGTTTTGCGGGACTGGCACATCCTCTGTCTGAAACAAACATTTAAGCTATAAAATTTCGAATTTTCAGTTTTTAGGTGCGACATTTTCAACGAAAAAAATCTTTCTGTAGTGATAATTTAGAAACAGAGAAATGAGAGTGCCTGCACTAATACGTAAAATGCATTGACAGGTCCGGAAAACTACAAATGGACAAATACAAAACACGATATCCTCATAAAGAATGTATATCAATATGAAAGTAAATACCCAAATGAGAATATCACACTTTTACCAAACCGGACAGTCATATAATGCATGTTGTCAGATTCTTTCGATATTCATGGATATTAAAGAATTACAGAATCACAATTATCAATTATCACAAGGTCTAAGAATAAAGTTAGGTCACATCAAATGGATGTGTTACTATGTATTAAGAATTGTGATCGTTTTTTTTTTTCTGATTACAATCTATAAGACTGCTTATAGCAGTTCTATTCCTATAGAACTGCTATAAGCAATCTTATAGATTGTATTGTTTTCATGCATGTATCTATACACGTGAATACAACACATTCTTATACAACTTCTAAAGATGAATCCGGCCATTTTATTCGACCCTATAATATGTTTTGACCTAATAGATTTAAAATAATTTTTTACTCACCGATTTAGAGGTCTCTCCACCCATTTTCACTATTATTGCTCTCTACAGATGATTCAATAGAAAAGATATGAAGATTATTTCTGAAAAATTAATATGTACTTCCGCGCATAAACAAAATGAAGATAAGCTACCTATCTATATCTATCATGATCAATGTTGACAAGACCGAATGCATTTACTTCTCGATTTTGAATAATGACGAATAATTACTAGTAGGTGTATTTGTCTCTACAGTTACAGCCCAATTTTTTACACATTTCGCAAAGTCCCTTTTTTGGATCTGAAAGGTTCAAGTCGACGGATATTTGTAGAGGAGTCTGGAAAAATAATGAAGATGAAATTCGATTTTGGAACTTGAAAGAAAAACGATAATATTGGAGAGCCATGGATTTAGGCAAGCAAGATGGTGACCAGATGGTACAGAAGCCATATCTTCGAAATGAATTGTTGACTCACTTAAAACTGAAAACATTTCGGACATACTTGTGTACAGTATTTACTAATTACTTTTGCAAAAGTTCTTTATTCATTTGATCTGCGCAACTTTTACTGAGAGGAAGATTTATATATGAGGGGAACACATGTATGAAAAAAGAATAGATTCGAATTTTGGATTGTTTCTATAACCTGATTTTGTTACTTTTTTATCATTAATTTTCAGAATACTTCGAATCCTAAATGTTTAACCAGTTTTTTACAATAAAGCCTCGAATTTCGAGAAATAAAGGCGGAAGCAGAGTTGTACAGCTATTATTTTACACGAATTGATATGTAGTATTAGTAAAAATCAAGTTTATTCAAGTGTGTTGAATAATAAATTTCAATTGATCCAAGAGAGAATTCCAAAATCTTCAAATATATTGATAGTGATCCGGTCTGGCAACGTTGTCCAAACCGTTTAAAGATTGTCCACATTTAGTGCGACATAAGAAAATTATTTCACAATATATAATATATAAATACAGTTGATCCTTAGATAGCTAAAGGCAGACTTTTGTAATGTCAGTTTTTTCTTACTTGTTCATAAGGTAATACGTTTATGAGGCATTTTACACATTCTTGACCCGTGTTTTTCCAAGAATTTCCAGACATCCACTTTGTTCTCGTCTTAACCTTACATTCGAAATTTATTTTTTTCCTATGTTTTTTCGATCTGTAAATCTCCTTTAAGCATTTCTGCCTCCTTTCCTCACTTTTGCACCAAACTCGTTGTCTAATTTTGAAATTCAACTATTATTAACTTTCGATACTTCTCAGATTCAAATTCAAAAATTGTCCTCTTTGGCCCCCACTCTCTATGAAGGATGCATGACAAACTTCTTAATTCTTCATGAAAAATAGTGCAATTTGTAACGAAAATTAAACTGCAAACTAGTAGGTAAATACCTACATGAAATATAAATTTCCTGGGTTAGGTACTTTATGATCGTCCTGTTCATTTCATAATCAATCTTAACACTACAGTCATAATAAACTTCAATTCAAATATCTTTATTCAATGGAACGAGTGATATCACCGAGACGAACAAGTGTGGTTTCAAGAGTTTTCTCTGGTTCATTTGGTTTGTCTGGCATTGCGGTGAAAGAGTAGATTATCATCCCATCTATCTGATACATAAGTTTTTGCCGTTTTTTGAATGGATGTTGTTTGAGTTTATAGGCTAATAGCCTGGCGTAGAGATCACAGTCATCCTCATCCTTTTTAGAATCTGATGACGTAGTCCTTCTTGGATCACTTCCGCTTGGGGGGACTGGCACATCCTCTGTCTGAAACAAACATTTAAGCAATAAAATTTCGAAGTTTCAGTTTTTAGGTGCGACATTTTCAAAGAAAAAAATTTTTCTGTCGTGATAATTTAAAAACAAAGAAATGAGAGTGCCTGCAGTAATACATAAAATGCATTGACAGGTCCGGAAAACTACAAATGGACAAATACAAAACACGATATCCTCATAAAGAATGTATATCAATATGAAAGTAAATACCCAAATGAGAATATCATATCGGACACTTTTACCAAACCGGACAATCATATAATGCATATTGTCAGATTCTTTCGATATTCATGGATATAAAAAAACTACAGAATCACAATTATCAATTATCACAAGGTCTAAGAATAAAGTTAGGTCACATCAAATGGATGTGTTACTGTGTATTAAGAATTGTGATCGTTTATTTTTTCTGAGTATCCTATATACAACTGCTATAAGCAGTCTTATAGATTGTATTGTTTTCATGCATGTATCTATACACGTAAATACAACACATTCTTATACAACTTATAAAGATGAATCTGACCATTTTATTTGACCCTATAATATGTTTTGACCTAATAGGTTTAAAATAATTTTTTACTCACCGATTTAGAGGTCTCTCCACCCATTTTCACTATTATTGCTCTCTACAGATTATTCGATAGAAAAGATATGAAGATAATTTCTGAAAAATTAATGTGTACTTCCCCGCATAAACAGAATGAAGATAAGCTAGAGATATCCACCTACCTATGTATATCTATATCATGATCAGTACCGAATGCATTTACTTCTCGATTATGAAAAATAACGAATTTTTTTGGTATCCACATAGATAGACATTCAAAGTACCTATCCCAATTTATAGATGAAGTATATAAAAAGATCTATAGTTCTTATAATGCATTGAGTCGGGTCAGGTATTTGCTCCTCTTGTGTTCACTTATACAATAGTTTAGTATATAGTCAACTATCGTATAATATAATGCTATACCTAGGGAAATCCGACAAATATTGATAAAGTCTGTATTGTCCAAAAAATAATATTCTCTTGTAGACCAATTTCCTTGGAAAATGGGATATTGATTCTTGCTTCCATTTTCATATATTTGATAGTAGGTGAAGACAATGAAAATTGTCTTGTTAAATTGTCATTGTTACCTTTTCATTCACATAATGCTCGGAATAAGAAAATATTGTCAATTCCTTAACATAAAACATCAAAATTTGAAAAGTAACCTAAGTATCAGTACATTAAGATATTCAGGCTTCTACCCAGTAATATTGAGTCACCCAATATAATTAATTTCAAGAAAGTTGTTAAGTCTTTACTTTGACAAAAGTGTTTTTATAGTGTTAATGGGTACTATAATGATAATTTAGAAATTGCATTTATGACTTGTCCTATACATACGTCTACATATGTCTAAAAGGAATAATAAGCTATTATTATTATACAAATTGGGAGTAAACTTGAGAAAATTATATAAATCTACTTCAAACATAAAACGTTCCGAGAAACAGACTTTTTTATAGGGGGGGACAAAGCTTGTTTCTAACTAGCAACCCCATGGAGAGGGTTGCAACCCCCTTAAGAATTTGAATAAGAAAAATGGGTAGTTTTGTAATACAAATATATGCATGGATTCAAATTTGTATGAACCTCCAATTGGTGTTTTTATAAATTTTATAAAGTGAATGTTCACAAAGTTACAGGGTGTTTTTTACGGAATTATGGTACCGATGAAACTAAATAAGAGAGATTTTTTAATTGAACGAATGATTTCTATTGAAAAAAAAAATATTTTCAACAATCTGTAATTCTCAATTTTCTCTCCATTAGATTGCAAGCAGATTTTTTCTATTGGGTCACTTGAAATCATAAGTTCATAAAACCAGAGTTGCAGATTTAGACGACCTTACAGCAAGAAGTGTGGCAGAATGTCGTAACTTATTACAGCATGTACGAAATAATTTTGAAGAACGATTGAATCGCTGTATGCAATCTAATGAAGAGCAATTTGAGAATTTGCCGTAAATTTCTACTAATACAGTGTGGTGAAATTTTTTTTTTCAATTGAAATTATACGACCAATTAGAACATCTTTGTTTCATTTGGTTTTAGAGGTACCGCATAATTCCATAAAAACGCCCTGTAACTTTGTGAATATTCACTTTATAAAGCAGAAACTGCAGGTTTACACAAATTTGAATCCATACATTCCCTATTCAAATTCCTGATAATGTCCCCCTTTCATCAAAAATCGATGTCTGATTGTTTTCATAAATTCTGATTCGTTGTTGGGTTATTGAGGGTGGGCACTTTTGAATGAGACACCCTGTATTTAAGAGCGCCAAAACACTGTGAAGCCTCAATGAATGATATTTTGGTACTGATAGTACAAATACGTGATATAAAAATGAACATGCAGGTATTGACAATAATATTGTTATTGCTTATGTACCAAAACAAGACTTTATTCGTTTCATTCTTCGAGCTTTTTTAGCTCACAATTTTGATCAAACTGATGATTTCTTGTGAGAGGTAAGAGATACTCATAAACTCAATTTTTTTATTGATAATACTACAGTTCTCATGAAAATATGATTACAAATACAATCAAGGTCGTCGGCAAAAACTAAATACCTAATGCAATTATGTTGATCAAGTGAGAGTTAGATATATTTCGAATATAACAGTAATCTAGATTAGATATCATGAGTTTTTCCATAACATGCCTCAGATAATCAATGTTGAGGAGAATTTCATTAAATTGCGAGTCCCAATTCACGAATTCAGAATTGAACGAATTTTTTTCTGCTATGGACAACGATCATTACTAGTAGGTGTATTTGTTTCTACAGTTATAGCCCAATTTTTTACACATTTCGCAAAGCCCCTGGGGGTGTTCTCTTGTTGGATCTGAAAGGTTCAAGTCGTCGGATTTTTGTAGAGGAGTCTGCAAAAATAATGAAGATGAAATTCTATTTCGGAACTTGGATGAAAAACGATAATATTGGAGAACCATGGATTTAGGCAAGCAAGATGGTGGCCAGATTGTGCAGAAGCCATATCTTTGAAATGCATTGTAGACTCACTTAAAACTGAAAACATTTCGGACATACTTGTGTACATTATTTACGACTTTCTTTTGGAAAAGTTCTCTATTCATTTGATCTGCGCAACTGTTTCTGAGAGGAAAGTTCATGAGGAAACACATGACCAATTGTATAAAAAAAGAATAGCTCTGAATTTTGGAATTTTTTTATAACCTGATTTTGTTCATTTTTTATCATTAATTTTCAAAATACTTCGAAATCCTAAATGTTTAACCAGTTTTTTCACAAAAAGGCCTCGAATTTAGAGAAAAAAGGAGGAGGCAGAGTTGTTCACCTATATTTTACTCGAATTGATATGTAGTAATACTAAAAATCAAGTTTATTTCAGTGTATTGAATAATAAATTTCAATTGATTTAAGAGAGAATTCCAATCTTCAAATATATTGATAATGATCCGGTCTGGCAACGTTGTCTAAACCGTTTAAAGATTGCCCACATTTAGTGCGACATAAAAAAATTATTTCACAATATATATAATATTTAAATACAGTTAAAGCCTTAGATAGCTAAAGGCAGACTTTTGTAATGTCAGTTTTTTCTTACTTGTTCATAAGGTAACACGTTTATAGCGCATTTCACACATTCTTGACCCATGTTTTTCCAAGAATTTCCAGACATCCAATGCCTTTTACATTTTGGACATCTATATTTTCCGAAGCATCGCTTATTTTCTTCCATCTGCATGATTTAAAATTCATAAGTCACAGTGCATTTGAGAGAATCCCTACCTATATTTGCAAAAAAAAAAAATATATTGTTACTTACTGTTTTTGATCGCCACTGCTCAGCAAAGACTTGGTTGGAAGAGTTTGGAAGAGGTCTTTGTCGGACAATGGAGGAGTGAGGCTGTGGGTTGATGACTGTTTTTGAAGGTTGTCCTCCCATTTTCAATTATTTTATATGACTGATCTGAGATATAACAAGGAATGCAAAAAATACAAGATAAGGCAAAACGGTACTTCCCCCAGATGCCCGATACCGACAATTCGAACGTAGCGACATCTATCCTGTATTCTTCAAACTGAAAATGCAGAAACCTGTATGATCATAAAATTCGATGTGCCTCGTTTTTCAAAATTGTTTAAGGATTACAGTGATCTATTTCCAGAAATCGCTTACATTTCTTCAACCTTTCCTCGAATCACCATTTTCGATATTTCCCATCACAAAAATGAGTGAATGCGAATGAATTCAGTGATTCGAAGCTTCAGTTAAACAGATCCCGTTCATACCGACAACTGGATGATTACTCACAAAATTTCAGATGCCATCTTTGATACAGCGCGTGCGTACATGTCAGATTACTTGGACGTTCAGCATTTTACCGGGATCTGTCATCAAAAAATTGTTGGAAAAAATAGATGTTCAGTGGAAAAATCGCCAATTTGTGAAGTGTTAGGTTTGAATAATGTCGAAACCTGAGCAGGTACTCATTATAGAACCCCAAAATGAACTCAAATTCAAAGGTGAGTCTGCTTTCCTGGTGTACTTGACATAATACGATTTTCTAATAAGATTGTCGGACAGGAATCTTGACTTTTTCAACCCATATTTTGAAATGGAATGGAAATGGTGCTATAATTAATTCGGGAAGCTCATAAATTTGCAGGACACGGCCCATTTCAATTCATAAGTCTAAAGGTTGAGGAATATAAAGATTTTATTATTTGTATTGTTATGTAAATTTTATGAGAATTTTCTTATCGAAAATTCACTTGGTGCCTTTATGGGAAATCACATTCCATATTCTGTGTTCTTCCAACATTTTAATATTCCTCATGGGACAATTAAATTATGGTATTTACAGAAATATTGTCACCAGCTCTGATGAACTGAAATTTGTCAATAATTTTCATAATGTGAACTTTGATTCGCCTAGAAGTGTAGTGCAATTAATTTTCCTCGTTGTTTTTCCAAGGTAATATTCCATTCCTTCAAGTTTCCTGGGGTCTACCACAAATCATGCCTTCAACAGTGTTAAATTAACAGATAATACTCTTAGTTCCTTTTATTTTGATAGAAAAAACATTTCCTATATTTGAAAATGGGAAATTCGATATTGAATGATAAGTTTGTTGTTGAAGGACTCTTATCAGAATATATGGCAAGTCATTGTTCTAAAAGAAATCTGCTGAATAAATCCAACTAGAATTGAACTAATGTTGGCTATCCAGCTATTTTTTGAAATACCTATTTATTTTATCGATTTTTCAGGTCCTTTCAATGCACCCGTTACATCTTACATGAAATTAACGAATCCCTCAGAGACAACAGTGTTCTTCAAGATCAAGACTACAGCTCCAAAGAAATATTGTGTTCGACCCAATTCTGGCAAACTTCTGCCTAAGGAAGTAGCGGAAATCGCTAGTGAGTTTTCATTTCATGTTTTCCATCAACTCAAGTCGATGCAAGAATGATAAAATTGAAATATCGAGATTCCAAATTCCCCGATTAAGGAAAATATCTGTTTCAGTAACCCTACAACCGTTGGAATCGGGTGTGGACAAGAACAAACACAAGTTCATGGTGCAGAGCGTCTTTGTGCCGGAGGTTTTACCGGAAGACAACCAGGGCAATGTCAATGTCGACCGCATCTGGAAAATGCTGTCGCCGGACGAATTCATGGACTCCAAACTGAAGTGCGTCTTCGAGCTGCCCCCCGAGGAGGCAAACAAGGAGAGGAAGCAGGAGGAACCGGTCGAAGCTAGTCCCAACGCTGCCCCCCCGGCAGTGCCTAACGATCAGAGCAACGTCATTACAGAGGTGAGAAAAGCCCATTTCACTCATTCGCTGCAGTTCGTTTTATGAGAACGTAAATGATCCGTTAGATGGCGCCAGCTGCGAAACGTCAAAGTCAGACAACTGTCAATGTCAAATGTTGACATTTGTTGAGCGCCCTCTATCGCTCCTTTGAAGTTCTAAACAACATTCCTGTTGAACCTACTAAATTCGTAATTTTGTGTCGAATGTCATTGTTTTCCATTTCATTTGGATCTCTCTATCTTTTTTCGGTTCTGATAGGAGAAGTTTCAAAATTTTATCTCTGAAGTGAAATTGTTTCGAGGTGCTGAATTACGCTGGATATTATTGATTGGGGTCTATGAAGTCGACATATCTGAATTAGTTAAGATATTGTTATCAGAAACAAAACAGAGATAAAACCTTGATTGAATGAATGGTAACTGAAATTGAAAGGTTCTTGTTGTAATCAATTGGGAATTGTTCGAATTGATTTTTGTGATTTATGTAAAAATTTGAGAGTTCGGAAAGGGAACAGATAAGGACTTTTTTGTCGGCTTCATTGATGATTTCATTTGTTGGATGTATTTGAATGCCGATTATGCATTTGGAGAATGTTGAATGTTGCCAGTGGCGGCTCGTGTGAAGGGGAGCAAAAATAATATATTCAACTCATGCAATATTGGCTTGCTGAGTAAAAAAATCTTGAAAAAAAGAAATTATATGCATTTTTTCGATTTTGCCCAAACTACTGGCAACAATGCAATGAGATTTCATTGGATTAGGTTCTGGAAGCTGATAGATCCAATGAATTTGTTTTTATGTCTGATTCACGTAGAGGGCGCTAGTTACACGGTTCTTACCAAATAGTATTGAACATTTTTAATATAAGAATTGTTCCATGAAATTTCAAGCGAACTTAAACATCATTCTTAATTTTACACAAAGAATGTGCAGGGTATCCCAAATTGCTTGACTTTGACTCGATTTTCGTGAAAACACAATTAGTGGAAACTATTTCGCGATATATTCATTTTTTTTATTAATTTTGACATTTTATCGATTTTCAAAATGTGCCATAATTTTTTTATTCACGAAAATATCTTAAAACTATTAAGAGTTCCTACAGGTACTTTTCCACCGGAAATACGATACTATATTCAATTTTTTTTCATCTTGGTACTAAAACTGGAAAAAAAACTTTTATTTTATAAGTACGCATTCGTTTTCATCTTAGATCATAAAAAAAAAATTTCAGAAAAGATAAATGGAAAATAGTGTTTTGGTCCTAGTGAAAAAGTACTTGTTGAAAGATTTAATTTTTGTCAGATATTTCCGAAAATGATGAAATGTCAAAAAAAATTATTCAGGGTTATTCACGAATATGGCTCTATGGAATATTTTTAGGAAAGACACAAGATTCAGTATTGAAATTTTAAAGGTGAGCTTCAAGTAAGAGGACGACTTCTCGTATATTTTTTTAAGGTTCTAGGTTTCCAGAAGTGATATCAACTTTCGTTTTTTGAATGGGAAGACTCATTTTCCATTGCATAAATAGATTCTCCATTGAATTTTAGTCTTTTTGATTACAAAAGTTTGAATTTTCCCGAGAAAATTCTCTCCAAATGAGGAAATACAAAAAAAAAATCTCAAAATTGAACCCTGTTGAAATTCAGACAACTTTGAGGTTTTTTCATTAAAAATTCTCATTTTTGAGAATCTTCTAGAAGGCTGATGCTTCTTTTCCGATAGCATGATTTTCAGAATATTATTCAAATTCTTTGTCAAAGTTAGAAGGGACGAAACATATGTGTTTTTTCACTGGAAAATAATTAGCGGTCAAGTAAATTTTTGAAATCTCTGTTATCGAGAAAATATTTTCTTATAGTTCAAAAAAGTTCAGTTTTTCTTTATTTTTTAAAGCTTTGAATAATTTCCGCAAATTCTTAATTCTGGACAATTTCTTTTTTTGTCATGGTAGGGAAATTTGAATTTTCAGTAATGAAATTGTCACATTTTCTATTAATTATTCTTTCAAAAGCATTAAAAATCATTACAAATTATTTTTTTCTGCATTCCTGAGAATTTTTCACGTTGACTTCACTAATACATTGAGAACTTTAAATCAATTGTTGCTCTCGCATTACAGATGATAATTCAAGAACTTAACTCGTCTGAACTATAGAAAATATTCTCTCGATAACAGAGATTTCCAAAAATTTCGCTTGACCGCTAATTTTTTTCCAGTAAAAAAACCCTTTCGGAATGAGATTGAAAATTGAAGACAAAATCGTGAATATCTCGAAAAATATTCATTTTGGGATAAAGGTCTTGGACGTATGCTCCTATTATTTTTTGACGAAGATTTCGAAAATGCTTCGAGAAAATGGGGTTCCAATTTGAAAAAAAACGATTTTTCGATGTTTCGTCACTTCTTACTTTGACAAAGAATTTGGGACCTCCTGTATCATATTCTGAAAATCTCGCTATCGGAAAAGAAGCATCAGCCTTTCTTCTCGAAGATTCTCAAAAATGAGATTTTTTAATGAAAAAACCTGGAACTTATATTTCAAAAGGGTTCAATTTCGATATTTTTTTGTATTTCTTCATTCTCGGAAAAATTCAAACTTCTGGATTCAAAAAGACTCAGAATTCAATGGAGAATCTATTTATTCAATAAAAAATTGGTCTTCCCTTTTGAAAAACGAAAGTTGACGTCACTTCCTAAAATACCGGAAGTCCTAGAACCTTAAAAAAATATACGAGAAGTCTTCGTCTTACTTGAAGATCACCTTTAGAATTTCAATCCTGAATTTTGTGTCTTTCCCAAAAATATTTTATGAAGCCATATTCTTGAATAACCCTGTATATGTATTGAAAAAGTTATATTCGTACTACTTGGTACGAACTGTGTAACTAGCGCCCTCTATGAGAGTCATAAAAACTAATTCATTGGATGTATCGGCCTCTAAAACATATTCGTGTAAATTTTCATTAAAAAGTTGCCAGCAGAATCTTGAAAAATATGTAATTTTTTTTTTCTTTAATGCCTTTTATCCACTCCTATTGAATAATGTATTCATTATTCAACTGCATTTGAGCAATTAATAGTATCTATGAACAAACAGCGGGAGTTATAATAACTCCCGCCTATAACTCCCTGTGATTAATCAGAATAGACTCATAGAATTATTTGACAACCGAATCTCAAGCTACTTCTATGCTTCTGTACGAGCCGGTTGACAGAGAGCGAACATCTCATTATTAGGCAATCCAACGACCTGTCAAAATAATTCAATATGGCGCTTGGATGGCAGTGGTATGTTTGTTTACTTCCTGAAAATTTCTGATTTTGAAAGTTTTTTCAAAGTAATGGACTATAATTAGTGTTTGATCCCGTTTAGTTGTTTCTTAAACGTACAGTGAATGGTAAATAGTGAAAACTGAGTTCAATTCCGAAAGGAAAATGCCTGTATCATGTATTATGGTCAATTGTGGGAACCGGACAAATCGGGACTGTATGCTCAGTTTTATTCCAATACCGACTGTTGAAAAATCTGTGCATTACCCACATATTAAGGAACTTTCGGTAAACATGCAGTTCACACTGCATGATTACCGAACTTTCAAGAAGACAGACCTTACAATAGCTACAAATGACGAATACGAGCAGCTCAACTTCGCCTCCAAAGAAAAAGGGGACTATGAACAGAAACTGGAAACCAATCCCCTGGGACAATATAAACAATAAAATTAAGTGGAAATATAGTGGCAATTGCGACTATCAAATAATGGCGAATTTATCAAAACAGTTATATTTGTAGACATAGAACCTTACGTTTCGATAACATCCGCAACAACACTTAGGTCCCTCCAATCAACTTCTACTCACATTAGTAAAATTAAGATTGCATTCGCATTTTAAAGATGTGGCTTATCATTTTACTGTGTCTGCCACCACCGCATCAACACAACCCAAGAATTATTTAAAACAGCAGCAATGTTGGTCGAATTATAAACATTACAATCAAAAATTTAAAAAAAACAGCATAAATTTCATATTGTGTATTCAAACGAATAATACTGTCAGACAAGAATTTCCTAAGACAATTATTTCAGAACCACAACTATAAAAATATTACATCAATTCTACCCTTTAAAATGCAGAAAATTACACAATTTGAAGCAACAATATCAATATTTACATATACAATATTGAATGAATGAAAATTAAATGTTTCATTTGGAAAATAAGTTTATCGTTCTGTTCTCTTCTTGGATTGTAGTTCTTTCTTATTTTTCAATTCCGCACTTTTTCATCCAATTTAGCTGATGTCATTTGAAATCTTGAGTTCAGCAAACAATTGAGTCAAGAATAATTTTTCAGTAGAATGCCTTTTTAAAAACTCAGTAGGTAAATTCTTTTTTCCCTTCATTTGTAGTGTTGAAATTGTTTCTGACTTTTTCTCTGAAATATCGCTTCGAAAAGATCTAAACCTAATTTACATTATCCAAATGCTAACTTTAGTCCATCTTCTTCAGGCAATCTTGCATTACAGTAATCAATCCATCATATACCTATAATAAAATTTCGTTAAAATAAACTAGTTCAGTGAGAAAAATAACAATAAAATTTTGTTTACCTTTCACCAACGGCTGGATTTTCCTGCATAATTTTTTTTAAATATAAACTTCGCATGTTTAAACAGTTAATATTCGATTCAACACTTGACAAGAAATATCAGAATGCTCAACAGATAACAAAAATCAACGTGCTCGTTGCAGACTTCAATGAAATATCAGCTCTGTTTGCCAACCAAGCGCCATATTGCCGGTTGAAAAGTCACGTGATCTGGATTGTCTAATTGTTATCGATGGGGGGAGTAATGTCACTTGAATAATTCTGACGTTTAAAAATTTAGTTGACTCCTAATTATTGTTGTGAATGTTTTTCTGAATAAGACCCCCGATAGTGAGGATGAAATATTATGTAGGTACACTTACAGAAATATGACAAGCAGCTAGTTCTACAGTAGGTACAGAATTTATTGCCCGCGGGAAATCCCAAAACAAATAAATATAAAGGTGTATCAAAAATTTTCAAGAATGATGTGTGATAGTAAGAATGTATATTATTATAGTTGTGGATAAAGTATAGTATTCAACTTGCAGTAATGGTCATAACTCCCTTGATGAATTACAGCACTCGCCTCCGGCTCGCGCTGCAAACTTCATCTGCGGGAGTTATGACTTGCATTACTGCTCGTTAAATAATATACTATTATCTTGAATACGGGTGACGTGACGAAATATTCTGACTAAACAAGTCCCAATTATTATTCAGTTTTCTATCTTTCCTAGAGACGGGATGACCTTTTTTGAAAATACCGGATTTTTCACCTGTTGTCTATCACTTACTTTGCAGAGTATCTTCAATCCTGTTCATGTTAACTTTGTTATTTTCTGTTTATCATCGACTGAAAATGTCAAAACGACAATCTCGCCAAGAAAACCCTTTCCTTTATGACGTGAATCTTTGCTGATGGATTTTGTTTTGGCAGCTGAAAGAATTGAGAGAGAGCGAACATTCGCTGCGACAAGAAAACAACCGGCTAAAAGAGGAGGTGCTACGTCTGAAGATGAACAACAGAGGCAATCTAAAAACAGAAACAGTCAACAAATACCAGCCGCCGGCGTCGCAAGAAAACATGGCTGTTCTGATCATTGTAGCCGTAGTTCTGGGCATTTTAGGCATGATACTTGGAAAGTTCATGCTCTGAAACTCTAAAAGGAAAAGACTTAGCTTCATGCCGGGACTCCACTGTATTATATATTTATTACAGTTATTTCATTATAATTATATACTGTAACATAAATAAAATTCTAGTGCATACGCCCCACGTGTATGCTACTTCTTGGTGGCTCTCGTTCCATTTTCTGCTGTTTTTATACATTTTTACTTTTGTTGCACATTTTTAACGAGTATACTTCTTCCACTTGTCTATTCCTCGATCTTGGTCATATTTTTTGTTTTGGCTGTTTCCTTTAATTTTTAAGTATTTAAAGTTCATATTAGATTTTCTTGTATATTTTCTGTTTACAACATGACCCCCTTGTTTGAATGTAGCAACTGACGAGTGGGTGTGCAAATAAATGTTCTTATGTAAATATATTTAATTTCTTTGTTGGACCTTTTTTAACACAGAAAATGATTGCAGTATGAACAGGAATTCACACGTTGCAAATGATGGAAGGAATTTATAATCAATAAACTAATCACGAATTTACCCAATCGTTGACGCTTTATTTTTTAATATTCCAATAGAAGCGTTTTCTTTGTATTGTATGTGTTTCCAAATGTAATATAATACAAATGTTCCTTCTTTCATCGAAAAATTAATGTTCGGGAACGTAAGCATCGCAGCATTTGTGCACTAGATAATTCAGTAGTTCCTTAATCACGTTTTAATTTTAATTCAGTTGAGTTCTTTCTTGAATAAAAGAGGGAAAATGATGTAAGGCTTGAAGCATCTATTCATATGTATTATAATTTTCAACATCTCAGTTCCGCATCATCGGCATGGTATATGTAACTTCAACAAATAAACTATAATTCTGTAATTGTTATTTGCAAAAATGTTATTTCAACTCCCCAAATTCGCTTCTAATTCGAAAAACACCCTTTTTTTATTTATATCTACAAGTTAAATGGAAGCATATCTGAAATTAAGCAGCTTTCCATTTGAATATTGAATGAGAAATCAAAGATATGAAAGCCCCGCGTTGGGCGCCAATTTACAGGCACCTATAAAAAATCCAGTAACCACAACAGAGAGAATACGAAAAGTTTATTGAAACTTTAATCAATATAAATAAACTACAAAGGTTTCAACGTAATAATGGAAATATCAAAAAGAACGGTTAAATGCAACAAACAGATCCAAAATATTATCGTTTAAAGTTATCACAAGAAGCTATCCAAAAAGAATTTCAATGTTCGATTATAAGAAATATTTCTTAATCAACAAGTCGGTAATTCTTCTGATAGAACCAAAAGCCTTTCTGGTAAATATTTGACACTTTTAAATCTGTCTAAAGACATAAAAAACAGCTCGATCGTTCAATCTTAGACCTGCTTAACCAAAGGGGGCTGTTGTGCGTTCTGTTGGGGAACCGGGGCCCCACCTTGTTGGGGCATCTGGTTGCCTTGTACGTTTGGCTGCTGATAATTCGCTTGAGAATTCTGGAAATTTGCCTGTGGCTGCGCTTGCTGATTGGAATTGGCCAACGGCTGCTGATACTGCATGTTGGTTTGAGGCTGTTGGTACTGCACGTTGCCCTGTTGATGCTGATACTGCATGTTTTGCTGCTGGGGGTTACCTGAATTCTGTTGGTACACCTGATTTGGATGCTGGACAGGCGCCGCGTTAGGTTGTTGGTACTGCGCAGGATGCTTATTGAAGTTAGTCTGCGGTACCCCATTTGGATTTGGTGGGTAGATTTCATTAGTGTTCAAATCCGGGTAACGATCCTGCAATAATTCACTGCGATAAAGACAGCACATTCTTAATGGAGTAGATCAAAAAAGAGTAGGTCTTTCGTCCAAGGGAACATCGAAAAATCCACACCATAGAATATTTCAAAGAAACTTCATATTCATCAGGAAAATGAAATGATTAATGTCAAGAAAATTATGCAAAAGAGGAAATGCTCTTCAACTCTAAAAATATCTAGAAAATTATGAGATAACCTAGAATTTTCAAAAATGGAACTCAATGATAACATTCAGCGGTAAGTAGAATAATGAAATGATACTTACTGGAACCTGTTGAGGGGGACTCTGGGGCACTTGTCCAGGGTGGAACTGCGCCTGAGGGGGCGCATTCTGGTGGTATTGGACCGGAGGAGGATGCTGTTGGAATTGTTGTTGGTTCATCTGATGCCTAGAAATGTACTCTTGAAGTTCCTCGTCTGTGTATGGTTTTTGTTCATCAAGCCCATTCCAACCGTGGTCTTCGTTAAAGTCTTGTCTCTTGGTTTGAGCTATGAACTCTTGAAAATCAATGAAACCGTCCCTATTGGTGTCAACCTACAAAAATAAATTAAATCCAATAATACCTTTTTTAAGGGTAACGTATCTGTACCTCTTTGAATACTTGTTCTCTCATCCTCTCCATTTCCTCTATTCTCTCTCTAATGTCATCTTCCGGTGCGCCAGATTGGTACATTTTATCCAATTCCTTCAGGAACAAAGCCTTCACTTCATTTTCGTCCCATAATCCGTTAGAATCCATGTCGTGAAGAAGGAAAAATGTTTTGGGGTCAAATTCTTGCTGCATTTGATCCTGTTCCTGCCAGACTTCTTCGAGTTGAGCTTTGTGTCCAGGTTCATGCAACTTTTCGTGTTTCTTATGTTTCTCTTCTTGTTCCTAAAGGAAAAAAACTTTAAATACTTTTCGACAACTATCTAATCCTACTTCACCTTGATTTCTTTTTCTAATTTTTGTCTCTCGTCTCCGTTTGTTGAATTGAGTTTCTTTTGTTTTTCGAATTCCTTGTTCATCTCGTATTCCTTGAATTCTTCCCTTCTCATTTTGTCAGCTTCCGCTAAATCTTCTTGTGTCTTCGCAATCAACTTTTTTAAATCCTCGATTTCGAATGTTTGTGGATTCGCATGGTCTATATGTTTATGAGTAGGATCCTCTGTGTCGTCACTTCCCTGCAGTTTCCTCTTTTTCTCAACCAATTCTTTCAGTCTCTCCAACTCAACTCGTTTAATTTCATCCAGTTTGGTTCTAACATGATGCGATACAAATTCGAGTTGGTCTGCGATCTTGCCTGATCGTATTTCTTCTTCTGGTGCCTTTTGTATCTTTTCTTTGAATTCTGGGTCTGATTCTAAGGCTTGCACAACTTCAGACAAATACCGATGGTATTCCATATAGTTCTCAATTCCTGGATCTTGATTCTTAGACTCTGGAACTTCTTTGGCACCTTCTTTCACAGGAGGAGCGTAACACGTCTGAAATATAGTTGAAACAACACATATTGCAAATAAAAAAGACTTTAGGCAGGCCATTATTTCGATAAATATTCCACTGAATCAAAAATTATGAAAATAAATAGATGTTGTTCTGAATTGATGCAAGTCACTTATTCATAATACCAATGCAATTTCTTGGAAGATGGTTGTATCCCCTTTTGGCGTAAAATTGTTGAACAATTATTTCTCAATATTTTGTTTACTTATGTGGAAGATGTGCTGGATTTTGACTTTCGTGTCGATTTGTTATTTGTGAAATTACTTTACGTCATGACTGAAAGTCAACAATAATGACATTGACGTGTAAAATGACATATTTTAAGGTTAGGCGCATTATAATATTCTGTGACGGCAAATTTCGAAAAAATGTAATTTTCCATATGAAAGATTCTAGTAGGTTAGTAGTGTTTTATACAAAATCTAAAGACATCAGTATAAGTAGCAGATTTATTTACAAAAATATATTTCATTATGTACAATTTGCTTATTCATTTTATTCATGGATTTTACTGAAATCCTCGTAAGGTAATTCCAATTTTCTTCCTTTTAATGGTCCTTTTTCTATTTCTACACTAGCACAAAATTTGTCTATGTTTAACGACAGAAGGGTTGCTCTTTCCCCTCTATATGCACCATTTACGATTTTCACTGGTTTGCCTATGGCAGGTATGACGGTTTCCAAAAATTCTTGATCGATCTTGATTTTTTTTCCAGTGTCGAGTATTTTGACAACAGCATGATATTTATTCGAAACCTCTCTTACCACCCCTTTTTTCTTATAGAAATCAGGTCCTAAAGATGTTGTTAGAATTTTAACTACTATTCCTTCAGTTATCCAGTAATCTTTCCTATTTTTTTGTTCGCGTTTTTTCTCTTCCATTTCTCGTATTTCGTCTAGCGCTGTCTTTTTTGATTCTTCTTTAATTTTTTTAGTAGTTGTAGGAACATCATTTTCAGTTTTTCTCTTGATTGTAGTTAACGGATTTGAAATCTTTTCAGGTTCCTTTTTAGATAACTTTAAATCAAGTCTTAATGTTTCTTCCTCATTCTCGCGTACCAATTCAGATTTTTTTTTTTCTTCCGGTTCTTTGAGTGCAGCTTTTTCTTGGGCCAATCTTGCCTGTTTCTCAATGAATTTGAGATTCCTTTCTTCGTCGTCTTTCTCCATTTTTTGCTTTTTAAGTTTCTTCTCCTCTTTTAAAATTGTTTCTGGATCTCTATCGATATATGTTATGAACCAACCCTGTTCTGTCTCATCAACTATACATTTGCCGGTTTTTCCCAACCATTTGACAAAGCCTGTTAGTGTTACCCAACGGGTTGCATTCATGTGTATGTGATTCTTATCAGCAATGTATTCTTGGTACACTCGATTAGCATTCACTCTTTTGGTTCCGAATTGTCTTTTTAAAATTTGCAAATATTCCTTCGAGAAATCGTATGAAAATTCGTCCATGAACTTTTTGGAGTTATCAGCAAAGAGTAGCAGTTGCCTTTGATGAGATTCGGACATTGTGTGGCATTTGAAACCATTCTCATCCCTACATTGCTTCTGACACATTTGGCAATACCATCTCAACTTCTGAAGCCCCTTGGCTTTCATTTTGTTGGCCAAATATTTTGGGGTTCCTACTTCTGCTCGCGGCATTTTGATACCTTGTTGTTCTTGCTGGGTAGTGAATAAACTGTCGGACTAACTCCGACTCCAACAATATTTGTGAAAGAAAATACACTCAAAACTTGTCTAGTAAACTTCTGATCTGATTCCACAGAACATCAATCTGATTCTGACAGAAACTTAACCCAAAATTATCTTACTCTGTGACTCTTTGCAGAGAACATAATTGCCATTCTTTTTCTTATAAAACTTGATGTGGCAGGGATCGAGGCATAATTTCATTCATATTTCATTTCTCTTTTTGAAATTGAAAATTGGTGACTAATGAAAATTCAAATGAAGTAAAATAATGATTGCATGTTTATACTGAAATCTTCAAGAAATTATCAAAAGTTAATTACACATCAAAGTCTCTTGTGCATGTCCTTGATAACAATCTCTTGACTTGTTTGAAAATATTATGGTGTAGGTACTCATATTTTCCTTGCTGAAATATTTCTGCATGATCTTACAAAATGGAAATTTGGAAAAGTGGTTGTTAGGAAGCAATTTTCTTGGTAATATCTATCTTCTGGAGTTTTTTGTATGTTGGAAATTGCTTATAGGGTACTTATCATTTATGGAATATCTGTTTCAGTTGTTAAGATAAAGAGGGAGAGCACACATTGTGATAAACTTATCAACATGCAATTAAAATAGTTTGGATACGAAATGACAATGCTAGCCATTGAAGAGGAGGAGATTGGAGGTGTCGCTCCTTTGGATCGACCACCTTCGATTTCTTCTGCATCCATGGAGAGCGAGGAAAGTATGAATGGTGACATACCTAGTGCTTTAGAAGCAGAAGAGTTACAATTGGCTCTCAATAAGGTACAATTTATTTTTCTTCTTGTTGATTCGATAAAAATAGATTGTATTCAGGAAGCCACAGAGGAAGAACTGCTGAAGGCAATTACTCGATGTAAAAACTTAGTTTTAGAAACAGAAAATTGTTCACCCGAAAGAAAATGGATAGTGAGGCATTTGATTGAGTTGAGGTTGCGTTTGGAAGAATGCAGAGAAGCTGCGGCTGATCCAGAGTAAGTCGATGGAAAATTTCATTCAAGGAAATTGATTTTTTGAATTTTAGGCATCCGAGAAATAAGTCTAGTGGAGTTTCTAGAAGAACTATAAAAGGTCACCATTTCGCCTTGCAACCTTTGCTGAGAAGCACGACTTCCAGATATTGCGACCATTGCACCTCAACAATATGGTATTCTTCACATTCATCGAAAAATTCCAGTGAAATTCATAACTTTTTTCTTCAAGGTGTTTAGTCCAAGCTTGGTACGAGTGTCAAGATTGCACATATTCGTGCCATTACAAATGCATGTCCTCGGTTTTGAGGGAATGTGCTCATGTGGTGACTAGCGAAAGAGGAGCCTTCGAAATGGAAATCTGCCCTGAGGTTGGATTATCGGCTCAAAGATACAAGTGCGCCGAATGTAAAGCTCACTTGGAAATGAGTAAGTGAAAATTCAATCTCCTGGATCTTTGATTCTGATTCAATTCATTGTCGGAAAACTGTTGAATCAATTTTTTTTAAGATAACTTTTCAAATTATTGTTTTCTTGAGACATTGAAAATCAACATAAAAAAAATTTCATTTGAAAAAATTAACCTGGAATGTCTTTTAAAATTGTTTATTTTTGTGTTTATTTGTGTTCATTTAAATTATTATTGTTTTCATAACATTGCTTTCATATCTTGGGTTGGTTGCAATAAAATTAATAATCATACTTTCAAAAGTCGATTGCGATTAATATTGAATCAAATATTATCTACTAGCGATACCAAAAGGACTCAGTTTCATTCTGAGGATTTTCACAGGTAAATGATTGGTGTTCTGCATGAGTTTTCAAGAGCATGGTGTGATAAAATTATTTCGAATCTACAAGTGAAGAGTGGAAATTCAAAAGGGTCTAAGTGCCAAAAAAGTCGAACTGAGATATTACATAAAACATGTCTCAGCGTCGGTTTCACAAAACTTTGATTGTACCGTCAAATTTATTGGAGTCATCCCGATTCGTTGAAATTTCAAAACGGGTGATTCGATTGATTCGAATTTAGGTAAGGTTTTTTTAATGTACAGTTAAAGCTTTGTGAAACCTGCCCTCAAACTGATGAAAGAAGTTAAAAAAAATTGTTTTTTCATCAGAAATGATGACTGCCTGAAGCGGATGGCACATGAACCGTTTCGTAGGCTATTGGCCTTGGCACATAGACCCCATAACAAATGAAATCTAAAATTTCGTGAAATTGGCACTTAGACCCTTTTGAATTTCCACTCTTCAAGTGATCTTGAAAAAACAAAATATTCATGTGTTCAATTTCTTTGTTATTGTTGTAAGATTGTGTGCAAAAGTCTTCGATGAATCTCAGAAATTCATTGATATCGGCTTTTTTATTTGTATTGATCAAACAACTAACAGAGGAATGAAAATAAATTTTTCAATCTTGTTCAATACTTGATATTCCCATTTTTTTTCAGCGAAAAATTAAAATTGAATATGTATCGAATTCAGCATCAGTTATTACTTCATTATTATCAAATTAAGATATCCCCAAAACGATACACAGTTTCATCACGAGTTCCTTTTTTCCTTTCAGTTCACTTGGAATTTTTCTTAATGAATCTACTATTAAAATAGTTATGTTCAATACCACTTGGTACGAACCGTGCAACTAGCGCCCTCTGTGAGACTCAGACATCAAAACAAATTTATTGGATGTATCAGCTCCCAAAACATATTTGTATGAATTTTTGTTACATTGTTGCAAGAACTTTCGGCAGAATCGTAAAAAATCGTTCTGACAACGAATTATCTTTAATCTCAACATTACTTGTAGATTTGAGATGATTATCCAGCATGAATTGTAAATACTTTTGATTATTTTTGTCGTAAATAAGAATGATAATAGATCCTTTTGCATGTGATTGATATACCATACAGGGTGTATCAAGTTCAACGGCCTATTACATGTTTCTATTTGAAATCTGAAAATAAAGATATTGACATTAAGAGAGTCTTCCGGGCTTATTGGCCGTGGTCTATTAGGAATTATTTCACCTAACGTTTCGCCCACAACTGCGGTAGGCATCTTCAGAGGATTCTTGGTCTTATAGATTGTAACTTGACCGCTGAATTTCCGAAAGTGATGCTGGATTCGATCCGTTGGCCCCACTTATACCCTGATCATTGGCGGGAGAAGGTAGTGGGTTTACGCGCGCGATGTTGATTGGTCCATCGCTTCTACTTCGTATTGGCTTGATTTTGGTCTTTTCCAACACCGGCAACCATGCGCTATGTACCAAAGGAGTTTCTTCCCTTCTGTTCATATTGTTCTTATGTTTATATATCTCAATGGCTTCCATGTTCATTCTAGGATAAAAATTTTTGATGTTTGACATAGCTTCTGCCTTTGAGAAAACAATATTGTCTCCATCTGTCAGAGCATGTTCCGCTAGTGCGGATTTTTCTGTCTGATTGAGTCGACAGCATCGTTCATGCTCCTTAATTCTCGTATTGATACTTCGCTTCGTTGTACCAATGTAGACTTTGCCGCAGTCACAGGGTATCCTGTAAATACCGGGTTGAGAGAGTGGGTCGACTTTGTCTTTGGTAGTTCTGATCATTTGGCCAAGTTTTTGAGTTGGCTTATAGACAGTCTCTATATTCAGCGGTCAAGTTACAATCTAAGACCAAGAATCCTCTGAAGATGCCTACCGCAGTTGTGGGCGAAACGTTAGGTGAAATAATTCCTAATAGACCACGGCCAATAAGCCCGGAAGACTCTCTTAATGTCAATATATCCGGTCGTGAAAGCTTGAAACTATTTAATAAAGATATTGTCCGACATTATCTACCGAGCTAAAATATTCTTGAAGCCTGACCACTTCCACTTTTATGATTTGAAAAAAATTCTTCAGAAGATTTTTTTTTCTCAAATTTTGATGAATATATTCCTATTAAAATCATTGCATTGGTCGAAATACTTTTAAAAATATGAAGAAAAATTCAGGAAAAAAAGGAGATAAGAGTATTCGGTATTATGTTTGTTATTCCTATTCAAGATATCTTAAGCACAAACCGATTTCACATTTTTGAAGTCGAAGACTGTTGAAATATTGTAAATTTCTAGAATTTTGAAAAACTCGTCACAGGGTGTTCCAAATGTTGGGTCAAAAATGGGGATCAAGATTGGCTCATAACTTTCGTTTTTCGAATTAGAATTCAATTTTTTTATGATTGCGTTGGATTCTGCGAAGAGAAATAATGATAGTGTTCTAACATGTTAATGCTCCTGGAATGAATAATTCTTGAGTTATTTAGTATTATTTTTTGATTTTATGTCGTACCTTGAGTGAAATTCATAAAATCTGATCATATCAACAATGATAAATGAATTCAGAAAAGAGGTGTATATCATTGGCATACTGACGTTGACAGCTATTCATATACAGGAATCTTTGATATATGTAAATTTGAAAGAGTATGTATCAGTCAACACAATACGAGAACAACGGATCTGAAATACCCTGTACATAGATTATCGATGAGAGAGAGGGGGCCACATTACATCTGTGTTAAATGCTTCAACAAATTTCCACCTACAATTAGAGCTGAAAGCATTTTGAAAATCTTCAAGAACAGAATATAATATGGGATCCTGTTAAAAATCGGACTATACAATATCGGAGAATTTTTGAATTGTAATTCAAGTTGATATTTTGTATTTCTTTTTTGTTGACACAGTTTCATTTTGAGTTGTCTCGCAATGTCAGCTTCATATGAAATAAAGTTCATTATTATTATTATTATATCGAAGTCGTAGTCTTCTTGCATGTTAGTATTCCGGCAATCAGATCATATGTAAAGAACGTTAACGAAATGATTATATTATATTAATTCGAGGTCGTAGATCACGAAAATGTAATTACAATTTGGATATCTCCATTATTTTGGAAAATATTCAGAAATTTCCGCGATTATTCGGAAAAATCGGTCAACTTTGGAGAGGAGATATAAGAAAAGTATAGATGGCATAGTGATGATCTTTTCACCATATTATAGTACGTTTCTTCTAGAATAAAATGGTGTATTTAATTTTCCTCTACGAAGGATATTTTAGATTTGTCAACGTTTTCCGCAAAGGTCTATTTTTCGGAAAATTCAAATCGCTATAACTTCTACAAAAAAATTAAAAGAAAAAACTAATAGCATATTCTTAATCTACGCCCTCGAATTAAGATATAGACATAATTTGGTTGATCAATTCGATAAAAAATTTTGGCCGAAAATCGCAATTTTTTCCATACATATGTATGGAAATTTTGTCAAAAATTCGATTTTCGAATTCATCGACCAAATTAATTTTATAAACTAATTCGAGGGCGTAGATTCAGAATATGCAATTAGTTTTTTTATAAATCAATTATTTCAGAAATTAGAACGATTTGAATTTTCCGAAAAAAGGACCTTCGAGGAAAACGTTACCAAATCTAAAATATCCTTCGTAAAAAAAAGTAAATATACCATTTTATTCTCGAAGAAACGTACTATATTATGGTGAAAAGATCATAACTATGCCATCTATACTTTTCTTATATCTGCTCTCCAAAGTTGACCGATTTTTCCGAAAAATCGCGGAATTTTCTAAATATTTTATAAAATATTGAGGTTATGGAAATTCTAATTACATATTCTTAATCTACGTCATCGAATCAATGAACCCTGATACTTTCGTCAATATAGGATGAAAAATTTTTTTTTTTCGGTATACCTTTTTCGAAATTTTTTCAAGTCCGAAAAAAAAATTATTTTTCTTTACGTTAACGAAATAATTATGTTATATTAATTCGAGGTCGTAGATCACGAAAATGTAATTACAATTTGGAAATCTCCGTTATTTTGGAAAATATTTAGAAAATTCCGCGATTTTTCGGAAAAATCGGTCAACTTTGGAGAGGAGATATAAGAAAAGTATAGATGGCATAGTGATGATTTTTTCACCATATTATAGTACGTTTCTTTGAGAATAAAATGGTGTATTTACTTTTTCTCTACGAAGGATATTTTAGATTTGTCAACGTTTTCCGCAAAGGTCTATTTTTCGGAAAATTCAAATCGCTATAACTTCTACAAAAAATTAAAAAAAAAAAATAATAATAGCATATTCTTATCTATGCCCTCGAATAAAGATACAGACATAATTTGGTCGATCATTAAAAAAAAAAAATTTTGGCCGAAAATTCGATTTTCGAATTCATCGACCAAATTAATATTATAAACTAATTCGAGGGCGTAGATTAGGAATAGGCAATTAGTTTTTTTATAAATCAATTATTTTAGAAATTAGAACGATTTGAATTTTCCGAAAAAAGGACCTTCGCGGAAAAAGTTACCAAATCTAAAATATCCTTCGTAGAAAAAAAGTAAATATACCATTTTATTCTCGAAGAAACGTACTATATTATGGTGAAAAGATCATAACTATGCCATCTATACTTTTCTTATATCTCCTCTCCAAAGTTGACCGATTTTTCCGAAAAATCGCGGAATTTTCTAAATATTTTATAAAATATTGAGGTTATGGAAATTCTAATTACATATTCTTAATCTACGTCATCGAATCAATGAATCCTGATACTGAAGCTGCCACATAATAGTGTTGAACACGACTTTCGTCCACTTCACTTAAGCGCGAAGAAACCTCATTTTTCACCCCTTCAACTTTCAGAAAAAGGCTACAACGAACCGAAACGCTGCGACTACAACGGCTCCTACTACTGCTCGGGCTGCCACTGGAACAGCCTGGCCATAATCCCGGCCCGCGTCACCCACAACTGGGACTTCACCCCCAGACCGGTCTGCCAAGCAAGCCTCCAGCAGCTCAAGGTGGCCTCCAACAGGCCCATCATAAACCTCGAAGCCCTGAACCCGAAACTGTTCAACTTCGTGCACGAGCTCAACCTCCTGAGGCGGCTCAGGAACGACCTCCACGGCATGAGGAAGTACCTCTTGGTGTGTCGCATCGCCCGCGAGGATCACCTGCTGTGGAGGGAGATCGACGTGCCTCACCTCTTGGAGACGACGAACCTGTACAGCCTGCAGGACCTGGTGGACGTGCATTCCGGGGAGATCTTCGTCAAGATCCAGACGTGGATCGACACCTTTAGCAAGCACATCAAGGTGGCTTGCGAGATTTGTAAGGGGAGAGGGCACATCTGCGAGGTTTGCTCCAACGATCAGCCCCTGTACCCTTTCGAGTCGAACGCAGTCACTTGCGAGGGATGCCACGGAGTTTTTCATAAGAGCTGCTTCAACAGGAAGAACGAGTGTCCGAAATGTATGCGATTGAAGGAGAGGGGAGATCAGATGAACGCTGAGGAGTTTGTTGACGATGAACTGTGATATGTCGAGGAAAAATCAAAATAATAGATTAATTGCTTGTTACTGACGTTCATTCGATGAATTTCTAGATTTTTCCAATATGATCTAGGGCTGATAATGCAGAATAAGTTTTTACAATGAAGATTGATGACCTAACTGATAAAATAATCATTATCTCGAAGAAGGATCTCTAGAACCTTAATAAAAATTTAAAAATTAATTTTCAGTTATGTTAGTATCACCAATAAACTGTCAAGCCTACGATATTTAACAGGCCTGAATGTTGCTTTAAAATGCGACGTTGCCGGAACGCCCACAAAGGGTTGTACCAGGCTCAGTGTTACGACTTTGCACTTGCAGTTCTGTTTCGAAGCGTAACATTAGATAGTTCGCATCAGAAATTCTACCGGGAAACGTGTAAAAAGGTTTGTGTTTTTCTCGTGTTCGTGTAATAGGTTTTTCAATCAATCAATAAGAAAATGAGTGTTGCAGTTGCAAGAACAGTGTGTATCGGATTTCATATCTGAAAGGATTATCAAAAGGAAGATTTTTCATTTTAATTTTCATTAAAATTTCATTTGGAAATCTTCGATTTGAGTACTATGCCTCGTACTTGTGCTATAAATCTATAGGGGTTGACTGATACTTCATTTTTAAGATCTTGAACGCCTCTTTAAAAGGGTGCATAAAAAGTAATTTTAATGATCCATTTGCTGTGCCTAACTCTAGTTATTCAATGGGAGGTAGTTAAATGAAAGAGGACGCTTTAGTTTGAGATGCTCATTTAATGAACTTAATTCAAATTGTACCGTGAATGCGAATCCAATGAGACATATTTATTTATTCATTTCTCAAACAGATTATAAAAATCTTTTTACATGAGAATAAAAGTGATAGTAAACATTTTTCAGATGTCGATGTAAGCTGGATATATTAACATAACAACCCAAACAAATACATGAGTAAACTCTAAAAGGATCCTTCTTATCTATAATGTACATTAAGACATCTATAAAACAGCTTGGTTTTGAGGGCAAAGCTGGTGTTGGACAAATTTAAGAAATCATTCATTATTTCCAGCATTGTTATTATGGGTGAACAATGAATTAGAGTGGTTGCAGGCGGTATCTTGAAAAACTGCTTGAGTCTAGTGTCTCAAGAGGGAATTCTCAGTTTCATAACCTCTTTCATATGTTTGAGATTAGAGTAGAAAAATATGTGATTTCATCACGACAAATATGATAGTGGAGTTGAATAAAGCGCCCTCTGTCAGCCACCCCTCAAACTACCATTCATCTATTAACTGGAGATTTATAAATTATAAACAAGGGTCAAACCTAAATAAGGCAGTCTTGAACTAAACATCAGATCAGGCAATTCTTTTTATTTTTCTAAAACATCAACAATTACAATTGTACATGATCAAAACTCAACAAAACACTTCCTTCTTTATGGCACCTGAATAAATAATAAAATATACCTATGAAATAAAACAGGTTTCTATAGACCTACCTTTTTGCAATCACGCAGAGAAATGAACAAAACAAACATAAAATTGAAATTCTAATAACGACTTGTAAGAAAGCTAAATCTTTGCTCAAGAATAAAAATAATTATCAGATGAAACAATTCAATAAAATATATGATTAAAAGTGAACTAAATAATGGAAAGTTACAGAAATGCTAATAGAGGACTAACATGAATGAGGTGTCCCTTTTTTGGACATTCACAATAGATGAAATACAGGCCTCCCTTACTTAACTCGAATAAAGGACAGGAATTAAAGATCCCTTATTTTGACAGATCTCCCAATCTTCTGTGTTAAACAACTTCCCACAACTGTCAAAATAAAGGAAATGTCATAATGAAGTTGACAAGAAATAAGTCGTTTTGACAGCTCAAACATCCAACCAATGGTGAGGGATCTTTATTACAGGAGCCTTAAGTAAAGTTAGACCTGTATTCGAGTTTCGATAAGTCTCCAATCTTAACTACGTACTCCATCAAATTTTCCAGAGACCCAATGAGAAATCTCTGGTTATGATGACACCCCGAAAATCTGTCAAAAATTGACAGCTAACCTTATCAGATATACCCGTAATTCTCTCTGGACAGTGAAGAAGTTTAATTTTCAAATTGGTTTTCAGAATAAAGAGAATAAAAAACGTAAGACAATATTGAAATTTCAATTATTTCCTACCTCAGCGACAAGAATAAGTTGAATTCGATTTCTTTAAGTACTTTGCTGGCATCTTTCCCCAATATATATATAAGACAGCAAATAAAGATGCTATTAATTTGGTTATGATAAATACATCATAAAATCTAAAAACTACACAGATCTACGTACACCTTTCCCGACTAGATTTCTGATTATTCCATCATCGATTCAGTCTACCGGTGTCGGATGAAATTGAGCCAATTTTGCAGACAGTTGTTCTGCTAATTGCTTGGAACTCGCAACCAAAACTCTCCTAGAAAGCCTATCTATCGTACCACCTGATGGATCCATTATAACACCGCCAGCTTCAGTGACAAGAAGTTCGCCTGCAGCAATGTCCCAAACATGAATGCCGAATTCGAAATAAGCATCGGCTGCCCCCAAGGCAACCATGGCCATATTCAACGCAGCCGATCCAGTAGCCCTTAACCTTAAAGTGAACTTAACCTAAATTTTGTTCATTAATTCTGAAATTATTTTTACTCACCCATGTGCAATGTCCACTAAAGTTCCTACGTTTTGCAATGTCACAGTTTTCCTTTCGGCATCCCTATTGGTACCAACCTCGTACATAATCAAAGCTTCGTTCAAATTTTGCTTTCCGGAAACCTTCATCTCCTTATTATTGCAAAATGCTCCTTTACCTTTCTGCGCGGTGAACAATTGCTCCAACATGGGATTGTAAATGATCCCAATCACAGGCTCTTTTTTTATGAACAATGCCAGAGAAATGCAAGAATGCGGGAACGAGTGGAAGAAATTCATGGTCCCATCGATAGGATCAATAATCCAAGTGGGTGCATCTGTGAGTACTACTTTTTTACCACCGGCGGTGGATTCTTCGCCGATGAATTGGTGGTCTGGGAATTGCTTGGAAAGACCGTTTATTACCAATTCTTCAACAGCTTTGTCGGTTTCGGTGACCAAATCAATGTCGCATGATTTCACATCGACTTTTTTGTTCCTATTGTCGAAATTGCTTTTGATCAACTAAAAAATACATTAGAGAGTTGAAATTGTGAATGGTTGTTTGAGGAAATTACCTCTCCAGCCTGTTTCGCTATGGATAAGGCGCTATTGAAAAAAGTATCTGTATTCGAAGACATTACTTTAGTTATAGTTACTTAAGAAGTTCGAGAAATGTCTATTTCCTAATTTTAATTCCTTATTGCTGGTTCGTTAATTTTTCCCAGATAAAAGAAATAAACTTTTGGAATTACGGAAATAAAAATAATTTGATTAAATGTAAACAAGTCATAGATGAAGGTACACTACACACAGAAAACCAATGTACATATCCATAGAGTAACTCAGAAGTTTTTGTCTTTGAACTTTGGATTGCGGTTAATCAAAAAATGAACAAGCAAAATATTGACAGAAATCTGAGTTGTATTTGTTCTTGCTGTATAAGCCGACGATGAAATAAAATAATGAAAAAGGTTATCAGATAATTTCAAGAACGTGGCCTTCATGATTACAAAATATGGAGATATCAAATTTCGTCATTTTTCAAAGAACCTTTTGAATGATAAAAAATACTGATTTCTTTCGAAAGGTTTGTCATGGACTCACGTACTTTTGAATGGCGATTTCTTGATGGAATTAAGTGCAGAAATTCGGAAATACATGACCAGTTTTCATATTCATTACTCGAGCATTACTAGGGGGGTGAAAGGTCATCACTCAACAAATGTCTGAATTACATCAATTAATTAAATGAGGATGACAGCAGATGCTCTTATTTCAACTGTCTACTAGGCCTTCTGCGATAATTAAGTGATTTCGACGCTTCTTTCGGATGGATACACTTTAATTGAATATAATTTGAATTCATCAAATTGGCCGTTTGGCAACTTTTACTAGTGCATGAAACCCTGAGAATTTGAATTTCAGAATTGAATATCATTCCGAAAATTTTCGATAACTGATGAAAATCATATTTTAGAGCTCTTATTCCTATGCCTCATTTGATGAAAAAAAAAACGTCTATAATTTTCGAATTTTAAGAGAAAAATATTCTTGAACATTCAGATACATCCATTCAGATACTCTGCTTTTCTTAATTTTATTAAAATTGGATTTTCTAATGTGATGTCGAAAAATTCGATATATTTTATCTAATTAACGCGTGAAAAAAAATGTTCCGAGATGCGAGTTTTCATCAAACCATAAATTTAACACTTGCGATTTAGAGTAACCCGCATTTACGCGTGACTTGTTAATTAAACGCTCCAGAAGAGGAATAATAACACACCAGTTCCCTTTTAATTGAGCTTAAGAGGTGAACAGTTAAAGATGTGTGTAAGAAATTTCATTTTATACTCTACGTTAATTTCTGGTGAGTAAAATTATCAAATATTTTTTACAAATGAAGAATGTTCTAGTAGCTTCATGACTCTGGTAGATGATATTTGATCTTATTCAACTTCATGATCTCGTTAAGAAGAGATATGATTTGAAAAAAAAAGGTTCTTGTTTGAGTCAGAATTATGTACAAACTTGAACATTTTTTGATATCCAGTTAGTTGCAATCTGAATTTTATCGAATATTTCAAGTAATTCATCAAAGTTTGCCTTGAAGCTCCTAAAAACACCCTTAAACAAATGTGTAAAATGTTTCAGAATTTTTTTTTTCTAGTTTCGTTTCGTGAATTCAAATTGGTTTCAAGTTTGAAAATAACCAATTTTCTAGTGCCAGAACAAGCTACTCTTGAAGCTGTATTGGAATGCAGATATTCTTTGGAATATAATGAAACATTATACGATGTTAAGTGGTATAAAGATGGCTTAGAATTTTTCAGGTGATGACCAGAAAATACCTCTAAAACACTTTTTGTCAGTCTGAAAATCAATTTTCAGGTGTAAACCAGATGGTCGTAACTTTCAATTTTCCATTGACGGGGTGAAAATTTTGGAAAATTCTAAAATTTCAAAGGATGGAATTTGCTCTTTGGCGTTGATAGAATTGAACAACGCAACTTCTGGGGAATATGAATGTGAAATCAGCCTGGAACTTCCCTTCAATGCGAAATCCCAAGCATCTCTTCTAGAATTTGTTAATTCCACCTCTGTTCGAAATGAAAGTCTCAAATTTATGAAAGGTGAGATATAAACAATATTTAAATCGAGATAAATTAATTGTTTGTTTTCCAGATGCAGAAAGCATAGGTTTCGATTTTAAAAGAAATAAAGGCAATACGAATGAACCAATATTAACAGTTATATCAAATATTCTCATATTATTGGTAAATATATGCATAAAAAACTGATTTCTGTTTATTCGAAATGCCCAACACCTATACATACTTTTATTTTTTGATCTTATATGCCTAAAGGAGATTAAAACATTTCTTCCTGAATTTTAGTGGACTTATCGTGTATGTGCACCTTTAATCCATCAATTGAATTTCCCGCGGTTAAATAGTTGGTTATAGAGCATAGAGCATTCAATATTATTAAAAATAAATGATCAATCAGCGTCGGACTTAAGAATTTGAATACTAAATTCCTCATTCTCTCCTATTATTAGCAATAATTCATCCAAATTCATCTTATACTAAATATAATTAACAAAGGTAACTTGTTACCCGAAGTTGTTTGAATTTTTGAGGTTAAGTTGCAAATAGTACGTTATTCTGTGGAAGCCAGTCGCCAAATCTTTGTGATGTTTGTGGTCAACTTAAACGTTACTTTCAGGCGTCGTTTCTACATAGTTTTTCAAATAACAAAAATTTTATATTGTGATAAACACCTGGAGAAACAACAGGCATAACACCAAGTTGTTGCTTCGATCTTGCATTTAAAAGTGGCTTTGGCATACAGTTTTCACGTAGGAGAAAGGTTAAAAGTGAATTGCGAAAATGATTTCCCTGTGGATATACCATTAGGTATTGAATTATTCATCTGAACGTAGATTATTCTTTTTGTGTCACCTCGAAGCTGAAGCAGCAATGCCACCCAAGAAACGTGATAAGGAAGCTGAAGCTGCAAAAACTCCAAGAATTGACCACATCCAAGCTGACCATGAATTATTCCTGCAAGCCTTCGAGAAACCAACCCAAATATACAGATACTTGCGTACCAGAAATTTGTGTTCACCCATATTCCTCAACCGGACTCTGACTTACATGAAATACAGGATGTCAAGGACACACAAGAACAGAAGGAATTTCAAAGTGGATGACATGCTAGACAAGATAACCAAAGCGAAAGACAGCAATGTGATTCAACCCGGCTTTATAAATATAACTTTTTTGTGCTTTAACGACCAGAATTTGAACTGTCAAGGTAATATAGCTGAGGTGGAGACGATACTTTTGAAAATTAGCCATAAGAAGAGGAAGGAGAGTTCTGCTCCTTGCATGCAGGTGTCATTGGGTACTGCCGAAGTTCCTATCAATCCTACAAATGAGTCATTCCCGAATACTGCCTCTACTATTAGTATTTCGACTGAGAAATTTAATTCGAACGGGGGACCCTTAGCCAAATCGCACATTTTGTTGTTTAGGTTGAAAATTAAGAAAGTCCAATCCAATAATAGTTCGGAGGAACCTGAGAATAAACGGATTAAGGTTGATACTGATGAATCGCAGTTGTATGGGGCTGAACTTACGGTGTACGATAAACATAATAGATGTTATTTAACAGATGGAGATTATGATGTTGTTGTTACAAATTTGGTTAGTAACTCTCCGAAGAAGCATTCCAACTGGGAGAACATCAGCGATTTGATGGACACTTGTGGCAATTTAGACGCTTTCATGAAGGATCCTGTTTTAAAATTCAAACTTAACTGGTCGTCTGAAGCTCTTGCGAAAATTGTAGATAGGCCTAAGCCATATTCCCATTCGGAAAACAAGGAGAATATCCCGGTGGTACAAACTAAGAAGTCTGAGAAAGTTCAAATTGTGTATCAGTTCGTTTACAACAATAATTCGAGACAGCAGACGGAAGCTTGCGAAGATTTGCACTGTCCTTGGTGCAGCCTCAACTGTGATCAACTTTACACCCTTCTGAAGCATTTGAAACTGTGTCATTCGAGGTTTACCTTCACTTACGTCCCCATTTCAGTCGGGGCGAGGATTGATGTTGCGATTAACGAACTTTACGATGGTTCCTATACCGGGAGCCCCCACGATTTGATTATCCAACCGACTGTGTGTTCGTTTTCTAGAAATGGGCCTGTGAGAAGGGCTTCGGTCACGCATATACTTGTGTGTCACCCCAAACGTCCCAAATCTAGTTTATCGGAGTTTATAGAGTTGGACGATTGTGAATATGACGGACAGAGGCCTTTTATAACCGGCCACAACCGGTTGTACCACCATACGACGACTTGTCTCCCGATTTATCCTAAAGAAATGGATGTCGATTCCGAAGGTGAAAACGACCCTGAATGGCTGAGAAACAAGACGATGACTATGATAGATGAATTCACGGATGTAAACGAAGGGGAGAAAGAACTGATGAAAATGTGGAACCTTCACGTGATGAAATACGGGTTTGTCGGAAACTGCCAGATCCCCTTGGCTTGCCAGACTTTCGTTCAGCAAAAAGGCAAGGAATTGCTGCTCAGGAACCTCTACAAGAACTTTGTCGTCCACATGTCGAATTTGTTCGATTTCGGATTAGTCAGCGCGGTTTGCATGTACACGACCATTCAGAAACTTCAAGAGATGGTTGCGGAAACCATGGCTTTAAGCGCGGTGCTCAGGGAATCCAGAGAAGCCCAAATAGACAATTGGTCGAAATCCGGATGCGTTTTCAGCAAGGAAAAGTGTGTTAGGACTCCTAACGGGAGAAAGACAGGTACTGTGGGAAACCCCAGGAGAAAAGGACTTTCGACTCCCTCGAGTGAAAATTTCTGCAAGAGGAGTTCGGATAGTGGGGAACCGACCAGAAAGCGTCTTTCCTTGACTCTGACCAAGATCGAGGTGAAAACCAACGCTAGTTGAAATTTGTTGTTTAGAAAGTTTTATATTATTATAAATCTCGATAATTTATGAAGGTTAAAATATGTTATTTCGAATTTTTTGATTGTTCCCTCTGATTTTACTTGCATATAATCATTTTTGTCTCGATTTCCTTAAGTAATTTATAGTTACCCTTGAATCTTTTCGATCTAAAGAAATTCTGGATATTATAACATAAGAATTATTATGTAGCATATCTGAAATATACAGTTATTTAAATTACTATATCAATTTTTTACACTATTCGTTCCTGAACAACCTAAAAACTCTCTGAAATTATAGATTTTCTTTTTTTGAGAAAATTAAAACACTAGACAGTTGATAAACCATTCTAAAAAGAAAAATTCAATGTCTAAAAGATTGAAAATTATTGTATTTCGTTGTAGTCTGGAATATTTGTGAATTTTTAGCTCTTGGTGCTATTTTTATCCATTTGGTTATTATTTTATTTGTGTAATTTGGTGATCATGCATATATGGGATGGACTAATTTGCTGAGTCACCCATCTTCTCACATGGCATTAAGTTCTGGTCCTCATGATGCACATTTTTCATGTCTTAGTGGAGAGACACTGATGAGTATTAAAAAGGACGAAACCCGTCTGCCCCTGCTTTGTTGACGTCATTCTCTCGTTGGCTCTTCACTAGTCCATTTCTTACCTAGTTTCTCATGGTTAATAATTAATATGTTGCATTATTTATGTAGGTTTAATTTTTTTTTTATTAAGTGGGGAATTTGAGCATTCTATAGAATATTTTCTGGAAAGTCGTTTTTTTAAGGTTCTAGGACTCTCCATTGAATTCTGAGTCTTTTTGATTCCAAAAGTTTGAATATTCCCGAAAAATTCTCTTTAAAAAAAAGTTCAAAATTGAACTCTGTTGAAATACAACTTCGAGTTTTTTTCATAAAAATTCTCATTTTTGAGAATTTTCGAGAAGGCCGATGCTTGTTTTCCGATAGCGTTTTTTTTCAGAATATGATACAGGAGTTCACAAATTATTTGTCAAAGTTAGAAGTGACGAAACATCAAAAAATCGTTTTTTTTCAAATTTTAACCCCATTTTTTCGAAATCTTCGTCAAGCAATAATAGGAGCATACGTCCAAGACTTTTATCCCAAAATACGATTTTGTCTTCAATTTTCAATCTCATTCCGAATGTTTTTTTACTGGAAAATAATTAGCGGTCAAGTGAAATTTTTGAAAATCTCTGTTATCGAGAAAATATTTTCTTATAGTTTAGGCGAGTTCAGTTTTTCTTTATTTTTTAAAGCTTAGGATGATTTCCGCAAATTCTTAATTCTGGAGATTTCCTTTTTTATCATGGTAGGGAAATTGAAGTTTCAGTAACGAAATTGTTACATATTTTGAGAACTTTAAAGCAATTTTTGCTCTCGCATTACAGATGATAATTCAAGAACTCAACTGTCTGAACAATAGAAAATATTTTCTCGATAACAGAGATTTCAAAAAAGTTCACTACTTATTTTCCAGTAAAAAAATATATTCGGAATGAGATTGAAAATTGAAGACAAAATCGTTTTTCCTAAATATCTCGGAAAATATTCTTTTTGGGATAAAAGTCTTGGACGTATGCTACTATTATTTTTTGACGAAAATTCTTCGAAAAACTGGGGTTCCAATTTGAAAAAACGTGTCGTCATTTCTAACTTTGACATAGAATTTGTGACCTCCTGTATCATAATCACGCTATCGAAAAAAAAGCATCAGCCTTTCTTCTGTAGGAGATTTTCAAAAATGAGAATTTTGAATGAAAACACCTCGAAGTTGTCTATATTTCAACAGAGTTCAATTTTGAGATTTTTGTTTCATATTTCCTCATTTAAGGAGAATTTTCTCGGGAAAATTCAAACTTTTGGATCCTGAATCTTGTGTCTTTCCTAAAAATACTCTATAGAGCCATATTTGTGAATAACCCTGTATAGTCTTCAAAGCTCAATTTCAAAATTTTATTCAACATTTAGAAGATAAGTGTCATGATTTTCCAAAAAGGATCGATTGAATTCATGAAAGATAACTCAGTTCAGAGAAAAGGAATAATAACCTTAACTTTCAGGACAATCAGTTTAGATGTAATAGAAAAATTGCAAAGAGGCCTCATTCTTTTTGTTGTTATATTTCTTCAAAAAATAAGAATTTCACTCGATAATTTTCAGAAGTATTCAACTCAAATTCGAAAAAATTACACTCTCAACAACATATTTATTTTACAAATCTTCTCGAAATAATTCATAATTTTCGATCAAAGTAATCGTCTTCCACAAAGTCCCCAACTTTAATTTCCAATTGCGGTAAATGTGCTTGCAACAATAGTACCGTCATCTCATATTCCGACGTTCTGAGTATGTCATCCAACAGTAAAATCCTCAGTTTCTCCATTTTCCAGAGAGCGGCCAAGCCTTTCTCGGTTATGTTGGGACAGTTTCGTAAATCTAAGTAAACGAGCGATTTATAATGCGCTCCACAGATGGTGTCTAAGCACCAATCGTCTATGTTCTCGCAATCGTTGAAACTGAGCCATTTCAAATATTTTACGTCTCGAAAATTTTGCAAGCCTTCATAATACAGTTCAGTTTCTGAACAGTCGATCGCCTCTATGTATTTATCTTTGACGTAGTATTCGGGCAAGTTGTAGTTTTTGTCTTCATCGGCCTTGAGCCAAATGTTTTCTCCATGAAATTTTACAGCTCCTCCTCTAAACACCACAAAATGAGCAGCAGCTAGTTCATTTCCCAACACTTGATTACGTTCAGCATTATATGATTGCACCATAACATTCCTCTCCTTAGTTTTCCTTAGATACCACTTCTTTATATTTTTAAATGAAAAGTCCAAAGGCGTCTGAAGAGCTTTAACAACTTCAACATTATTGCTGTCTTTGTAGAACAACCTTAGCGAATAGAAATACTGATTGTTTTGTTGTTCAACAGGTTCACGCCATTTCATATCTTCTTTTGTAACTTTGTGGACATCATAATCATCAGGAACCTTCAATAAGGAATCTGCTCCTTTGTCTTTGATATTCTTGGAACATAAGGCTCTGAAATTGGAGCATAAATTGCAACGATTTTGAATAAGATTCCGAAGTATTTCAGAATTCTTATAAATATTCATAATACTATTATGCTTTTTGACTCTTATGGCGAATTCGATTCTTGTTTTATTCCATCATAATTGGGTTTATCCTAGGATTTTATAAGCTTTTCATTTGATTTGAATTGGTAAATTCAAAATTTTAATCAAAAACGTAAAGACGTAACCTCAATTATTATCACAGACACTGACTTCTAAACCACTGATAATGATAAAGCACGAAAATCGGAAGAATATCTCAAATTGTGAAAATACCTGATATATTAGGAAAATGAGCGAAAGTGAAGAGTTTAAAATTTTTGAATTGTGGAAAATTTCCACTGGAAATGCTTTGAGATCCTTGTATTCTTATGATTCCGATGTAAAATTTTTTTGAGGAGAAGAAGAAGATTTTTCAACTATGATATGACATATTTCAAACTGAATTATGATTCAATTTTGAATGATTCAGTTCAAAAGTTTTTTAAACTTCAAGAATTATGTCCAGACAATTCAATATAACATAAAAATTTGAGAGATATATCTTCATCTAAAAAATGAGCGATTCAAGCGGTGATGAACTATTTTCGGACAAAATAGGAAATTTTACTGGGTCCAATCATTCTGAATTCCCCAACAGAAGAAGGAATGTTGACGATTTAACAATGGATGAAGTTGAAGATGCCTTGGGTGAAATAGATTTGAAATATTCAAAGTACAATAACAATAACAAATGTAATTATGATTCCAACTTGATCATATTGCTACAGGTAATCATTTTCTCCACATATTTTGAGTTGAGATCTTATAAAAGATAGTTTATAGGATTTTGACTCATTAGGACTTCCTGAAATAGATTTATCTCTTCCTGCAGAAGATATAAATAGAAACGTCGTGAGGAATTCAAAGTTGTTGGTGGAAATGTACAGAAGAAATTTGAACAAACTAGGTGAAGATGAATTGAGTTTTAGATCTAGAGATACAAGATATGCAGATCTTCAGGTTTGTGACAAATAATGTTCGAAAAAACAATTCTACTTTGAATATTTCAGAGAAAATTAACTTCTCTAAACAGTAGTTATGATAAGTTGGCGTATAAGAATAAAAGCCTTGAAGCAATGGTAGATAAGGCTAAAAAAGAAAATAGTCGATTGAATGACATGCTGAGCATGCAAAAAAACGAGATAAAAAAATTGAAGCAGTATTACTCTTCCAAACAAGACGAATTGCAACATTCTGTTAAAAAGTTGGAGAAGAATAATCAAGACTTGAAAGATATGTTCCGGCAAGATATTGGTACTATTAAATTGTTTGAAAATCCTCAAAAATTTTTGATACACGTTATATTTTAGGTAAATATATAGCGAAAGACGATGTGGTTGCGAACTACGTGAAAAAATGCAAACTCAACGAACAAATATATGAAAGTACCATCAGGCAGCTTCAAGATAATAATACGAAACTTTTGGAGGAATTGACGAAATTTAAAGGGGACTGATTTTTTTTTTTTAGCATGCAGATTACTGCAGGTGAATCTTACCAAAAATTTTACGGATATTTACTCGATAGCGAAAAAAAATTATCGACAGTATTGACGAAGATATTCATATTTGAATTGACTTTGTACAAGTCTTACGACGACTGATATTATATCTTGCATTGGCTTATTGATGTGGCAAAATTTATTGTATTCATTTAATTTTCCTATTTCATGCATTATATATTGATCAGTATCTCGTTGTTTAACAAAGAAGAAAGTTTATTTACAAATATACAGGATATCTGAAAACTTCATCCTTATTTTCTCCTAATTACTTTTAATTTTTTTTTAAGCATATTTGTTTCTTTTCATCGTTTTTTTTTTGTTTGATGGATGGAATGACAAATTTGTAGAATTTTTATAATCATCCTTGATAGCTGAAGCATGTTAAAAATACGAAGAAGTTTAAATTTTTTAATATTATTTTACCTATAATTTATTTTTTTATATTGGAAAAAAATATACTCAACCTGAATACACATGATCATTTTTTATTGAAAACAGCAACAATCACACCCAAATTCGTAATTATTCACTATCACCCTGTATATAATTTGGCGAACGGATTATTGTGCTAACCACTGCCAACAAAATGAATTATGGTAAAATAACCTTATTTTCCAAGCACCCAGTGAGAAACTAATGAAATTAAAAATTTTTTCAAATATCAAGCTTGCCGCAATCACAAAAATTTGGCTGAACACAATGAATTAACACTCAAAATATATACTATATTCTTAAGAAGTCACTTCATTCTTAATAAAGCTAATTTTTTTCTGATTACTTTTATTTTTTGATGAAGCATATTTGTTTTTTTTTATTCGATAGATGGAATGACAAACCTGTAGAATTTTTATAATAATCCTTGATAGCTGAAGCATGTAAAAATATGAACCAGTTTCAATTTTTCAATATTATTTTACTTATAATTTATTCTTTTATATTGAAAAAAATATACTCGACCTGAACACATATGATAATTTTTTATTTAAAACAGCAAAAATCGCACCCAAATTCGTAATTATTCCCTATCACCCTGTTTACAATTTGATGAACGGATTTTTGTGTTAACCACTGTCAACTAAAAAAATTATGGTGAAATAACCGTATTTACTAAGTACCCAGTAAGAAATTGATGAAATTAAAAAAATTTCCAAATATCAACCTTGCCGCAATCACAAAAATTTGGCTAAACACAATGAATTAACACCGAGTTGAATACTTGAAATATATACTATATTTTTCTTAGGAAGTCACTTCATCCTTATTAAAACTTATTTTTTCTTGATAACTTTTATTTTTTGATGAAGTATATTTGTTTCTTTCACGCTTTTTTTTATTTAATGGATGGAATGACAACATGTAGAATTTTTATATTATCATCAGTCTTTGATATCTAAAGCATGTTAAAAATATGAAGAAGTTTCAATTTTTCAATATTATTTTACCTATATTTTATTCTTTAAATTGAAAAAAATATACTCAACCTGAATACGTATGATCATTTTTCATTAAAAACAGCAACAATCGCACCCAAATTCGTAATTATTCCCTATCACCCTGTATATAATTTGATGAATGGATTTTTGTGTTAACCACTGCCAACAAAAAGAATTATGGTAAACTAACCACCAACCTTATTTTCCAAGCACCCAGTGAGAAACTAATGAAATTGAAAAAATTTCCAAATATCAATCTTGCCGCAGTCACAAAAATTTGGCTAAACACAATAAATTAACACAGAATTGAATACTCGAAATATATCTATATTTATCCGACATCCTAAACAGGTTAATTTCAACCAAACATGATATTTATTTACACTTAATCAGTACAAAGAGATGGTTAAATGACTTGCGATAATGTCAAACGGAAGATGAGTCCTCGAAAAAACTAAAATCAATTTCCATTCGTAAAGAAATCATAGCGTCATATTACGGCCTTCTATGGATATTTCTACCGCCCTCCTCGTCTGTTTCATTCTTTTACTGTCGATGTAGTTCTTGTAGTGCCTTTCGAACCTGTTCATCTGTTTCTTTTTGGTCTGGAAAAGGAAAAGTTGGCGGAGTTTCGGGTGATAAATCGATGTTGGCAACTTACCCTGCTGATATCTATTTCGGACTTCCACTTGGGTCTAACTAAGTAGTCTTTGTTGGAAGGAACAGGAACCCTTGCTCTGGCTATCCATCCCGGATCTCCTGGACGAAGAGGTCTGAGAAGAAAAATATTAGGTGAAGTAAACTTTCTTGGCTTTCATTCTTGATAACAACAATTTAAAAACATAACTACTGAACTGACTGTTTCGCAATGACAATTGAAGTTTGACATATTTCATAACCTCAAACGATGACAGTAACCTAACATAACCAAAAAGTGTTTTTAATAAACGAGTACCATATTAAATTGTATGATAATAATGATTTTAGTTCAGTTTTTATTTTTTTAGGATATCCAGGGTTATTCACGATTATGGCTCTATAGAATATTTTCAGGAAAGACACAAGATTCAGGATTGAAATTCTAAAGGAGAGCTTCAAGTGAGAAGACGATTTCCCGTATATTTTTTGAAGGTTCTAGGATATCTGGGTTTTACGGCAATGACAACAACTTTCGTTTTTCAAATGGGAAGACCCATTTTTTATTGCATAAATAGATTCTCCATTGAGTTCTGAGTCTTTTCGATTACAAAAGTTTGAATTTTCCCGAGAAAATTCTCTTTAAATGAGGAAATATGAAAAAAAATCTCAAAATTGAACTCTGTTGAAATACAGACATCTTCGAGGTTTTTTCATTAAAAATTCTCATTTTTGAGAATCTCTGAGAAGAAAGGCTGATGCTTGATTTCCGATAGCGTGATTTTCAGAATTTGATACAGGAGGTCACAAATTCTTTGTCAAAGTAAGAAGTGACGAAACATTAAAAAATCGTGTTTTCCAAATTGGAACCTCATTTTTTCGAAGCATTTTCGAAATCTTCGTCGAAAAATAATGGGAGCATACGTCCAAAACTTTTATCCCAAAATGAATATTTTTCGAGATATTCAAGAAAAACGATTTTGTCTTAAATTTTCAATCTCATTCCGAATGTGTTTTTTTACTGGAAAATAATTAGTGGTCAAGTGAAATTTTTGGAAATCTCTGTTATCGAGAAAATAGTTTCTTTAGTTCAGACGAGTCAAGTTCTTGAATTATCATCTGCACTGCGAGAGCAACAATTGGTTTAAAGTTCTCAATGTGAGTATTTGTGAAGTCAACGTAGAAAAATTTCAGGAACGCAGAAAAAAATAATTTGTAATAATTTCCAATGCTGAAAGAATAATTAACAGAACATGTAACAATTTCATTACTGAAAATTCAAATTTCCCTACCATGACAAAAAAGAAATTCTCCAGAATTAAGAATTTGCGGAAATTATCTTGAGCTTTAAGAAATAAAGAAAAACTGAACTCGTCTGAACTATAATAAAATATTTTCTCGATAACAGGGATTTCCAAAAATTTATCAGGAATGCAGAAAAAAATAATATGTATAAATTTTTACTGAAAATTCAAATTTCCCTACCATGACAAAAATTTTTTTTCCAGAATTAAGAGTTTGCGGAAATTATCCTAAGCTTTAAAAAATGGAAGAAAAACTTAACTCGTCTGATCTATAAGGAAATATTTTCTTGATAGTAGAGATTTCCAAAAATTTCACTTGACCGCTAATTATTTTCCAGTAGGAAAACACATTCGAAATGAGATTGAAATTGAAGAGAAAATAGTGTTTCCTGAATATCTCGAAAAATATTCATTTTGGGATAAAAGTCTTGAACGTATGCTCCTATTATTTTTTGACAAAGATTTCGAAAATGCTTCGAAAAAATGGGGCACCAATTCGAAAAAAACGATTTTTTGATATTTCGTCACTTCTAACTTTCACAAAGAATTTGTGACCTCCTGTATCATATTCTGAAAATAACGCTATCGGAAAAGAAGTATCAGCTTTACTTCTTGCAGCTTCTCAAAAATGAGAATTTTTAATGAAGAATCCTCGAAGTTGTCTGTATTTCAACAGAGTTCAATTTTGAGATTTTTGTTTCGTATTTCCTCATTAAAAGAGAATTTTCTCGGGAAAATTCAATTTTTGGAATCAAAAAGATTCAGAATTTAATGGAGAATCTATTCATGCAATACAAAATGGATCTTCCCATTTAAAAAACGAAAGTTGATGTCAATTCCAAATAAAATATACGAGAAGTCGTCTTCTTACTTGAAGCTTCCCTTTAGAATTTCAACCCTGAATCTTGTGTCTTTTCTAAAAATATTCTACAGAGCCATATTCGTGATTAACCCTGTATATCTTGAAAAAATAAAAACTGAACTAAAATCATTTTAATAAAAACACTTTTCTGGTTATGTTAGGTTACTGTCATCGTTTGAGGTTACGAAATATGTCAAACTTCAATTGTCATTGAGATGCCGTGTGTGGATACTCACTTTCCGTCTGCGTTCAGAGCTTCCGACAGCTCGTTATCGTTTTTCTGGGAACTAGAATGACCTTCGCTTCTTCTCCTCTGGGGCATCTGTTGCTCCATGTCCCTCTGGAGCCGTTCTTCTCTACTCAGCGCTTTGAAATCCGTGGACAGGTTGAATATGGGTCGCGCCCATTCGCTTATGAGCCTTCCGGCCCTTTCCCTGTTCTCTTTAGTTTCTTTAGGATGTTTATAAAGGTACATCACGGCCTTTCCTATGCCCGAATGCTTCAGCGTCGACTGATCGATAGGGGGGAACTGCAAGCGATGAAATCCTTCTCTTACTTTTTTTTTAAAATTATTTCATTAGCCATCTTCTTTTACATAACATTACTTTTATAGTTACATTAAATAGTGACTTGTTTTTATGATTTTCAGTGAAAGTTTCATGAATAGTGCATAGAACTAAGAACACTTCTGTAAATAGATTGCATTAATTTTATAACTGAGTTTCTAAATTTCCTTAATTTTTCATTCAAAGGCCTTTTAAATGAGACATTTTCATCTCCTCCATTTGAAATCACCCTATACATCAGTATGAACAAAAAAATTTTAAAACACTCAGACCAGTTTGAACCAACATTCCTTAAATATTCAAGTGACGTTTCAATCCTTAAACCTAACCTCAGATTTAAGGATGGGATTATAACCTAAAATAATTTGTCAAACTGACTGAACATTGGTTGTTTACTATGAAATTATAGCAAAAAATTTGAAATTTCAACTAGCATGAAATCGTCAAAATGACAGTAAAGCAAGGTTAAGGAAATGACAACTATCAATGAAGTGCCTTCATTGACTTAGGATGAAGTTCAACAACTTCAAAAACTGAAATATCACTAAGGGTCCCTTACGTAAGAATTCTGTTTGAGTGACATTCGTGCAACTGTGAATCAATTTAAGGATTCCTTAACTTTAAGGTCAACTTAAACATGATCCAGACCTTGATCCAGATTTCGAACGCAACCTTGACTTTGATCGAGATCTAGATTCAGAACGAGATCTCGATTTTGAGCGGGATCCCGATTTGGAACGTGACCTTGATTTTGAGTGGTTCATATCTGGAACGCGACCTTGACTTAGAACGGGATCCGGATTTCCAACGTGATCTTGACTTCGAACGAGAGCCAGATTTCGATCGTGACCTTGATTTAGAATGTGTCCTTGATTTGGAACGGAAACCAGATTTAGAACGAGACCTTGACTTCGAGCGAGATCCGAAGTTTGAACGTGACCTTGATTTGTAAAGGGAACCAGATTTCGAGCGAGACCCGGATTTTGAACGTGACCTTGATTTGGAATGGGAACCAGATTTTGAACGTGACCTTGACTTAGAACGGGATCCGGATTTCGACAGTGACCTTGACTTCGAATGAGAGCCAGGTTGCGAACGTGACCTTGACTTCGAGCGAGATCCGGATTTTGAACGTGACCTTGATTTGGAAAAGGAACCAGATTTTGAACGTGACCTTGACTTAGAACGGGATCCGGATTTCGAAAGTGACCTTGACTTCAAATGGGAGCCATGTTTCGATCGTGACCTTGATTTCGAGCTAGATGAGGATTTCAAACGTGACCTTAATTTTGAATATGACCTTGATTTATATTTTGATCGTGATTTGTTTAAAAACTAACTTGTTTTTATGATTTTCACTGAGGGTGTGGTGAATAGTGCATAGAACTAAGACCAATGTCTGTCATCAGTTTGGATTAATTCTACCTGAGAGTTTACGAATTTCCTTAGTTTTTCAACACAAAATTTTCGTCTCCTTACTTTAAAAACAGCCTTTACATCAGTTTGAACTAAAACATTTCAAAACACTTACCGACTGAAGAAGCTTCAAGATCGATTCCCTCAATTGGAGGGAAGGCATAGATCTGTCGGGCATCGGGGCCAACCAGTCAGTTAAAACGCTCAACACGTTGTGTTCGATGAAGGCCAACATCAAGTCGTGCTTCCTCAGTTGGGACATCGCTTTGGCCAACATCCCGATTTTTTTGATGGCTGGTTTGTTGGCTTTGTTCAGTCTACGATCCTCCTGAAGAAAAAAGTTGAGAAACAGAAATCAAAGTAATGTGACCGGTACTAACCTCTGCCGCATTTCTCATGTCGGATAGAAGTTGTGCAATTATATCGTCGTTGTCGTTTATGATGTCGATGTCTTTCCTTTTTCGCTTTTTCGAATTTTCTTCCTTCTTCCTAGCTAACATTTTGTCAAAGTCAGATATCCCATCATTGTCTCCTCTGAAACCGATAAATATTAATTTTTCAATTGTTGTCTGAACAGATAGAGCCTTATTTGCCCTCGTCAGTATCCCATATCTCAAAGACAAAAACTTCTACCAGAATTTTTTTTAAAAAACAGTTTTAACTCACTCGTTACGGATTGTTTTGTCGATGCCATCATCAGAGTCATCCGATACGTCCGGAATGACCTTTTCAGGGGCAGGTTCGTCAGCCTCTTTCGAAGGTCCAGCATCGTCGTCTTCATTGTCGCTAACGATGGCCAGCCTTTTCTTCTCTTTTCTACCTTCTTCTTCGTCTTCTGAATCCGAAACGATCCTTTTTCTTTTTTTTGCCGTTTTCTCATCTCCCGATCCAGACCTGTCAGATTTGGCGGAACCGGACCTGGATCTTGACTTCCTGGATCCGGAACGCGACCTTGATCGAGACCGCGAACCGGACCTTGACCTAGACCTTGATTTGCTCCTTGATCCCGACCTTGACCTCGCCGAACCAGATCTCGATCTGGAACGTGATCCAGACTTCGATCGAGACCTTGAACGTGATCTGGATTTAGAGCGTGACCTTGATTTCGACCGGGAAGCGGACCTTGATCCGGATTTCGAACGCGACCTTGACTTTGATCGAGATCTGGATTTAGAACGAGATCTTGACTTTGACCGGGATCCTGATTTGGAACGTGACCTTGATCTTGAACGTGACCTTGATTTCGAGCGGGAGCCAGATCTGGAACGCGACCTTGACTTAGAACGAGAGCCAGATTTCGATCGTGACCTTGATTTAGAACGTGACCTTGACTTCGAACGAGAGCCAGATTTCGATCGTGACCTTGATTTAGAACGTGACCTTGACTTCGAGCGAGAGCCAGATTTCGATCGTGACCTTGATTTAGAACGCGACCCAGATTTTGAACGTGACCTTGATTTAGATTTTGATCGTGACCTTGATTTAGATTTTGATCGTGACCTTGACTTCGATCGAGATCCGGATTTTGAACGTGACCTTGATTTTGAACGGGAACCAGATTTCGAACGTGACCTTGACTTAGAACGAGAGCCAGATTTTGAACGTGACCTTGATCTAGATCGTGACTTCCTAGATCCTGAAGGTGAGGGACTTTTGGATCGTGACTTAGATTTTTGCCTCGAATCTGAAACGATCAAAAATAAAAAGTGTGATTTCAGAAAAGAATTCTCTGGAAAGGTTTACTAACCAAAAAAAAGTAGTAACTTACTTGATCTTGACCTAGGGGACGCACTTCTAGATTTGGGATTTCCAGAACGAGATTCTCTGGAATTAGATCTACTTTTATCGCCTGGAGATTTGGATCTAGACTTAGAACGCTGCCTCACATCATTTTCTTTTGATGGGCTTCTGGATCTGCTTCTTGCAGAAGAGTTTGATCTTGAACGAGACTGTCTCGTACTGCTTGCATTTGAGGCAGATCTAGATCTTGGTTGGGAAACGCCATTCGCAGAGGGAGAACAAGGCTGTGAGATGCTTTTGGAATTCGATTCTAAAGAAGAATTCAAGTCGGCACTGTTTGTTTGATCTTTCGGATTTTCTGAGGAAAATTTTGTTGGTTAGTTCGTTATCGACGTAGATGGATTCCATTTTACCTATTTCCATATTTGTGTGAGATAATTGGTTTTGGATTCGTCTAGCACTGTTGGTGCACTATCTAATTAACCTTCCCTTGGAAACGAATTAGATTTTCATGAAAGCATTTTCCAATAGTTTTTAATTTTACTGCATAAAATTCACAGATTGTAAGTTTGACAATTATGTCAATTTGACAAGAATAACTCACCAATTCTAACCTATTTTTCTTCTTTTTCATTCGTTTTCGATATTTTGATTGAACGGAAAATCTATGGTCTTAAGCAATAACCTAGAAGTCTGAAGTCTGAACTAACCTATATTTTCGTGCGCGCTCCAAATTTGTATTCGTACATGTGTGTGATATTTATCATGAAATTAAAAAAAAGCAGCTTGTATTGTATACACTATACGTGAAATTTTAGTAATTATTTTTTGAAATCAGGGGCTTCATCCCGTCATTCAATATACGGTTTTTCCTTCAATGAAAACTGTTTTCATCTGTTATTAATAGCACCAATTGCTGATCGACAATGAAGGTGGAAGTTGAGGAAATCATTCACAAAAAGAAACGTAATCCAATCGCTGTTGATATACCAAATGGACAGGTATCCGATGAATTTGAATCAAACGTTAAATTTAGCGTATATACCGACAGTTCCAAAAAAACAGTAGTAGCAGCTCACACCGAAAATGTCGTTTATGGTGGGGAAGTTAACTCTGAGGAATCCATGTACAACAACTTTTTGGTCATACGGAACAAGCACACCAACAAGGTGAGATATGAACTTCATGAATGAAGAAACATTACTTGGCTATCAGAATTAATCAATGTTGGCTCTAATTTTGTTCTCATCGGGCCTTCGCAATGTTGAATGTGTTGAGAACAGCAGATTTTTGTCACATTTGTGGTGTAGGTATATGTTTCATCAAAATTTTCAGGTACGATTGGTCAGTTATGATGTCGCTCAGATGGATTCATTTGTTAGAAAAAATGTTTCTTCGATCAATAAAACTGCAGCATCTGAGAGTGGTACAAGAAATGAATTAACTAAACAGTTTGGTTCCAAGAAGGCTATAAGAGTTTATGAACAGAGGGAAAAGATGAAATTTGACATTGAAAATGCAAAAGAAACTCTACTTAAGGCAGTATCAGGTAAATAATTAAACATTCGATACAAAAATTATTTAACAATGTTTTTTTTTAAGAAATTAAAACTAATGAGGCTCTTCTTAACAATTCCCTTACGAATGGCCAAAGTGATGGAGACGATGCTGGTTATTTGCCTCCCATCAACAAAAATGCTTCATCTGTAGATCAAGTATACGAATTGGAAAATTTGATACCGTCAGAGGTGCTTGCTGGGTTAGAATCGGATGTAAACACAGTCCTTGAGTGCGATGAACTTGGCAAACTTCCGTAAGTATATAATTAGAACCGTGGTTGGATTATTTGATTCCAATGTTGCTTTTTAGGTTATGCCACTTCAGTATGCAGAATTTGAAACTTTTGAAGGGGAACAATCAAATCTCTAAAGATAACACCAGATGCAAAATATACCTTTATTTGAATTATTTGATTCAATTTTTGACGACTTCTGTGAAGAAAATGGGCAAAAAGTATATTTTATGCGAATCTTCCTCGGTTGTGAACTCTTACATTTTAGATAACTTCAGTTCGTTCACAAAATCAATCAGGTGTGTATGAATGAAAACATTTTAAACAGGGATCTATTGAAATTTTGTCTGGGAGGTCTTTGTATTTTCCTGAAAACTTAATTTGGCATTTCTCTCCCAGTCTCTGGAACAAGAAACCATCAGAAAAATTTTTTGAATAATATAACAATAATAATAATTTATACAGAGTTATTCACGAATATGACTCTATAGAATATTTAGTAAGAAGTAAGAAGACGACTTCTCGTATATTTTTTGAAGGTTTTTCCGGAACTGACATCAACTTTTGTTTTTCAAATAGGAAGACCCATTTTTCAGTGCATTAATAGATTCTCCATTGAATTCTGAGTCTTTCTGATTCCAAAAGTTTGAATTTTCCTAAAAAATTCTCTTTAAATGAGGAAATAAAAAAAAAAATCTCAAAATTGAACTTGGTTGAAATGCAGACAACTGTATTTTCATTAAAAATTCTCATTTTTGAGAATCTCCAAGAAATTCAAAAGAAGTAATAGGGGTTGATAGGTTTCAGGTCGAAATTTCACAAAAACCAATTCAATAACTGCCGACGTTTCGGTTTATTTAAAATCTCCAAGAAGGCTGATGCTTCTTTTCCGATAGCGTGATTTTCAAAATATGATGCAGGAGGTCACAAATTCTTTGTCAAAATTAGAAGTGACGAAACATCAAGAAATCGTTTTTTTTCAAATTGGAACCCCATTTTTTCTAAGCATTTTCGAAATTTTCGTCAAAAAATAATAGCATACATCCAAGACTTTTATCCCAAAATGGATATTTTTCGAGATATTCAGCAAAAACGATTTTGTCTTCAATTTTCAATCTCATTCCGAATGTGTTTTTTTACTAGAAAAATAATTAGCGGCCAAGTGAAATTCTTGGAAATCTCTGTTATCGAGAAAATATTTTCTTATAGTTCAGACAAGTTCAGTTTTTCTTTTATTTTTCAAAGGTTAGAATTTCCGCAAATTCTTAATTCTGGAGAATTTCCTTTTTTGTCATGGTAAGGAAATGGATTTTCAGTAATGAAATTGTTACTTGTTCTGCTAATTATTTTTTCAAAAGCATTAAAAGTTATTACAAATTATTTTTTTCTGCATTCCTGAGAATTTTTTACGTTGACTTCACCAATTCTTACATTGAGAACTTCAAACTAATTGTTGCTCTAGCATTGCAGATGATAATTCAACTCAACTCGTCTGAACTATAAGAAAATATTTTCTCGATAACAGAGATTTCCAAAAATTTCATTTGACCCCTAATTATTTTCCAGTTGAAAAACACATTCGGAATGAGATTGAAAATTGAAGAAAAAATCGTTTTTTCTGAGTATCTCGAAAAATATTCATTTTGGGAAAAAAGTCTTGGACTTATGCTCCTATTATTTTTTCACAAAGATTTCGAGAAAATGGGATTCCAATTTGAAAAAAACGATTTTTCGATGTATCGTCACTTCTAACTTTGATAAAGAATTTGTGACCTCCTGTATCATATTCTGAAAATCACTCTGTCGGAAAAGAAGCATCAGCCTTTCTTCTGGGAGATTCTCAAAAATGAGAATTTTTAATGAAAAAATCTCGAAGTTGTCTGTATTTCAACAGAGTTCAATTTTGAGATTTTTTTTCGTATTTCCTCATTTAAAGAGGATTTTCTCGGCAAAATTCAAACTTTTCCAAACAAAAGGACTGAGAATTCAATGGAGAATCTATTTATGCAATGAAAAATGGGTCTTCCCATCAGAAAACGAAAGTTGATGTCACTTCTTGAAAAACCGGAAGTCCTAGGACCTTCAAAAAATATACGAGAAGTCCTCTTCTTACTTGAAGCTCACCTTTAGAATTTCAATCCTGAATCTTGTGTCTTTCCTAAAAATATTCTATAAGAGTCATATTTGTGAATGACCCTGTATATCGCTACAACTGTCAACTTCAGATGTCAGTGTTATGTCAAATTCGCAGCCACGTTGCCATTTCGATCGTGAATTTCAAGAGCTGATTCTGTTTCAGATCGAGATCTTCATCGATGAGAGATAAGGTAATTTGTCATATTCTCGTGTTGGCCATGCTTGCATCAGCCAGCAATCAAGTTGATTTGGAAGTCCTTTCGCAAGATACCAAGTTGGGCGTCAAGAAACTGTTGGAAATATCGAGGATGCTCTTGTTTACCTCTAGCGGTTCCAAGAAAATCAGTCTCAAATTGCCTTTGCCAGCTCCTCTTTCCGTTAGGGGGCGAAAGAAGAAATGATAATATAGTTTTTATGGTATAACGATCCAGTTATTTTGTGTGAAGCCAACAATTTAATTTTTTGAACAGTGTATATAATTTTTATTTATTTTTTGATGTACAATCTTTTTACTCAGGAATTGAAACTGGTTCAAAACAGTACAAAAAAATGCTGTACAACTTTAGAGTTGTATCTTTATTTCTGTAATTCATGTCTTGATATCACATTCCTTGTAAATATGTAAATAAATTTTTACAAGCTTTTTATTTATTGCTTTTTTGTGTGCAAGTCTTTGCTGTTCAGAATTCATAATATATTTTCAAAATGATTGAGGTGAAATTTGACAGGTAAACATGAAAGGTTTGTTGGATACAAAACAAAATGGCGGCTCACAAGATGGCGGACCTGAGTTGTGATCATGGTCCGATTCGGTTCAAAATCTTCTGGGGTCTAAATTTATGAAATTTTCGTCAATTCTAATAGTATTCAATCAAATTCCAAAAAGGCATTAGAACTTTCGGAATCTCAGATTTTTCTGTCGAAATTATGGAAACATTTGAGTTAGACAAGATTCTAAATAGGTGAGTTGATGTTTTCAGTTATGGGTGTTGAAGATTCCTAAACTCCATAGTTTTCAGTTTAAAACTTTCAAAGTAATCTGTGAAAATTCAAGATGGCTGTCCCAAAATGGCAGACTCATTTTGTGAATGATATTTCCTTAAATATTGACGTAAGAATAAAACCCTGAGCATTTCAAGAAGTATTGAAACTTTTGGAATTTCTTTAGGTATGTTCGAGTTTTATCAAGAAGGAAAAGTATGTAATCCTCGAGAAAATCGCTGTAAAATCATTTAAAACTCAATAACAACTAGAATCGATTGAATAAAAATCAGTATGAGACATTTCGTCAATCTGGTCGCCTTTTTTCTGAAGTTTGGTTCTTTGCATATGCTTCATGAATGTTCTTACTCGTATTTTGAAATTTTCGTTTTTTTGATATGAAAGTACTATCTTTTATAAAATTGTGGAAAAAGCTCGAAAATTTTCTGAAGATTATGAGCTTTCCATAGCAAAAATCGTGATCCTTTAATTTTTTCGAAAATTCGATCGAAAGAAACGAAAAATTGACTGGCTGATTGATTTCGTTCTCTGCAAGGTTTTTGTGAACATTTTGAACTGTAGAAAGCACACTTTTACATTATTGGTTTTCTCAATACGTTCGATCCAGTGCATGATTTTCCAAAAGAACACAAGAAGCCCTCTTTTCTTTGCATTTTCAAATTCATGTGAAAAAACATATTCTCGGAAAAGCAATCAAAAACCGATGAAGGAAATTCATCCTGGTTCTCGAAACCAACCCACAACTTTCTGTGTGATCATGATAATCAAAAACAAAAGGTCATCTAAAAAATGAAAAAAAAAGCTTAATGAATATTGTAGTGGTTAACCAAAAAAAAAAATTTTCTCACTTTCGTGGACAAAAAAAAAGTTGAAAATGCTTGAAATTTTGTTGTTGTTTGGTTTTGCTAATATCTCTCAAAAACTGCTGAGGTTACAAAAAAAATTACTTTTCATTTTGATCCTTTTAGTCCCGTAGTACATTAAAATATCCAAGAACGAATTGTGTTAATTTGAACCGATATATACTTCAAAGATTTCGTTATAAATGACATTTATAAGATCATCTATTTTATCATTTTAAGTGTTATTTGAATTTCATTTTTAGACTTAGCTAGACTCAATATGAGCAAGTAACATATCAAACATTTGTAATTTTTTGCTGTCTTGTCAATTGGTTCTTGAAAAGGAAGCATGTTTTGCCAAATTGCTATTGGTGAAACTTTTCAATTTCTAGACTATAACACTAGACCCCACCGTGTGCATCCAAATTTGAGAATGCGCGCAAATAGCTTGGTATTCCACATTTACCAATACCTCCGCACTTACCAGATATGAATTCCATAAAACATGATCCAAATAAGATTAGATAATCGTCAACCTACCCCAGAATCCTTAAATGCCCCGTTTATGAAACCAAATTTCTCAAGAAATGTTCAACAACATCGTGTGTAGTAAGCAAAGAAGATGTCAAGCTGTTATTGATGCCCGTGGAGTCCATACATAGTATTGATAGTCTTGAAATGCTTGAATTCTCTAGGAATCAAATTTCTTTATTTTACTCGATTTTTCTCAACCACCCTGTATACGCTGCAGACCTATAGTACGATAATACAATTCTCCAAAACCTAGACTGAATACTATTCTCAATGCTTTGCGAACGAAATCTGATGAAGATCTGAACTGATTCTCAAAAAAAAAAAACCCAACAGGTATCGACACATAAACGTATGATATAGATTTTTTAATACACATGTTTTAAGATTATTTTCACCGATATGGCTAATAATAATCGGCTTATTCAATTTGTGCAAACAAACAACAGTCTGATGCCTCCTGAAATTCAATCAAACCATGGTGTATCTTCAGTGCAGCTAATTAAATTCCCATGGTAGGTATCTTCAAGACACCCCTCTCACTTGAGAAATGGTTGGGCATTTGTTCAGTTTGCAAACACTCACGCCTCGATCCCTTGCTCTCGCTGAAATTTGTGTAACGTTCTTAATTAACGCCTTAAAAAGTATAATTTGCAATTAAATAATTGGATTAAAGCGAATTTTCTCCTTGCTTTGCTCGGCGAGCGTAAAACTGAAATGGGGGCTGCCATGATATAATTCGGATACGGAGTTGATACTGATGGTTGGCTGAGGAACAGCAAGAAGTTCCTACATTTCTTTCTCATTTCTGTTCCCTTTTCTATGTAAACTGCTCCACATGAGTTAGGCATATTGACTTAAATTGCAAAAAAATATTGTAGTTTAAATGAGATTTTATGATGAGAATTCATATTAATATTATTTCAGGTTGCAGGAAATAAAATTGATTTTAGCCTAATGCTGCTAGGTTAAATAAATTGATGTTGTTACTAAGGCAAAACCAACGATTGTCGAACTATTGAAAAATTGCTACAATACTGCCGTGTTAATTGAAAAGGGCGTATCTGCAAAAAAATACTTCTGAGATATTTGACTTTAAAGGCTTTCATTTATGCCATCAACAATCTTAATTGAATTAAAATGAAAAAGCAATGCATGATATGTATTGCTTTTTCATTTTAATTCAATTAAGATTGTTATGAAAGTCTTCAAAGTCATATATCTCAAAAGTGCTTTTCTGCAGATACGCCCTTTTCAATTAAAACGGCAGTATAGTCTGCCTTCAAAAAATTTTTAGATTCAATTGATATATTGAATCTTACGGTCAATTGCAACAGACCAAAAACGGAGAAGTTAAATTTTTTTCATCGGCGATTTAAAAAAAGTATCTCTTGGAAATAAATCAAACAGATAAAAGATGCTAACATTGTTTGTTAACTGCGACTGCAAAATACCTACAGAAGAAACCTTGGAATGTATTAATTTCATTCAACATTGAATATTCAGAAGTGGAAAAAAATATTCTTTTTATAGCAATACGGAAAAAATCAGCCATCTGACTTAAACTCAGAATTCTCCATGAAAATTCTGAGGATTTCGTCAGGTGAATATTCACAAATTAGCATTTTATTGAAGTTTCCAAATTTCTTCGAATGATGGCAATAAAAAATGAATTGCTTCACAATAATGAATGCGGTTGGTTTGTTTACTATTTAATCCGCAAATATGTATGAAAACATTGACCCAGCGATCAATAAGTATCTGGGAAAGTACAGAAACATGCTCAAGAATTAACTCCATGTTCCGTGGAAAAAAATTGCGTAATTCACCATAGATTAACAGTGCAGCCTGGAACATGAATATTTCAGATTATAAAGGATTTATCGGACAAACCCAAGCAAGATGCGATGCAGCTAACACTAATTATGCTCGCAGCTAATAGTGAACCAATAATATTTTATTTTTATGCGATCTCAGTGTTGTGTGCAGGTGAGAATCACGTAGTTTTTTTCTTATCTTCCTGATTGAATGAGAGGTGTTTAATGAATTGATTCACTAATTTCACACAGTGTTTTCTCATCCAGATTAGAACTTACCTCTACAATGCAGTATGCAGTACTTCATTTATTCCATTTTAATTTTTTTTACCATGTAGAAATATTTTTCTTCATTTCAAATTCTTAATTGTCGAGGGATTTGTTTACGGAACCCCTTTCGATTCGGCTTATTTACCGGTTCGTTCAAACTATATGATCATACTTCAACCTTTTGAATATTTTCTTCAGAAGGTGTAATTTTAACATTAACTCCTTATCAGTAACCGAAACTCGAGGTTAAACTTAATAGTTCAAGAGCAATTTCGGCTAACACTTCTAAAATTACAGAAATTTAGACAAAATGATAACTGTTTTCTTCATAGAAATGAGCGCCAACAAATGAATGTGTTAAAAGGTTGAGGATTTTCATTCGTACTTAAATTCCCAAGTTCCCAATTCAGGAATGGCAAGTAGGTATTTGTTTTAATATACTATTGGTTATTGACAAATTGAATACTAAATAATGGTATCTGAAAATAATTTTCATATTTGAAATTCGAAGAAAGAATCTAATATATCTCATGCCAAAAGTCTGCTTCAAAAAATCACGCACAATGAAAGCATTATGAGCATGTGTCCAGACTTCTTGAGTGGATTTTCAGTGTAAGCAAACGAGTTCTACTTAAAAAGAATCTGTGGCTCCATCACAAAAATTTCACAATCTATAATGCCTTTGAGATTTTGCAATTTGACAACTTTATATCTTATTATCTAGATTTTCTTCTGCATTGTGATGAGATTCAGGTATTATCTTGAGAAAATTTTAACAAAAATGTAGATATAAAATTCAAAAATAGGTACCTACATATTTCGTTTGAAATGCAAGTTCTGATGTAATGTATATAAAGGGTGAGCAAAATTGGTGATACCCGAACTACAACTTTTCAACCAAAAGAGATAGAGGAAAATGAAAATGAATGACATATTATGGTAGTCTTTTTTTAAGAAACTGATAATGCCATCAACTGCATTCCTCTATCTTCTTTTGTTTTCGATATATGGGGAAAAAATTGAAATTTTGGTAATTATCCCTGTTTCTGTTTGTGCTAGGATGTTGAAATGAAAATATTCTACGGGCACTTTTTTCATAGCAATCTAGTACGTTTTTTTCCAAGAGAGAAACAAACACAACTTTATGTAATAGTTATAGCTCAGCAAAGAAACCTATTGGGAAAAAATAGTACGCCACTGGATTACTATGAAAAAAGGGTCTGTATAATGTTTTCATTTCATCATCTTAGCACAAACAAAAACGAAAACGGAGATAATGATCGAAGTTGAAATCGCCCAAAAGTCAATTTTGGCCAATACTTCGAAAAAAAGAAGATAAAGGAATGCATTTGATGACATGAACAGTTTCTGTAAAAAAGACAACCGTAATGTATCATGTATCTATCTCTTTCTATTGATAAGTTGTAGTTCAGGTTCTACAGATGAATGAAACAAATTAAAACATTCATACGAATATTGTTATGATGGATCTTTAACTTGAATCTGCAGCGGTTTCAGATGATTTCTCTAATCATCCTGATGCAAAATTCGTCGTTTCTTTTTTATTTTTCACTTCCACAAGTATCACTGTTGATATGGAAAAATTGCGATTGGTGAAAGATATTCACATCGAACAGTTTTTCGTGAATGAATACCTGTACCGGCTTTTATCGTAGAGGAAAAAATCAGATTTTCGGAAGAATGTGTTTAACAACAATCTGTATTGATTAGATTTTCACTTTGTGAAATGTGGCTACCGATAATGAGATATATGGCGATAATTGCGAATAAACATTTCCTCCACCAGGTGCTGGCCTTTATAAACAAAAACGGAACTGAAACACGGAAATTGTGTTTGGTTTATGTACCCCAGTTAATTTCAGGTAAAATAACTTTGAATAAATTCGCTCATCGACTTCACAAGGTTCACTCATTTTTTCCATAATCTCGATATTGATGATATCTCTTTTTCATCAATGTCATCTGTTGTGTCTTTTTCTTATCTTTTTTCTTGAATTTTCCCTAAACTTCTTGTTCCTCTTCATATTGAACCGTCAGTCAGTTAAGATTAGATTCTTTATTATTGATATTCATTTTAGTTCTAGGCTACGGGGAGATGTGCAACAAAAATAGTACTAAAAATTGAGAAAAATATTATAATAAGATCATGTTAAATGAAGAAAATTGTTTGCTCTTACTGATTCTACCGTCTAATACAATGTAATCCATCCACCACATTATGTTTCTGACGAAATGAAAAGAGTGCGGCTGACGGGATAATATTTTATATATCTTAATATGAGAAGATTACTGAAAATTACTACAATTATTTTCATGCAGATAATACCAGAAATGCACATTTACTTGCGATAACACAGTCATTTTCATTATTCAATGGGCCTAATATCATTTAAAGGCTACGGAAGAAATTGATAATGGCTAACACCTTGAAGCGAGCACACCACAAATGATGATTGGAAGATAAGTTTTGAATGCGAACTATGAAATCTATTATTTTGTGGTTTTGTGCCCAAATGAAATTTTTGGAAACATCCAGATATAGGCTGCCGATGAAAAGCTTGTAGGTATTTGGAATTTTTTTGTTCTTTTGTCAATTTGGAAAAGGTTATTATTTGAATTGATTATTGTTAAATACTGAAGTCCACAGTGTTAGTTTCTTAGAACATTGCTGTTTCCCATGGAACAATCTGGTTATCACTTACTTCTTGATACTAACATGCTTATGCTGATGACACTCACGTATTTCGTACAACACATTTTATGACCGTATGGAATAAAAAAAAATTGAATAGACAAGGTGAGAAGTGCAAGTTGACGAAAGGATTCAAGAGGAAGAGCACTAAAACAAGTCAACCGAGCTCAAAAAAAAAAAAGATGTCATATCGAGTAACAGATTAATTTTCCTTCACAACAATGCAGAATATATAGTGCTTCATAAGAGTTAGGGATATCGTGTTCAATCGTTTTGGAAAGTATGGAACCTTCGGGAAAATCGCTGTAAAATCATTTAAAACTCAATAACAACTTGAATCGACTCAATAAATATCGTCAATCTGGTCTCGCCTTTTTCCCGAAGATTGGTTCTTTGTATATGCTGCATGAATGTTCTTATTTTGAAATGGAGACAGTTTATCAGCGGTTTCGATTTGAAATGACTTTTCTGAAAATGCCAAGACGTAAATTAACAAACGCTGAGGCTAATAAGTATTTCGGAATGCTATAAGGTGGCCTAACTCCGGTTGATATAGCGTTAAGGCTCCAAGTCAGCCAAAGTGTGATATCTCGACTTTGGAATAAGTTCAGGAAGACAGGTCCCGCGTTGGAAAGACCAAGGCTTTGTGGCCGACGGAAAACAACACTTGCTTAGGATCGTTTCATCACCGTTTCGGCGAGAAGGAAGCCTACATCTATGTGAAGAATACTACGAAATACTCTTTAAAATGCAGACATGGTCCAAGTTTCCATCGTAACCATTAGACGACGTTTGAGAGAGATGAATCTAGGTTCTAGATGTCCATTAAGAGGAGTTCCATTAACCTTGACCACAAGCGTCAAAGACTGGAATGGGCAAGGCAACATATCAATTGGAACGATCAATGGCGTAGTGTCCTTTTCACGGTTGAATCCAGATATAGACGATTTTCAGATTCTGGAAGAATAAGGGTATGGACAATCCCACGCATACCTCGTAATCGTCGATATGTCCAAGAAGTCCATTCATTCTGAGGGGGTAGTGTTATGGTATTGGCTGGGATATGTTTCAACGGGTGCACAGATCTACACATTTGTTCTGGGAATATGACCGCCTTACACTAGAGGGAGCATGTCATTGACAAAGTTTTTCCAAATCTTCACGCTGCTATTGGTAAAACTTTTCAATTTCTAGACGATAACGCTAGACCGCACCGTGCAGCCATAGTTGAGAATGCATGCGAGGACCTTGTTATTCCACATTTACCAATACCTCCGCACTCACCAGATTTGAATTGCATAGAATATAGACTCTTCATATCTAGTCAATGGAGAAATTGTAAAAGAACTTAATTGCGTTTCCGATTTAGTTGTAACATTTGACTCAAAATTACTTTTTGATATACACGTTGACAATGTGATAAAGGATTCTAATAAGATGCTCGGATTCATTTTGCGTTATAGATCTAACTTTTCAAATGACAGTACACTAAAAACTTTATATTTCTCCTTCGTTTTCAGTAAGGTTAATTTTGCCTCGACCATTTGGAGTCCACATTGTCAATGTTACTGCAGGCGATTGGAGAGCGTACAAAATAGGTTTATTCGACATTTGGCCTTCAGAAACGGATTCCAAATTCGAGATCATGACTACACTGAAGCTCGCAGATTATTTGGGTTGATTAAACTTTCGGATAGAAGGGTTATTGCGGATGTGGTGCTTTTGTACAAGATTGTGAGGGGTATTGTATTCGCACCTAGTATTCTGCAAATGATTTTTTTCGAGATTCCCGATTTAAGGCTGAGACATAATGATTCGTTTTATGTTCCCTTTAGGCGAACTAATTATTCCGGGAACTCATAAGTTTGCAGAATGCTGAGATCTTTTAACCAGTATTGTGATGATGTTGATTTGTTTCCCGTTTCTCTGGAAGTTTTCAAAAAATTTGTTAAAGATAAAGTGTCTCTCCAATATTTTCCTGCCTGTGCTGGTTTTTTTTTCTTTGGAATGTTTATGAGTGCATAACTATGTTGCTCATTTTCACTTTTTGCTTTTCACTATCTCTCGAAATAAATAAATGAATAGATCATGCAATGGGATATGCTCCAAAGAAGATTATATAAAATCATCAACCTACCCCAGAATCCTTAAATGATCTGAGAGAGCTTCTGCCCCGTTTATGGAACCAAATTCCTCAAGAAATGTTCAACAACCTCGTTTGTAGTGTGCAAAGGAGATGTCAAGCTATTATTGATGCCATACTCTTAAAAATGCTTGAATTTTCTGGGACTAAAATTTCGTTATTTTACTCGATTTTTTTTAACCACCGTGTATACTCTGCAGACCTACAGGCTAAATTTAATTTGATTTCCTGCAATTTGAAATCATATTAATATGAATTTTCATCATATAATCTCATTGAAACTATACTTTTCTGCAATTAAAGTCAATATCCCTTACTCATGTGGAGGAGTTCATTAAAAACCTCTGTTAATTTTTTTTTACAGGTAGATTCCACTCGGATCTACAACCATGGATCTGAAAACTGAAACAGACGTCCGGCAACCCAGGGAAAAAAAGAAAAAGAGCAGATGCTGGAGAATATGCTCTTCAATAACAGTAGAACCAGCCTTGCTGTTTTGCATCCTCCCTTCCACCCTGTATCAGATAACCACCACGAATCTCTACCTCGAGAAGGCATGCAGAGTTCACCTTGCCCTCAACAAGAGCGTCTGCGACGCGCTCTCAGACAGAACTCCTGGATTCGAACTCGAGGAATCTGAAGTACAAAAAGTCGTTGCCGAGATGTCCGCCATTGCAACCTTCATCCAGGGCTTTTTCCCCGTGTGTCTCATATTGTTTTTAGGCTCTTGGAGCGATCGACATGGACGCAGAAGACCCTTGATTATAGCCCCCATCATCGGTGAGATAATTGCTGTGATATTGCTGATAGTCAACACTGTATACTTCGAGGAATTACCAGTGATTTCGACTGCAGTTTCCCTCTCTCTTCCTACGGCTCTCTCAGGAGGTTGGCCATGTTTTTTCCTGGGAATCTACAGCTATATAAGCGCCCAGGCCGACTACGATAATAAGACTGCAAAAATTGGGTTGTGTTCCACCATCCAAAACATAGCATCCGTTATAGGATTGGGATCTAGTGGGTTTCTTTTGAAGCCTCTGGGATTCATAGGAATCTACGTTCTTTGTTTGGTTATGCTTACCGGTTCTTTCCTCTACGCGTTTCTGAGGATTAAGGAGAAGAGAATTAAATCAGAGAAAGAGGAATTTGGGGAAATTGTGGGGGGATATCCTGTCTTCGATATCTTCAAATTGGAACATCTCAAAGGAACCATGAGAACTTGTTTCAAGAATGACCAACACAATAGGAGGAAAAAGATATTTATAATTGTGTTGTTGTGCATTGTTACATTGGGGCCAATACACGGTGAGTAACTGATATTTTTGATTAACTATCTCGTACACACTTGCTCTTAACCACAAATCTATCAAATTTTTTGCTTTTTCTTAAGACCGCAATAGCTGGTCAGTCAGACCGTGAGTCATTCATCGAAAGAAGTGATAGTCCGAGGGAGCAACATCTGGAGAATACGGCGAGTAGGGTAGGACTTCCTAATTCAAAGTTTCCAAGCATTCTTGACAACTTTCGCTGTAAAATCAGTTTATCATGTCTTACGTTGTATTGCGGTATCACCATTGGTATTATAGATCATTCGATTAGCTGCAGATTTCTTCATATTGAAGCAGAAAATTTGAACCTCATATGACGAGAATTCGGCTCTTAAACTGAAGCTTTATAGAGAAAAATTTCATGATGAAGACAGAAATCGACTAATATTTCGATGGCGTTATGTTTTCAGAGAGAATTTGAGCAAAATGAATTTAATCTCTTATTAATACATCGCGAACGTTCTGAATCATTGTGATTCTTTTTCAATTTTGCTGAAAACTTAATATGGGTTTTCTCTCCCAGTCTCTGAAACAAGAAAGAATTAGAAAATTTTTTTTAATAATATAAGAAAGGCTCCTGCGTAAAAATTTTGAGCACTAATTTGTCAGGGGCCAAAACTTTACGTGAAAAAATTGGTGTCTAACAATGAACAGAAAGAAAATGAAAACACTTTGAAATCTTAAGCGTAACGTTTATGAGTCTAAATCAGACTCCTTCTTATATTATAAAAAAAAATTTCTAATTCTTTCTTGTTTCAGAGACTGGGAGAGAAAACCCATATTAAGTTTTCAGGAAAATGCAGAGTCCTCCCAGAAAATATTTCAATAGATATTCTTTTTCAAGATTCGTTTTTATCGAGTTAAATTTTATCAGTTAGAATAAAATCTGGCAGTATTGATTTTGAAATAAATATCATACTATTCAATTCTCTTCTATGTTTTGAAAACGCTATGAGTAATTTCATAGCAAGAGGAAAATTTCATTGACAAAAAGCTTTGAAAGAATTCTCATTCTGCTATTTTTTGCGGGAATGCCATTAGATGGCGCTGCATACATTAAGCCATAGTATATTAAAAATTTATGTTCGGAAGAGTTATTCAAATTTTAGGTATAGAGTTTGCGTGATGCTTGAATAGCTTGAAAATACAATTGAGCACAGTAGGTGGAGCTGCTATAGCATTATAGGTTTTTGAGATTTCTCACATTTAAAAACTGGTTTTTATTCAAAGAGGTAGACTTTGTTGCCAAAAATTGATTAGCAAAGTTATGGCGTCAGAGGTAGCCATTATTATTAATTTATTTTCGAATGTTGATATCTAAAATGCTATCGTAAAGTTATTCACAAAGTATTACTGATCTCACAGACTTATTGAATGGTTTATATTCATAGGATGTTTTAAATTATAATATAAGTTTCATTGAAAATATTTTTGTATTATATTGCTCATTTATTTATCATAATGATTAATTTCATGAATCCTTAAATTCTGAGCATGTGTGTATAGGTTTTTCTGCTCGCTAGAGATATGAAAATGGAAAATATGACAATTTTGTGTATTTCAGGTGAAAACGCAGTGGTTTACCTTTACACTCGGCTGAGATTCAAATGGGATGAAATGGACTTCAGCGTCTTCTTTTTAGTACATTCCTTCTTCGACATCATAGGTACCTGTCGCAATTTTGTTAAAACAATTTAACTTATAAATCAACTTTTTCAGGATCCTTCTCAGCCATTGTCCTGTTGTCGAAATTTTTCAAGTGGAGGGATGCGTCCATCGGAATTTTGTCTTTATCTACCTCGATTATGGCGGAAACGGTTTATGTTTCTGCACCTTCTGCTATTTATTTTTATTCAGGTAAGTTTGAAGATGATTAGAGATAGATCGGGACTGAAAAAACGCCAATTGATTTTGTGCTACAGCATGTAGGAAATAATTTTGAAGAACGATTGCATAGCTGTATGCAATCTAATGAAGAGCACTTAAAGCATCTGCAGTGAATATATCTTTAATTTTTTCAGGAATAATGTTTGATATTTTCTTCACTGGTACTCCAATCGCTTTACGAGCACTCATGGCCAAAGTGGTGCCTGAAAATGAACTCGGAAGATCGAATTCTGTGTTTGGCCTTAGCGAAGCCTTGGTGCCTCTAATTTTTGGCCCTGTATATTCGGCTGTCTACAGAGGAAGTATAGACGTTTTTCCCGGAACTTACCTTCTAGTTTCCATCGGCTTTTTCATCGTAGGAATTTGCCTTTTTATGTGAGTATTTATTCATCGGGAATTATTTTACGATTATATTTTGCAGATGCGGTTTTTCATTTCTTTTTTTTTGTTGCAGATATTTCTATAGAAATTCTACAGATGATGAATGTGCCGTGGAAGAAATCGAGAAACTGAAAAATCCGGAAAATGCAGAATCATAGGTCTGAATCTGACCAAAGTGTATGTATGTGAAGATGAGAATTAAATATTTTAAACAATCTTGAGTTATTTTTGGTGAAAACGTTAATCATTGAATCAACATAAAAATGAAGTAGACGTAACACAGATAATCAATAAAACAATTTTTTTTTCATTAAGAATATTTAAAAGATTTAAAAAAAATATATATTTTTTTGTGATGAAGGAAACGAAAACGCAGATAATTTAGCCAAATATCTAGTGTTGACAGCTCTTAATAAATATAACAATCGATAGCTTATCATGTTGGCCAAGGAATAATTTTCGCGTAAGTTTATACAGGTTCTGGAGCTAGTCAATATTTTTCTAATGCACTTAAAAATTTTTAGGATTATCAATGCATAGAATTGATAAATTATGTAAAATTGAATTTGTTTTGAATTACTCTGTGACTATGATGAATGAAATTGAAGGAATTTAGACTTTTCACAAAAATTCCATGATCTGAAATAAATCATGTGAACTCTCTAGACCTTCAGAAAAAAATATTGAATGGTTGAATCTGTCTAGATTTTATTCTGAAATTTTTTCAGTCAAATGTCACAATTTCTTCGATAGGTAGAATAAAACTTTGATAAGGTCTCCTTCATTTGATAATTCGATCAGATTTCTTTCATTAATGCTAAATGTAGTTTTTTTCCATATGGAGATGGATATGGGATTCATGAAAAAATAAAGGAAATCTCTACTAGAGAAATAAATCTTATCCACTGGTTGGTTCATAATGGAGTCCTGTATATTTGTGAGGCTAATAACATTTGATAGGAGTACCCAAACATTTATCATTGTATTCCTTATAACCTTACTTTTTTTGAGATAAGAAATAAAGCTATATCCCATATTGAATTGATAAAAAAATTTAAATTCTCCAGGAAAATTAGTTTTTCAATATGGCTAACGAAAAATAACGATCAGATAAAAAAAATTCGAATTTTCGAAAAAATTGAACTTTTTCTCATATAATCGTGTTTGACCGAAGTACAATTCTAAATTGGTTATAAATCGTTTAAAAAAATGATTATCATCGACAATAGCTTTAGTTAAACCATTGAGAAATAAGATCAAAGCACCTTTGATGGAAGTAATTATTATTTGCATAATTCTTACTCATTGAATCTTAACAACAATGATTTTTTCATGTGAAGTCTATGGGAGCTTCAGACTCGATTATCTCATCGCAGATATAGGAGACTTCATTTCAAACCATTCTGTATATTCGAGCCATAATGAAAATAGATGGCGTAATTTGCATCTTTAAAAATTCACCATAGTAGATAACAATTTCAATAAATGCGTTGATTAATTTTTAACCCAATATTGGAGTATTCCACATGAACACAATTCATTATCATACTTCCTCTTCGTCTAATCATATCAATTTTATTCGGTAGATTGAAGATAACTTCGATAAGTAGAGACTGGTAGAGCGTTTTCCAAATGTTTTCGATTCTAGCGGAATTTCCTCAGTGTTAATATTGCATCGAAAAAATTAGACAGGAAATTTGTATTAAATGTGAACATCCAGTGTTTATGACCGTGTCCAGAACGTTGAAATCATGGCACACACAAAGAAAAGGGTCACAGACGACCCAAAAACAAAGATCGGCAAAAGTTTGACAGCATCCATAATCTCCAATATCGTTGTGGAACCACTGGTACTTTTCTACATCCTTCCATCCACCATGAACCTACTTATAACCCAAGATTTGATTTTCGATGAAACGTGCCGCGTTAGTTTGGCCTATAACGAATCAGTTTGCGACTCTATAAGGCAGAAAAAAGGGTTTGGATATACAGAAGATCAAGAACTCTCCGTTCAACAGTCGTCTACTGATGTGCTTTTCGTTGAAACTTTAATTCATGGCATGATACCGATTATTATATTGTTTTTTGTTGGTTCTTGGAGTGACAAGGAGAATAGGAGGAGACCTTGTATTCTCAGTGAGTTTTTCTAGGTCATCACCAGAATATTCTTTATTTGTTCTAACACCAGCACTTTTTTTGAATATAAATTAATGCATGGATTCGAATTTGTATGAATCTGCAGTTTGTGCTTTTATGAAGTTGAAAATATTTTTCTTTCAACAGAAATTATACGCTCAATTAGAACATCTTTGTCTCATTTATTTTAATCGGTACCTACTATAATTCCAAAACACCCTTTGTGAATATCCACTTTATAAGAACAGAAACTGCTAGCAAATATTTGTGTTTTTTCATTTTATTATTCATGAACATTAAAACATTTCTTCGACTTCCACGATGAACATAATTTTTTTCAGTACCAATAATTGGGGAATTGGTAGCAGTCACGTGTCTTATCCTCACTTTAGTATTCAAACACCAAATACCAGCAATGTTGATAGCTATTGTGTACAGCTTGCCAATGGCAATATCTGGAGGATTGCCTTGTTTGTTCCTGGGAGTTTACAGCTACGTTTCGACAAGAAGCAGCGAAAAAAATTTGACTTTTAGGATTGGAGGTGTCCACACTGTCCGTAGGATTGCCTACATCATAGGGTTGGGTGAGAAACTGGATATGTCTTTCAATTAAAAATTGGATATTGACATACATTGCAAAAAAATATAGTTATATGAGAATTTGTGATGAGTTAGGCCACCCTGTAGCATTCCGATAGCCCTATAAGCCTCAGCGTTTGTTAATTTACGGGTTGGCATTTTCAGAAAACTCGTTTCAAATCGAAGCCGTTGATGAACTGACTCCATTTCAAAATAAGAACATTCACGAAGCATATGCAAAGAACCAAACTTCATAAAAAATACCCCCAGACTGACGAAATGTCTCATACTGATTTTTATTTGATCGATTCAAGTTGTTATTGAGTTTTAAATGATTTTTCAGCGATTTTCTCGAAGATTACAAATTTTCAAAACGATTGAATACGATATACCTAACTGTTGTGCAGCCAAATATTCAAACTATAAATTTCATCGATTTCTTTCATCTTTATCGAAGTACTATAAAACATAGAATATCTGATTGTGAGAGAGCTTTTCTGTAAAATAAAAGATTTTCTTTTTTCCAGGAATAAGTGGTATCATTCTCAACTATTTTGGTTTCATTGGGGCCTACACAACAACATTTTTCTTGATATTATCGTCATTCGTGTATGGATATTATATTATCAAGGAAAGAAAACAGATAGTTGCTGAAGTTGAAGAGGAACTGAGTGATGTTAAGAAAGCACCTAAAAAAATTAAAGGGGAAATATACATCATAGAACATTTTTTCCATACAGTTCGGGTATTTTTAACTGAGAGACCTGATAATAGAAGGTTGAGGTTATATGCTTGTGTTGCACTTCTGTTGATCGTCAATGGACCTATGAAAGGTTTGGAAGATGTATTCTTAGTGACATCATGAATGAATCAAATTTGAAGGTAAACTTTTATAGCCCTCTATGAATGTTTTTTTTTTCAGGCGAAGAAGCAGTGTTTTTCCTTTATACTAAGTTCATTTTTGGTTGGAGCTATTTACATTATGGAATTTTTTTCGGGATCCAATTCGTTATAGAAATAATTGGTGAGTTGACAACTTTATGAGTCGAGAAGTTATTTTTAATTGAAAAAATTTTCTAATTTATTCCGAAATTTTTTTTTCGCACTCAGGATCCCTACTGGTGTTACTTGTCCTCGTAAAATATTTCAAATGGAAGGATGAAGCTCTTGGAGTTCTTTCCCTGACCAGTTCATTGTTAGCTTGTCTCGCATTCGCTGTTCCCAGCATGTTTTCTGCAGGTTTGTCTGCCCTTTTCCAACATCATCTATACTGATTTCCATATCAATTTTCAGGGGCTATTCTCAATATATTCAGTGGAACGTCCCATATAGCTTTGAGGTCACTCATGGCGAAACTTGTGCAGAATCATGAAATCGGAAAAACCAACTCCATATTTGAAATAACGGAAACTTTCACACATCTCATTTTCGGTTCGTTATACGTAATAATGTATAAACATACTGTGAATGTTTATGCTGGAAGCTTCTTTCTGACTTCCGCAACTTTGAAATTTATAGGGATATTCATTTTCATGTAAGTATTCGATTGTGTTGAAATTTTATAAGGTAGGATCTCCTTCACACGTATGTTAGAAATATACAAATTATCAAGTGATAATATCAGAAGAAATTGATGAATAATTATAGGTTTTTCAGCAAATTATTCTATACGTTTTTCTGTTATAGATGGTTATACCACCAGTCCATAAAGCACAACAAGAAAAAAGAAGAAGTTAGGGTTCAGGATGAAACGATAGTTGTTTCATAGAACGAGATATCCTGAATGGTTACGCTGATGGTTGAAAAATCTTGGAAGGAATATTCCTCAGTTTATATAGAACATGAATGTTGAAGTTCTACCCATTTGTCTTCTTGTAACGAAGATAACAACTTTCATAAAGTTCACCTGTCAAAAAGTTTGAATAATTAGGAGTGTTGGAAGGAAATAAATTAGGAATCCTGGCAGTCAGTTGTCGACAATTGATCTAAACGAACCTCAATAATTTGAGTGGCTACTTCAAATAATTTGAAAGAACCCAATTGAAAAACTTCTTTGAATATGACGTTGTGTAGAACATGATTCGACATTTCATTGGATAAAATTGATTATTCAGCAATTGAAGTTATCAAGAGTTTTTATTCTTCAGATATGCAAATGATATTGAAATCTGATTGAATGACAAAATGAAAATTTTATTTGTTTCTCATTTGTAAACGTCAGTTTCCAAAAACACAATATTAATCAAGAAAGTTATTTCATCAAGTCACTAACTTGTAAAACTGACAGTTAACTTGCAAAATTTTTACAAGTTAGTAGTATACCTAATTATATGTATTAGAAAATTTTTTTTTATCGTCATATATGTTGAGAATCATGGTACAATTGTTATTTCCAGTAACACATATTATTGATGATGAAAGAGTTGATGATGATGAACCATCTGCTGAACTCGAGGGCTGCAGAACATTTGTATTCTCCTTACTACCAAATAATTTGCTAGACATTTCGATTTTTTTGTTTACCGAATCATCGACATAACTCATCGCAATTTCGGTGTTCTTCCACCCTCCTGCACGCTTCAGTGCTAAAATATCCCCACCCGAATCCGCAACCATAGTGGCTCCAGTTCTGTGAAAAGAGTGGTGGTGTACAACTCTGGGTCTATTAAACCTAAATATTTCGCTATTTGCTTTGGGACACCACCAATAGTGTGCTGGCAAGCACTTTCCATGTCGTTATGTCAAAAAAATCTTCTTCTGTTCCAGGAGGCCGCAGATTTACATATTTTCTGTATAACATGCAGTGCATGAAGCTGCAGCAATCATCGGTTATGGTGAATCTTCTTGTTGTTAAATTTTTTGTTTCCCGCAATGTAACAATAACGTATTTTTCCATATCTTTTACAGCATTCATGTTTAAGGAGAAAATTTTGTCACATCGGCAACATCCAAAAATCCCAAATATTGTTACAATTTTCGCCAGCAACCACTGGTCATCAGGAGCATGTAAAAGAAATTGTTCAGTCTCTTTTTTACTTAATACCTTGGCCTTTTTTGGCGTATAACGCTCATTTTTTCGTTTCAGAAACGCTATTACCTTTTGAAATCTGCAAATGACAACTAAACATCATATTTTTCAATAAATTTTTTAAGGAAAACAAACCTGCGAACAGGGGCATTTTCTTTCATTTCGAAGCAGCTTTTCATCATAGACCATTTTGCCCATAAAGTATTAGGGCTGAATCTAGCTGATAGTTGATTCAAGTAGACCAACAAAACATCTTCAGTTACCCCAATCACACTATTTTTGTTTTGATACTTTTTATTGAAGTCGTCGTATTCTCGCTCGTACCTTGAAGCTGATTTTGCAGGTAATAAACTTGATGCTACACTGCTGACTGCCTCAATAATTTCTTTTGGTACATTAATTTTCGCTCTCGCCAAAACAAATGTAAAGAAAAATAAACAGACAAGTTCATGGCAACGCTTTCATAGCTTACGACATTTGTGACAAATTATTGAGATTTTTTCGGAATTTATCTAACCTTTTTACAAATGAGAAACAAATAAAATATAAAATAATACACGCAAGGTAACGGGTTGTACTGGCTCAAGGAGGTAACTTATATCCTCCATTCGTCAGTAAAACCCTCTCACCTTGCTAGTAATGTTATATATTATAGTTATGTTATATGTTCAAAATATGACAATAGTTTGAATCATAAATGTATAACCAGTTTTCTACAATAAAGCCTAGAATTTCGGGAAAAAACGGCGGAAGCAAAGTTGTTCATCTATTAGATGAAAAGTGATGGCACTTTGAGGAGTTTTGATTGATCATTCTCCCATTCGACTTCGTTATATCATAGCTGAAGCATCTTCCAGTTGTTTGCAGATGACAGAGATGGAAATGCCCAATTTCCATTCGTTCATCAGTCAAAGACCAACCCTAACTATGTCCAATCTCCCAAAAATAATTCCGATATTCCTATGACGAATCCATCGAACATTTTCCGCGGCAATCTCGAGTTATGCAAACTTCTTCAAAGACCTTTTTGCAACAGCGATTGGATAAGCTTCTGGGACTCGTCGAAACGACTCGAAGAACCGGAAAGATATCCACATTCCGTGTAAACTTTGGGCGGATATTATTTGATCTGAAGATCACAGGGGATCCGGCAATCGGGCATCGACCACTTAATTAACCTCTTTGAACCCCGAAATCTGGCATCGGAGCGCATTGGATCGTCTTTTCATGGATGATGAAATTACCCATTTTACCCACTCCGGATTAGCAGAGGTTTATAAACTCGAACGATCTCGAATATAAGTTATTGATCAATAAGAAGAGGCTTCTGGAAGATAGGCCTCTTCATTCGGAATGACGAATTCATAGACGAGTTCAAATAAGTCCCTTCGATCTCGAATAATTCGAGAAAATACACACAAAAATTCTTTTCAAATAAAACAGATCAGAATTCGAAAAGTAAATATTCCAAGTTAAATCCGAGGCTATCCTGTGATCATCATAAGACCTTTGAAAAACTTGAGCATTGTAATAGGTACACAACTTTGCTTGTAAAAAACTGGTTATACATTTATGATTCATGAATTCATGATTAATCGAGAAAAACGTTATGATTCAGACAAAAATCGACTAATATTCCGATGGCATTTTGCTTACAAATACCTCAGTTTATTGTATGATATCTAAGATCTATTAATTGCGACTACCACTCACCACTACAGCCAGCTATTGGAAAATTATTATTATTCTTTGGATTCAGAGAGATAAAATAGTAAAATACATAATATTGAAACAAAATATTGCCTAGCGGAAGTTGGTGCAACACAGGAAAACCATTCAGGTCTGCAGTATGATCAAATGAGGAAAGAGAAAAAACCTCAGCTAAAAAAAACCCTCACCTCGCCCGTGAAAAAAAAATTACTGAAAATATTATACAGGGTGTTCTACAAATTCCTATAAACATATATCCGATTCGTTTTTGTTTAGAAGATACAAGCATTCGAAAATTATTTATTAATTCAACAATGAGATAAATAAATGAATAAATAAAAAAAATCATTTTCGAATTCCTATAAACATATATGCGATTCGTTTTTGTTTAGAAGATACAAGAATTCGAAAAATATTTATTCATTTATTTATTCATTCATTTAACAATGAGATAAATAACTAAATAAATAAAAAAATAATTCTCGAATGCTTGTATCTTCTAAACAAAAACGAATGTTTATAGGAAAAAAAATTGTTATGTTGAAATATTGATAAAAGACATCAGCGAGGTCTAATAGAACATCTTCATGTTATCCGTCTATGGACTCAGATGAACAGATTCTTCATAAAACGACTCGATATTCTTAATCTGAAATGAAGAAAGACAAAATCAGAAAAGATACCAATTATTTAAAATAAATTAAATTATTTTGAAATTAACCACCCATTTCAGAAATGCATTTGTTACTTTATGTATAGCCTTGATACCATCTAGAAATTTATAAATGGGACAACTATTTATAAGATGTTCTATTATCTTTTTAGCTTCCTCACATTCACAATTAGCACTATCAACCGAATTCCATCCAAAGAGCATGCTGTTGCATCGATCATGGCCTGTTTTGATAGTATTTAGAACAGACCAAATTCTCCTGGGAAAGTCAAATCCAAGAACTCTGATGGAAGGATTAGTATTAAGAGCTTTATTGAAAAAATTGCATACATTCCTTTCAGATTGTCAGATTTCCTTGTCGCTTCTATTAATATCTATTAGAAAATTTTACCAAAAAGGTTTAATAAATTGGAAGATTGACAAATGTGGGTGACTCATCATGATAAAAGAGAAATTTAGTCCTTCCTTCCCACAATCTTTATTTTGTGACGACTAGTTTCGAGACTTTTCTAAAATAGTCTCAATTTCAAGTCTAAAGATACAAGCTATAGGGTAAAATATTTAAAAACGGTTATTGTCATATGCGGTCTCCTCACCCAAATTAAGTGAAATAAAAACCCTGTATATCAGAGAAATCTTGAAAGATATCAGAGCGGTCTAAGAGAACATCTTCTTATTTCACTTAATTTGGGTGAGAAGACCGCATATGACAATAACCGTTTTTAAATATTTTACCCTGTAGCTTGTATCTTTAGACTTGAAAATGAGACTATTTTAGAAAAGTCTCGAAACTAGTCGTCACAAAATAAAGATTGTGGGAAAGAAGGACTAAATTTCTCTTTTATCACAAAATGGTTTATGCGACTTCAATCTGGGGACCTTATTATCAGAAATATAGGTGAGTATGGGAAATGAAATTGGAAAGGTATTAAATTTGTTCCAAAAATTCAAAATTGTTGTCTTTCTGCGAATGTGGAAAGGGACAATATTTGAGAGGATTGGTAACCAAGGCGTAGGTGTGGATTTGATAGTACCAGTGATAATCCTCATAGAAAAATTTAGCTAGACATCAATTTTTTTTACATGAACCAAATCTAGCGCAGCCGTACGAAGTATTGTTGCATCAGCGCCCTATGAGGAACCAGCTACTTTCTGAAGAATATTGTTTCGAGTTTTGAGCTTCAAACGGAGATTATCTTAATGGGTGTTGAAATTTAATAATCAAGTTTGATTCAATATTACAATCCATATATCAGCACCTCAGAGGTAAAAAGTGTGTTAAGTCACATTTTTTCAGGTCCGAACTGTCTACAATATTGGATTCACATAAGTAAATTTTAGCTAGTGGAACACATCTTTGACTCCCTAGGTATATCAAGTCGCCAAATAATGGCAGTAAATATTCTCTGAAACAATAATCGAACTGAAAAATCTCTCTTTCGTCCAATTTTGATATTGTGACTTAACACACTTTACCTCTGGGGTGCTGATATATTTCCATTTGAAAAAAATGAGTAGGGGGTGCGGGGAGTAGAGGAGTGAGAAATATCATAATAAAAAAAGCATACGATGAATTACTCCGAAAGTTAAAAGATTTTCCTTAATCATTCTTCGTACGAAATTATTGATGAGTTACGTTTTTTTTTCTGGCACGTTGTATACGGCTCCTTATTTGAAAAAAGAGAAAATAATAATGAACCAATCTCGAGGGACACCCTGTACGTATTCAATGTACTCCTTGTGGAAGAGATATACGTATGAACCGAGAGCAGCTCACAGTCTGAGTCACCGCTCGCAATAAGATTAAACACTGGCACACACCCCTCAATTAAAATTCGATTCACCGGTTATCATCTCCGAGTCTCAAACTCGAGAGGATAATGCCGGAGACACCTTAGAACTCCATCCAGCATCCGAAGTACCGGGTCGTTTGTGCCGGAGCAACAGCGCGAACACTGAGCCAGGGCAGAGATTCATCTCCGCTGAATTCGGTTCGGCAAAGGATTAAATCTTACAAAAGGGAAGTCATCGGATCGGCTTAAGCCGAGCTCAGCTCCGAGGAGAGCGCACAATTGACTCGGAGATATAGCTGCATCACGGGAAATCATTTCTTAATTGATTAGCCTCATTCGGGTCCGGTGGGTGTGAGAATTCGCCATTTTCCTTGGACCTACGTATCTTCTGGAGGGAGGATAATGCGATGTTGTCACGCTTCGGAGATGACGTCGGGTTTACCTAGGCACATTTTGTTCGGGCCAATTGGTGCCGAACACATCTTATAGCTCCTAGTAAATGTTAACCAACCAAAATGGTTATTTATGATATGAGTGTTGAAAGTGACGTTTTATTTTGTGAGTGAAGAAGTTTGTGAAATGAGCGGAGCGAATTGAACAATTTCACGAACAAAATAAAAACTGTTTTAACACAAATACCATACAATGTTTTTTGATAATGAAATGGGCGAATTTGGAATGACAATAAACTTCAAAATGCATTTTAATATTCAAATAATCAAAAGGTAATTGTGAATGGCAAACGTTGCCAACGTTATGTTACAACCAATGAGAAAAGACGCTGTCATTTGAATTTCGTTCCTGTCCAATTTTCGTCTGGGGTTTTTAATTGTTTAAGATGTTTGTCGAGAGTCCAAGTATTAATAAAAGTGACGATTTGGTTGTTCCTCTGGATATTGAAGAGAAAATCTGGAACTCCTACCTAAAAAATCTGTTCAGCAGTACGATATTTCATATAACAATTTCCTGGCCTGGTGTAAATTGAAAAATGCAGAAGGGAACGTCAGTGAAACTGTTTTTCTGGCATACTAAGAAGAAAAATAAAAAATATGGAGTTCATCAAATTTGTAGAGCAATTTTCAATGATAAAGTCAAGCGCCCTTGTTAAAAATGGTGTTGATGTTAGTGAATATTTTAGGGTAAAAGCATATCGCCCCAAAACATCGAAAATTCTCACTCGTGAATAAGTTGAAAAGTTTATAAAAGAGGCACCAGATGAAAAATAATTGATGGTTAAGGTTGCAACTATTTCGGATTATTTGGAGCCTGTCGGCGAGAAGAATTGTGTAATTTATCAGTGGAAGACATCGAAATAACAAATAATAATAATAATAATAATAATGTTTATTTTCTATAAATCCATGGTTATACAACTTCCAAATACAAAAACGAAAGTCAGTCGTTCTTTCAGTATTATTGGAAGGTATTTTCGAAACATAGATGAATTCAAAATAGTAATCATCGAAATGAATACCATTTTCAATTCCCAGGCTCAGAGATCTTTTATCATGAGGTTGGAGAAATGATATTAGATTTTGTCACTGAGATGAGAGATATACCGGTTTCGGCCTTGTTGGGCCTCATCAGTATCCCGCATATCTCAGGACAAAATCTTCATAAAAAACTTCGAAATTTGAAGCAATTGGTTGTGAAGTAATGAGTAAAATATTACAAGGTACTAAGGTGGTGACATCCAATTGCGTCAAAATGAAGTTTCACATCTCCAATCAAATACAAAAAAAGAAATCTGTACTTCCTCTTTCACTGAATGAGATGTTAGCAGTGGCTCTATTCAGGGCCCGCTTGCTACTTTCTCAAAGTGATGGAAAACGCCCAATTCTTTTTGTGACTGTGAAGTCAGATGTTTTTTTAAGAAAAAGAAAATTCTTTGCCTTTACGGAGGCCACATCGAGAATATTTTTGAAACATAGATGAATTCAAAATAGTAATCATCGAAATGAATACCATTTTCAATTCCCAGGCTCAGAGATCTTTTATCATGAGGTTGGAGAAATGATATTAGATTTTGTCACTGAGATGAGAGATATACCGGTTTCGGCCTTGTTGGGCCTCATCAGTATCCCGCACATCTCAGGACAAAATCTTCATAAAAAACTTCGAAATGTGCGGGATACTGATGAGGCCCAACACGGCCGAAACCGGTATATCTCTCATCTCAGTGACAAAATCTGATATCATTTCACCAACCTCATGATAAAAGATCTCTGAGCCTGGGAATTGAAAATGGTATTCATTTCGATGATTACTATTTTGAATTCATCTATGTTTCAAAAATGTTCTCGATGTGGCCTCCGTTAAGGCAAAGAATTTTCTTTTTCTTATTGGAAGGTATGTAGACTATTTTCATAAGTATTTCGCACTGCGCCCTCCTGTCATCAAACATCGTCGTTTTTTCCTGAAATACATGAATTATAAATGCATAGCCAATCCAGTTGGTTTTGATACATTTGGGAAAATTCCATCTATTGTTGCCGAATTCCTCAAACTGCCAGAACTAAAGCAATATACAGGATACTGTTTTCGAAGATCCTCCACTTCATATCTAGCAGAATCAGAATATTTTTACGGATATAAAAAAACATGGTGGATTGAAGTCTACGACGGTAGCCTAGGTCTATGTTGATCATCCCATTGCATATAGAAATGTCTTGCTGAAAAAATTCTCCCAACTTCAACAGATTTTGGATTATCATCATCCAATATTGTACTTCCTGTTTCTACAAGTACTGATGGTGCTGAGGATTCTAATAATGTGTTGCGAAGCTCCCTAACGTTACAGAGCATTAATGTTAGTAATTTTTCTAGTTTTACGATTGTTATTAATGTTCATAAGTAATGATTGTTAAATATTGATGATGAAAATTTTCACTTACTGAATTTTTCTCATTTGATTTCATCATAAGAAAACGGAGTGCTAATGTTAAAAATATTTTTAACACGCTTTCACGTAAAAAATTTTAACATTGTTTGGTATCATTAAAAGTGTCACTTTTAATGGCAGTTGTAAAAAAAACATTTCCATGTGAAATGTGGCTTAGACGGGACCGCATTTCTTCATTGTCTACTAGATTAAATTCCGTGGATTCTTAAGAGCTTTGAAAAAAAAAAAAACTGTGGATGAGTAGTCTTTCATGGGATCCACTAGATTAGTGCAAGGCTTAACGAAGTCTTTCCCGAAGAAAAACCTATATAAATCTCTTAATATTCATGAGGTTGTTCCTAATGAAATGGCAGAATTGAAGAAAACAGCCCCTACAGATTTTCAATCTGAATAGCAGCGTTTTTCTCGAAATTTGTTGAGAGTATGCAAATAAAAGACTACAATCGGGAATCTATGAAATCCGATCGAGTGGTCATATCTGAAAACCGCCTTCCCGGAAAAACCAATGCTTAATTATCGAAACCCGAGCCTGAATGGGAAGTTCCCCACAAAGAACTTTCGCGGAAAAAAGAGGAAGAAACCGAGGCAATCTTTCTCGCGCAAAAAAACTTTTTTAATCTCGGCCGGACTAATTCACCAAATTTCAATTAAGAATTTACATTAATTTGTCAAATTCTCGCGGAATAATGGCCAGACCGAAACGCTAAATACAGGGAAGCAAACCATGAAGTAATTGAGGATAAACCCGATTAAGCCGAACATTTGGTGTCGAATTCCAGGATTCCCACGGGAAAAAGGAGGTAACCGGTGATTTTCGAGGAGAAACGACTCCCCGGGAAGACTACGGGGAAAAATGACGAAACTTGGGGAAAAACCCAATGAGCAAGTTGGTAAAATTGAACCGGTTTGCTAAGAAGGAAAGCCCATGTTTTCAAGAAAATATTTTTTGTATATAGTTGAACCCTTGAAGACTAATGAATATTTTATCAGAAAACTCCAGGAAAAAGCGTTTGATCATTCTACACTATTTTCCAATCAAAAAGAGGAGTTGATGTTTGTCATATCATTTCAGGTGACAACTCTTTGTGTAATCGAATGCCATAATTTTTTGTTAATATATATATATTCTTATGAAAAAGAGAGCTAAAATAATACAATAAATGTTGAAACAAAAAGTACCTAAGCTGAGGTAAAAAAAAAGCACGGGGTATCATAACATTCTTCGTATGATACTATACAGCCAGGGGAAAAAACCTCAGCCAAAAAACCTGTCTCCCCGTGAGTGGTAGGTATATATATATTCTTATGAAAAAGAGAGCTAAAATAATACAAAAAATGTTGAAACAAAAAGTACCTAGGTAAAAAAAGAACGGGATATCATTTCATTCTCCGTATGATACTATAGAATCATACGATACTATCATCACTAGTATCATACGATACTATACAGTCAGGGGAAAAAACCTTAGCCGAAAAAACTTGTCTCCCTGTAAAAAATATAACATATAATATTAAATATCAGGAAAATCTTGAAAGACATCAGTGTGATCATCTTCATGGTATATCGATGGGCTCGGATAGACAGATTCTTCTCAAACCACTCGCAATTCTTAATCTGAAATGAAAATAGACAAAAGCAGAAAAAAAACCGATTATTCAGAAAAAATCAAATACATTTAAGAAATGCATTTGCTACTTTAAAAAACATCAACATTCAGATTTCTTGGCCAAATAATGCTGGGAGGTTTATAAATATTTATGACAGAAATGTCAAAAAATTTGAAAGGAATGAAAAAAACTCCATCAATTTTCCCTTTTCGAATCCGTTGAAAATTAAGAACTGACAATTTTTTAACATAACAAGCTAAACTTGTAAAAAATCAATGAATACATAACTTTTCAACTGTCCTCTTTCACGAGGATTTTTTTCTGTTGCCGTGTGGGTTTCTTGCAGAAGAATCACTTCGATACCATGTTCATCAGCCAATTTGGAGACGTAATCACACTTGTCTTTCGAAATTCCTTCGATATTCCGATTCAAAACCCAAAAATTCTGCAGGAACAACAAAGCCTGTTGTTTGATGCAATTAAAGTCGAGGTTTTTCGGATCATTTTCTGAGGGAAGCTTTTGGGTTATTGAACATCTCTTAAAATGTAGGAAACTTGCAGATTTAACACTCTCAGAAATTGAAAATTGCAAAATGACATGAAAAACCTAAATCTTTTCAATAATAATTTTTTTAATACAACGCATATTTTCAAAACTTTAACTTGTTTTTCGAGCATTTATTCTCGACGTTTCGCCAGTTAAAGTGTCTGGAATCTTCAGGAGTTGTTCTTTCCGGACTTAATATAGATAACACTTCCGGTTCGAACACGTCAGTGTCAGAAATTCAGAGTTCGAGTTACAATCTTAGACCAAGAATCTTTGAAGATGCCTACCGCAGTTGTAAGCGAATCGTTAGTTGAAATTATTCATAATGGACCACGGCCAATATTCCCGGAAGACTCTTTTAATATCAGTGGGTAACTGCATTTTTTATATAGAAGGTTTTTTTATTCATAAGTATTGTTGAATGAATAAAATCATTTTTATAACAATGTATCTCTGGATTTCCTACTCATCTTCACCTCTTTTAGTGGAGTTTCTAGGAGAGAAAGAGTTGGATTAAGACTTTCTGTTCGAATTAATGAAAACGTACGCTTACTGGGAAGGTCCTTCAACAGCACCTAATTATTTCCACTTCAGTCCCATCATTCGGCGTCCTCCAATCGGCAGGAACAAAGCCTCCATATCGGGGAAGCGGAGTGCTAACGCCTTCACCAAATCCAATGTTGGCTTGGCCCTGCGGCCCTGAATCACCTAACGTAGAAAAGAAATGACAACACACAAAGAAACCGTCTGTTACGGACTTGTAGAGTTCTTCATCGATAATCTCATTTACCATTGTCTCTACTCCGATGGAGGAAAACGGGGAAATGGCGAAGGAAATTTCGTTCTCGGCAACGGCAATCGTCGAACCAGAATAAAACGATCACCTTTGTGCCGTTATTTCCTGCCGAAAACTATATTTCTCGCGGAAAAAATTGGAAAATTTCATTCCGGCTCTGGATCGGTTTTTCTCCCCTGTGAAATTCCGTCCACCGTTTTGTTTCTTCTTCTGACGAAAAAAATTCGAACAGCTTCTTTGTCAGTTAGGATAAATCACGGAAATTCAACGCCATCCCTCTGATTCCTCTAGATTAAATTCCCAGAACGATCAACGTGTGTGGCTTGTGTCACCTTCTTATGAGTATGTCAAATTCCGATTCGGTCGCAAAGTTCCACTTTGTGAGCCTGTTGCAAAACAACGACGACATTCAGCGACTCGTGTCGGAATTTAAATTAACTTGAAGAACATGTCGCATAGTTCCTGGACGTGAGGTGTTACATATGAACTCTAGAATAACGAAATAATCTTCATTGGAATCGAGCAGGAGTCTTTAACTTCTGGAATTCAATTGTCATGTCCTTGTATGGCGTATTTCGATGTGCAAAAGTGGACTTTTACCCTGAAATCGAGTTTCTCTTGGTACTAAACCACCCGATTCATGAAATAGAAAGCTTACAGTAGAACGTTATGTAGATTTCGAAAGATTTTAAGACCCTGAATTGAGGACTCTTATTTTTTGATAGTTCAGGGCGTTTTGGAGCTTCAGTGAACAAGCACAGATAGGATAATATGAATAGGGATCTGGATGAACTTGTTATCATCTCCTTTAGCTGTGCTAAGATAATAAAACAAGCATTTCTCCTTTTATATTGAAACGACGGCAAACTGTCTATTATAGTTAAGCGATAAATCAGTCTGACTGCTCTGTACTTGAAATACAGGTACTGATGTAGGCTTCAATAAGTTATACAACCTTTTTTTAGGCCTTGAGGTAGGGGAAAAGCTAAATAATTAGGTGCCAGCGAATGTTGGACTTTAAAACCAACTAAAAAACCCCTTCCAGCTGCTTGTCTGGAACCTCAAAGACACAAATTCCATCCAGGCAACTATGATATCGTTTAGATCAAGACGCTGAATGACATTCATTGTGTTGGTCAGTCTGATATACAAAATTGATTTTCTTTGCTTTTGTTGCACTTCAGAGAATAAATAGTATTTTGATGGTTTCAATTATTCACAGAAAAATATCACTGAGCCAAGTTCATTTTTGCAACAGGCTTTACCCACACTCTCTCCTAGCTGGAGAGAGTTGAATCTCATTTATTAATTCGACGGAAAGCCGCTCTCATGTTAACCGCTCAATATTACAGCTGATATGTCACAGATTTCGCAATGACAGTAAAATTTTCTTAGTTACTTGGATTGCTTGATTCCTAATATGGCAAAACTATTCAAAAATACTCAGTGTCACTAGGAGTAGGAATGTTTCTAGCTCAGGATGAAACTGAGTATACAATGTACAGTAGAATCCGTTTATTATGACACCGGCTATACTGACCAATCGCTTATAATGACGCAAATGGAGTGTTAAGTTTGGTTTAATTCAAAACTCGTTAAAATAGGGCCCGGATTTAATGACTTCGCTTATAATGACATGTCGCTAACAATGACATGATTTCAGATGCAACAACATGATTTTTTCCAAATTTTTCCGGTTATAGCAACCGCTCGATCGTTTTATCAAGCCACCCTACCCTTTTTAATGCGATGAGGTTTGATACGATACGAGACATACGCTTGCCGACATGCTTTTTAGTATAATCCAGATCCTTGAAAAGATTATTGGTGTTTTGTGGACGAAATGACATCCATTGAAGCCATGTCTGAGTTGTACAATGGTGTAAGAAGCTATTATTTCGAGTCGAAAAAAGCAAACGCATACTAAAATTTCAGATTATTTTTCTAAAAAATGAAAAAGTTCTTTATATTTAGTTTTTTTTTTGTGACAGAAGCTATTTTTTATTTTTTCAATGAAGCAAAATCTTAATTTGTCGTAATTTTCTTGAACTGAATCCAAGAAAAATACCATCAAGTCTGCTGAATTTCTGATTTATGTGACTTCTTTTAACCTCGATGTCACTATAAGCGGATTCTACTGTATCAATGTTCAGGCGATAGAACAAGTGTTGAAAAAAATGGAGTGTGACATTTTTCTCCACCCAAACTTCGAACGAATTTTAGAGAATAACTGGAATAGAATTTGAAATTCTCAGCTTTCTACCTTCAGGGAGGTGGGAGAGAGGGGAGGGCATATCTGGATAAAGGATAAAATATCCGTTTTGGCAAGGTGTTCGAGAAATTTCATATTCAGACGTCCTGATTATTTCATCATTCGTATCAAAGCGGAGGATTCTGGGAATTTATCCTTAATATACATATTTAAGGGGATGAATGCCGGGCAACGTCTACATAAGAAGGATTTTTCCTTTGAGGGAGCTTCCATACCTTCTGCAAGCTTTGCAATCCGACGGGCATCTTCTTGGGCTCGCTACCGCGATTACTTTTCTCATCAGTGGCGGCCTCAGATTACGTTTTCTCCATTACACGGCCGAGATTAGAATTATTGACCGAAACTAGACTTGGAAACGATGCAACCAGTCAGTCTTGAGAAAGAGAGGGAGTATTTTTCACAGGAAATAGATGGTTATGGAGATCCAATGGAGAATTTGAGTTTTAATTCACAGAAACGTCTGTTATTTCCTCATTTAAAAAAGATTGGATGATTACTTGAAAATTCTCTGGATGATATTACTAATTTCTGAAGATTTCACGTTCTTCTGGCGACAAACAATCTCAGAACCTACACCCCAATTATGTGAGCAACACTCTGAATGACATGGTGCAGAATACTTTGGAAATTGGCTTCCTAGCGTCTGAAACAAGTTGCCTGGATGGAATCAGTGTCCTTTGGAATCCAGACAAGCTGCTGAGGAGGGTTTTTTAGTAGCACTCGAGATTATAACAGATCTCACACCCCTACATCTGGTGATTGACAGGATGGCCTATAAGGCCATCCTCAAAATATATAGAGAAAGCAGGTAATGAGGGAATTAGGGGTCAGAGAGTCTGGAGCTCTCTGAGTAACTATATCTTATCTGCGAACCTTCCTAGTGATGTAAAGTAAGTACTGAGAAAAAGTTCAGTACGATGCTATGCAAAAAAGAGGAATGGGGGCAGGAATGCACGGACCAAAATTCTAAAACCAACATGGGAGCTGGCGCTGGTGTTCACGGGGCCAAAGCCACGTGTGCACTATCGTTAGGCTCCCGTGTGAGTGTTCTGCAAGCAGAAATATTAGCAATCGAAAGATGTCTAGACATAAATCTAGAGAGAAACATAGCTATTCACTCAGATAGTCAAGCTGCTATTGAAGAACTGAACTCCTATGTCATCGACTCAAAGTCAACATGGGAATGCAGGATCAAACTCAATGAGGTAGACAAAAAAAAATAAGGTCTCTTTAACCTGGGTTCCTGGTCATTCGGGAATCACAGGTAACGAAGAGGCCAACAAACTTGCCAGAGAGGGTGCTCGAAATCCACTCACTGGCTCAGAACTTTTCTGTGGTATAGGAAAATATACATATAAGGAGTTTCTGGAGAAGGAGAAAACTGAAAGAGAAACACTCTGGCAGAATCTGCCAGGGTTGGTTCACTCCAAAAAGTTCCTTCGGAATTTTGAACCTGCAAGATCCAAAAGATATTTGGATCACAGTAAGAACCAACTGCACCTCCCCACTGGCTTTCTTACAGGGCATTGTAGCCTCAGAAAGCACTTGCTGAGAATGGGCGTATCGGACACTGACGAGTGTAGATTCTGTAAGGAGGAGGAAGAAACTCCTATTCACCTATTCACAGAATGCTTTGGCATTGTAAGCCAAAGGAAACAATGCTTTGGTCAAGAGACCTGTAGGAGTGAGGAATTAGCCTCACTGAAGCCTTCCGAGATATTGGATGTCATAAGATCTCTGGGACTGGAAGGAGAGCTGTAAAGCTTTGTCAGGGGGCACAATAGACCATCAGGTATAGTGGACTGTAACCCCTTTTAAACTATCAACTATGTGAGCAACACTCTGAATGACATGGTGCAGAATACTTTGGCAATTGGGGTCCTAGCCTCTGAAACAAGTTGCCTGGATGGAATCAGTGTCCTTGGGAATCCAGACAAGCTGCTGAGGAGGGTGTTTTAGTAGCACTTGAGATTATAACAGATCTCACACCCCTACATCTGGTGATTGACTGGATGGCCCATGAGGCCATCCTCAAAATATCTAGAGAAAGCAGGTAATGACGGAATTAGATGTCAGAGAGTCTGGAGCTCTCTGAGTAACTAAATTTCATCTGCGAACCTTCCTAGTGATATAATGCTCCAGAAAGTAAGTACTGAGAAAAACTTCAGTAATCCTATGCAAAAAAGAGGAATGGGAGCGGGAATCCACCGACCAAAATTTCAAAGAAAATACTGTTAAATGGTATACAGATGGTTCTAAAACCAACTAGGGAGCTGGCGCTGGGGTTCACGGGGCCAAAGCCAAGTGCGAACTATCGTTAGGTTTCTGTGTGAATGTTCTGCAAGCAGAAATATCAGCAATCGAAAGATGTCTAGACATTAATCTAGAGAGGAACTATCAGAATTGCGACATTGCTATTCACTCAGATAGTCAAGCTGCTATTAAAGCACTGAACTTCTATGTCATCGACTCAAAGTCTACATGGGAATGCCGGAGTGAACTCAATGAGGTAGGCAAGAATATTAAGGTCTCTTTAATCTGGGTTCCTGGACATTCGGTCATTACAGGTAACGAAGAGGCTAATTACCTTGCGAGAGGGGGTGCTCGGAAATCACCCACTGGCCCAGAACATTTCTGTGGTATAGGAAATTGTACCTTTAAGAAAGAGTTTGTGGAGATGGAGAAATCTGAAAGAAAAACACTCTGGCAGAATTTCCCAGGGTTGGATCACTCCAAAAAATTCCTTCGGAATTTTGAAACTGCAAGATCCAAAAGATATTTGGATCACAGTAAGAACCAACTACACCTCCTCACTGGATTTCTTACAGGGCGTTGTCGCCTCAGAAAGCACTTGCTGAGAATGGGCGTATCGGACACTGTCGAGTGTAGATTCTTTGGGGAGGAGGCAGAAACTCCTATTCACCTAGTCACAGAATGCTTTGGCATTCTAAGCCAAATGAAACATTGCTTTGGCCAAGAGACCTGTAGGAGTCAGGAATTAGCCTCACTGAAGCCTTCCGAGATATTGGATTTCATAAAATCTCTGGGACTGGCAGGAGAGCTGTATATATATATATATATATATATATATATATATATATATATATATATATATTCTTATGAAAAAGAGAGCTAAAATAATACAATAAATGTAGAAACAAAAAGTACCTAAGCTGAGGTAAAAAAAAGACGGGGTATCATAACATTCTTCGTATGATACTATAGAATCATACGATACTATCAACACTAGTATCATACGATACTATATAGCCAGGGGAAAAAAACCTCAGGCGAAAAAACCTCTGCCTCCCCGTGAAAAAAGTAACATAAAATATCAAATATCAGGAAAATCTTGAAAGACATCAGTGTGATCATCTTCATGTTATCCGTCGATGGGCTCGGATACACAGATTCTTTCCAAAACGATTCGTAATTCTTAATCTGAAATGAAAAAAAGAAAAAGCAGAAAAGAAACCGATTATTCAGAATAAATCGAATGCATTTTGGAAATGCATTTGCTACTTTAAAAAACATCAACATTAAAATTACTTGGACAAATAATGTTCGGAGGTTTATAAATATTTATGACAGAAATGTCACAAAATTTGAAAAAATGAAAAAAAAAACTCCATCAATTTCCCCTTTCCGAATCTATTGAAAGTTACGAAACTGATAATTTTTCAACATAACAAGCTAAACTTTTGAAAAATCAATTAATACATATCCTTTTAACTGTCCTCTTTCACGAGGATTTTTTTCTGTTGCCGTGTGGGTTTCTTGCAGAAGAATCTCTTTGATACCATGTTCATCAGCTAATTTGGAGACGTAATCACACTTGTCATTCGAAATTCCTTCGATATTCAAATTCAAAATCCACAAATTGTTGCTCTCTGGTCGTGAGGGCTCTTTTAAACCGGATACGACCTTCCAGGTGATGATATTTCGGCACTTCAGGGTGCCGATTCTCCGGCTTCGTAGAAGCGATCAAAATATCGGCGATCCTCCCTCCCTGGTTTTCTGGAGAGACTCCCTGGACCTATTCTTGAAGTGTGCGAATCAACCTCAATCGAGACTCCCCGGAGAGTAAATTTTGGCGATGTTGCCAGTATTATTTGGAGCTGAGGACACAGAAAAATGTGTCGAAAATAAGAAAAGAAGAAAAATAGCGTATACTCTGTACAACCACTAATAATAGTAGTTGCGCGGACCTCCTCGTTTTATTTTGATTTGAAATTGTTATTAAGTTCTCAATATATTTGTTCGATATTTCAACTGCAATCTAAAACACAGGTAATATATATACAGGGTCTTTCACGAGGAACCTCACCCATATTTATACGGGAAACTACTGAACGTATTTTCATGAAATTCAGCACTCATAAGTATTTCACGATGCTGATGAAATCTAAAATATTTTCAAGGCATGAGCACCTCCGGTTTTTCCGGAAATGACGTCAACTTCCGTTTTTCAAATTAGAACACCATTTTTTTATTGCAGAAATAGATTCCTTAGAAAATTTCAAGTTATTTTGATGTAACATTTTTCAGTTTTGGTTGGAAAATTCTCTCTGAGCGGGAAAATTCGAAAATAGAGCTCCGCTGAAACAAGAATAGCTTCGAGGTTTTTGGATGGAAAATTTTTATTTTTGGGATTTTTCAAGATGTAAGATTGATGTATCCACTTTAAAAATCGAAATAGCGATTCATGATACAGGGGGTGAAAAAATCGCTTTCAAAGTTAGGGATGACAAAATCGTGAAAAATCAATTTTTTCAAATAAGAACCCCATTTTTTAAGGCAGTTATTGAATCTATGTAAAAAAATAATGTGAGTGTATGCATCACACCCTCGCCCTAAAATGGATATTTTCTGAGTTATTCACAAAAAACTGTTTTTCGTCTTGAATTTTCAGCTATTTCTTTTCCCTTCACGCCAAAAAGATGAGATACCATTAACAGAACCATGGCAAACTTGAGAATTGTCGGATCTTTCGTTAAGAAAACTTTACACAGAGAAAAAAGTGTAGTAGAAGATGAGAACAACGAAATAACAGTTCTTGCATATTTTCGTGTGAATCCTCAAAATTCTCTCAAAGATGCCGAGATTGACCTGGGATTATCTCAATCGAGTGTTTGGAGAATATTAAAAAAACATAAAATGCACCCAAATAAAATTTGCAAAGACAGAAAACAGCTGACCGTTCTCTTAACTTTCGTTCGTTCTACTGCTTCAATGCGAGAGAACATAGTTCTCTTAAGAATCCAGGGAGGGAGCTGATCCTTTTTGTCGAGAATACCACTATCAAGTTTTAATAGAACCACGCCCATTTTACTCTCAGGGAGCGCTGTTCCCTGGCCCGAGAATCGGCACCCAGATGTTTGAAGACCGCTACGGGACCCCAATGAAAGGGAATCATCTCCCATAGATAAACCAAACATGTTATAACACAAGAAAACAGAATATTTTTCAGAACCAAAAACTAAGACATATTACGAGAATTGTCTTTCTGACAATAGACAATAGACCATCAGGTCGCAGTGGACTGTAACCCCTTTTAAATTATCAACTATCAACTATGTGAGCAACACTCTGAATGACATGGTGCAGAATACTTGGCAATTGGGGTCTTAGGGTCTGAAACAAGTTGCCTGGATGGAATCAATGTCCTTGGGAATCCAGACAAGCTGCTGAGGAAGGTTTTTTAGTTGCTCTAGTCCAACACTCGCTGGCATTTTGAAAAAATGGCTTCTGCCAGCGGTATTGAGCTCTTTCGCTACGTCAAGGCCACGAAAAAGTAGGTTTTCCCGAAAGGAATCATCCCAGAGAGAAGTTCTCTCATACCGACGAACCTTCGACTTAGCCAAGCTAATGGAAAATGGATGAACCATCGATTTACCTTATTTTATAATTCCAGAAACCGCGCTCTATGCCCTCGGTGTTCTGGACTCGCAGGTACAGGAATAGGGAAGTTTTCCGAATCCTGTGGGAAATTGCATTCCGGATCCTGTAGGAAACTTCGGACATTTTAACGATCTGATTCAGCGACCGAACTCGCGGCAAAGATACACATATTCCGCAATTTATTCCCCGGAATGATATTCCAAGATATATCGACATTTTTACGACTGCGGAGAGGATGCAATCGTTCAACGAGAAAATATGGCCAGAGCTAGTTGCATTTTGTCGGGACAGAAGTTGGAATGTAAGGCTTCATTCAACTGCATCTCATGCTCAATGGGAAGAATAACTAAAATGCTCCTCATGAGTTCAGGATATTGACTCAAATTGCAAAAAAATATAGCTTGAATGAAATTGTGTGACGAAAATTCATATTAATATGATTTTAAGTTGCAGGAAATAAATGTAATTTTACCCTGTAGGTCTGCAGCGTACACAGGGTGGTTCAGTAAAATCGAGTATTTTGAGATTATCAATACAATGTATGGCCTCCACGGGCATTAAAAACAGCTTGACATCTTCTTTGCATACTACACACGAGGTTGTTGAACATTTCTTGAGGAATCTGGTTCCATAAACGGGGCAGAAGCTCTTTCAGATCATTTAAGGATTGTGAGGTAGGTTTATAATTATTCTTCTTTGGAGCATATCCCATCCCTTCCTCAAGCACATTCTCAACTATGGCTTCACGGTGCGCTCTAGCGTTATCGTCTAGTCTAGAATCTAGATTCTCCTCTCTCAAATGTCGTCTGATGGTTTCCTTGGATACTTGGACCCCATCTGCATTTTGAAGAGTATTCCGTAGCATTCTACACGTAGATGTATTTTTCATCGTTCATAACTTATCAAATAAAATTTTCTTAAAATATCTGTTTGCATATTCGTAATCTACGCCTTCGAATTAATAAAAAATATGATTTTGGTATTGATCGGAGCAAAAAAAATTTTTTTCGAAAAACGCAATTTTTTCCATGCATATGCATGGAAAAATCTTCAAAAAATTTAAGTTATCTGATCGTTACCAAAATATATATACTTACTAATTCGAAGGCGTAGATTAATAATATCCAAACCTTTTTTTTCTAAGAGTCATAGTTTTCAAATTATAGTTGATGGAAATTCCGAAAAAATGGACCTTCGCGGAAAAATTCATAAAATTTTGACCAGTCGTGGTAGGACCATTAAAGTTTCACCATTTTATTCCCAAAGAACCATTCTACGAGTAAAAGAATCAGCACATTCATACTCCTGTTTTTCCGGCTGCTACATAACCTCACAATTTATAAAATTTTCCGAAGTTTTTCGAAAAAAATGATATATTTTCCAAAATACCGATCATAGGAAAAATCTAATTGCATATTCGTAATCTACCTATCTTATTTCTTCAGATGTACAACAGAGTTTCTATATCTCAAAAAAAAAGGCTCAAAAAAATTTCTCGAAACCCACTGTCAGTTTCTTCGAAAATTTCCCAAATCCAAAAAAATTTTTTTCAACCTAATGAAACTTTTTTAATATGGTTGTGTAACTAAGGACGTAGATTCCAAATCTGTAATTAGAATTGTCTTGCCATCGGTATTTTGAAAAATATTTCACTTTTTCATGAAAATTTTCCACTTTTTGGTCAACTTTGGAGGGCTTTGCCGAAACTGTAATGAAATAATCCTGAGCAGGTGTTGTTTTTCGTCGCCCACGAACCCTTGGTCTTTCCAACACGCAACCTGTCTCCCTGAAACTATTCCAAAGTCGGTATATCACACTTTGACTGACTTGGAGGTTTTCTGCTACAATAATCTGAGTTAGGCCACCTTGTAGCATTCCGATAGCCCTATTAGCCTCAGCGTTTGTTAATTTACGTCTTTGCGTTTTCGGAAAAGACGTTTCAAATCGAAGCCATTGATAAACTGACTCGATTTCAAAATAAGAACATTCATCAAGCATATGCAAAGAACGAAACTTCAGAAAAAAGTCGACCAGATTAACGAAATGTCTTCTACTGAATTTTATTGGATCGATTCAAGTTGTTATTGAGTTTTAGATGATTTTACAGTGATTTTCTCGGAGATTACATACTTTTCAAAACGATTGAATACTAACTCTTGTGGAGCAGTATATTTTCAATTTATTCATGTTTAAATCAAACTTACAACTGTAACGTACACTGCGTCCCAAATTGGGTGAGACTGCACTGTTTTTCAGTTATCATTGAAGATTTTTTCCAGAGTACTGTTTGCTGAGATTGAGCACGAACATTCTTCAGATAGAACACCCTGTATATTTTGACGTCAAATATTTGCGTTTATTTTTCCGAAATTGAAGTATAACAACCCAACTTTCAATGAAATTTGAAATTCAGAAACATCCATATTAATGTTGTTTTTTTTTTTCAATAGTAATACATGAATTCTTCCACACATTCATGAAATTTTAACATAAAAATAATTCAGTATGAATATCAAAATTTCTTTTGTTTTCAACATTTTCAAGTTTATGTCGGCGATATTTCGAGTTCATGGTTAAATATAATGAAATGAATAGGTTCAAGTCATATGGCGTTTTAAAAAAATATCAATCAAATGCATGGTCTACTATTGAAAGAACCAACAAATATGGATATTTCGAGTTTTTGAGGCTACATTTACAAAATTCTACGTTAGAATGAACAGGGAGTTCCATCTGAAAAATACCATGTTTGTGCTCAATCTGAAAAACAGTGCTCTGAAAAAAAAAAATTTAATTTTGTATTTCAGAAGCAAAGGGAGTGTGAATATTTCTGTTTGTGGATTAAAATGTTTTACAAAAAAGTGTCACAGAGTCGAGAGAACTGAATGTCTCCATCTTCAATAATAGTTGAGATACAATGGAGTCCCACCCAATTTGGGACACATTATACATCTTGCAACTGAGATGTTATCTATGCGATATTCCTAACAAAAGTTCGATTTTTCATAGCCATCCGCATCGGCTATGGCAATAATTTGTTTAACGGATTATGATTCAATAATTGAGAATCGTTAATTAACATTTTATCAACGAAATTTCAAATTCCAACTTAAGACAACAAATATAGGGATTTCAATTTGAGAAAATGCGCTGAAATTTTTTTAATGCTGTCCTCAACTATTCGGATGATGAGACTTGATATTATAATCCACTTCTAAGATTTTATTGTTAAAAATTCAACTCCTCCGCGAATAAATCCGTCACCACAGCATCTGAAACGAAGACTTAATCTCATTTCACAATCCATGAAATCCCCGTATTTCCGAAAGCAGAATCTTCCGCAATTCTTCCAGTCCACGAGGTTTATTATTGCGGAATCGAAAAAAAAATGATATCGCTTATAACTTGGACCAAGACCGCGGCGCCGATTCCTCCTCAGCCTCCTCGGATCGAATGCAGAGGTAGAAATTTATGCGGATTCCGTGTACTTAAGGGCTTCTGGGCAAATCTCGAAAATAGAGTAGCGCCTTATATAAGTTTGTCTGCCCGTTTTATATTTGAACACTATGGGGTTGCGTCCCCACGGCTTCTGCATGTGCGTGTATTCCCGAGGTGATACAGAATGTGCCCTCCGTATGCCGGAAATTGAAACAGGAAAAATAACTCCGTTTTCCGCTCCACCGTGATTGCTGGGAGTAGAGCGCATATTTTGGGGTTCCGGAGAAGAGCTGTTGGAAGTTTTTTAGCTGTGGTTGGATTTGGGAGGCTTATAGTGTGGTTGTTTTAATTGCTATTAAATGAAAGAATGTAAAATCATCGGATTCGCTAGTTCGTGATGGTATTCTATGAACTTCACAATCGAAACAGTTTGTACCAGGAATCACAAGACTCAGTATACACTGACAAAACACTATAAGTATGATATAGACTCACCATTACCGGTAGGACAACGTGGCAGAATCGTGGTACTGTGTATTATAAGAACTGACTCTTCTGGATGGTATCAGAGTACTGGTATCAGAGGACTGGTCTCGTTGTTGAAGGAAGGGGTCTCGATGGTCCGCCCTTAGTACGGAAGGGAGGTGGCCCTTGTCTTCTTCTTCTTCCTTTAACTGGCCTCAGTATAAGCCATATCAACTTCTAGCGCATGACAGCAAGACAAAGTTGAAACAAAGCTCAATATCGAGACCACCATCCAAGCATAACAATTGCATCGTGATATCGTAATATAATGAATTAAGGGGGAATAAACATATATACATATATACAAAATAAGAACAGAACAGTGGTCAATGAATGCTCGAAGAAGAGGAGGAATAGATCTTGTATTTTCGGAGCAGTGTTTGGACAACAGAGGAGGTGATCATCTTAAAAGACCGCATTCTCAAGAGGTGAGCGTAAATCAGGGGCTTGTTGGACATTCTATACCTTCCTTATACAGGGTTATTCACGAATAGGGCTCTACAGAATATTTTAAGATTTTTAGGAAAGACACAAGATTCAGGATTGCAATCCTAAAGGTGAGCTCCGACTATATTTTTTGAATGTTCTAGGACCTCCGTTTTTTCCGGAAGTGACATCAACTTCCGTGTTTCAAATGGGAATACCCATTTTTTATTGCATTATTAGATTTTCCATCAAATTCTGAGTCCTTTTGACTCCAAAAGTTTGAATTTTCCCAAGAAATTCTCTTTAAATGAAGAAATACGAAAAAAAAATCTCAAAATTGAATTCAGTTGAATAACAGTCAATTTCGAGGTTTTTTCATTACAAATTCTTATTTTCGAGAATCTCCGAGAACAAAGGCTGATGCTTCTTTTCCGATAACGTGATTTTCAGAATATGATACAGGAGGTCACAAATTCTTTATCAAAGTTAGAAGTGACGAAACATCACAAAAATCGTTTTTTTTTTAACGGAACCCCATTTTTCCAAGCATTTTCGAAATCTTCGTCAAAAAATGATAGTAGCATACGTCCAAGACTTTTATCCCAAAATGAATATTTTTCGAGATATTCAGGAAAAACGATTTTATCTTCAATTTTCAATCTCATTCCGAATGTGATGTTTTACTGAAAAATAATTAGCGGTCAAGTGAAATTTTTGGAAATCTCTGGTATCGAGAAAATATTTTCAATCGTTTCACATAGCCTGCAAATTTAACCTGCAGACTTAAACATGCGGTATAAAAGATGTTTGTATCTGCAGTGTCCAGTCAGTTGACCTACCAGTACCCTAAAGTTTGATTTACTAAGAATAAATAAAGAATCTCATAATAACCGAAATTGATTCCTCGCTCAACACTTGGTGAAACATCTTTGGTCAAGTGAAAAATAAAAACACAAGACTACGTTCACAATATTTAAATAAATAAACTTATTAGATGTTTAATTTCATAAAATATTGTGAACGTAGTCTTGTGTTTTTATTTTTCTATTGATCTCATAATTGTTTGGCAAATTAAGTAATTTTCTTCTGGAAAATGAATTAATAATCCTTGTATTTCACGACAACCATGATACGACAAAAATATTGCATTAAGAGAGTCGTCTGGGCTTATTGGCCTTGTTCAATTAGGAATTATTTGACCTGATAACAATACAATATAATCAAAAAAGATTTTTGAAGAAGATACTGAGTTTTCCATTTGAAAATGGTTGCACCAGAATTGAATTTTTTCATGTCTTTTTCTGTGGTAATGAATACTGAGTTATTTTTTCAATCAGTTCATTTCATTTCTTCATTGTTAACCTCTCTCAACATTTTGATAATTAATCTTCTCGAGTTTCAGATGCATGAATCCTCAAATCTCCATCCAGCAGATTACAATGTGAACTTCTCTGATATGGTTCAACGGTCAATTGTAATACACATGAAACTGACTGACAGCCTCTTGTCCTGGTTTCACCATAGAAGGTCTCCTCTGGTAAAGGCGAACTCAATTCTTAGTTTTGATCTACTTATTATTGTCAAGTTCTTTTATCTAATGCTACTTACTAGTTGGATCTCAAGGCACCTGCTCTTTTCAAAACCAACGATAATTTTTTTTTACTCCGGATCAATAAAAATCTCATTATTATGTTAATTCAAAATTTGGTTTACCTTCTTAGAATAAATGTATTTTTCCGAAAAAATTTCAGATTTCAAATTGCCAAACAATGGTGAGAGTTTTTTTCGTGCATATTTTATATGAATGCAGCCTCACTCAATTTGTGACAATTTGCTGCAAGATTCTCTGAATGGGCTCTTGAGAAAGAATCACTTCAATAACATGACCCATTTCGAAACACCAATGGCCTTATTTTCCAATGCTTATTGATGAAAATGAAAGTTGACTAATCTCCTACCATTTTTTTTAATCTTGGAGAATTGTTGAGATTCCGCGCATCGAAATTTTCGTGACAGCATCCCCTGATTTACACGATTCAATTCCAACGTGGAAGATTACCCGACAGGCTGTTCTGGGGCCGGAAAAGCTGACATAACACGGCCATTTTCCTCCATTCCGAGATAAAATATAACTATGGTTGTCTCACGAAACCCTCTTGTCTCCGAGACATGATTCCAGCTTTCCCTTCAAGGTCTCCTCAGGAACAATCGGATGAATATTAATTGACATTCGCCAGGTCCAATTAAGGCCCCTTTACCGGTCCATTTCCATACGAAAACCATTACTTCTTATTGGCATCTGGCCGGGCCCGGCTGACGGAAAAGACAGACACTTCTGGACGCAATTTCCTCCAGGAGAAAAGCCCGGAATTTAAATTAAACTCGAAATTATTAGTCTGCGGTGTGACGTTTTCGCGGTGTATGATAATTCCTGATTGCATCGCGTAAAGAATTGTTCATTTTAATTAAAAACTTTTTTGCCCGTCGGTTTTTATTCATTTCCTGACAGTTAATGACCAAACTTGAAAAATTCATTGCCGGGTGAGAGGAAAGCTCAAAATGTTCTAGAAATTTAATGTACAATGGGCGTTTTCTTCCTTTCGAGTATTCTTAATGAAAGAGATGGTTGCAAATATCGATCGTTGAAACAGAAAATGAGTTTCTTTGATTATAATCTTTATGAAGGAGCATTTCACATTCACAGGTATTCCAATTTTATACAGCTCATTTCGAAACGCAATAGACAAACATGACTTGCAAATATTTATTTTCTCTTTTTTTTTGATTTGGTCCTGGATTAGTCTTTTATGTAAGCCTCAGTAAGTACGAAAAACTACGTGAGTTGTTCACAGGAAAATAACTGGAAATAAGCTACTCACCATAAGTTATTGATATTGACTTAAATTGCAAAAAATATGTTATTAATGAGATTATTTGATGAGAATTCATATGAATATTATTTCAATAATGGCATCAATAACAGCTTGACATCTTCTTTGCATACTACACACGAGGTTGTTGAACATTTCTTGAGGAATTTGATTCCATAAACGGGGCAAAAGCTCTCTCAGATCATTTAAGGATTCTGGGGTAGGTTGATGATTATCTAATCTTCTTTGGAGCAAATCCCATGCATGTTCTATGAAGTTCAAAACTGGTGAGTGCGGTGGTATTGGTAAATGTGAATAAGAAGCTCTTCGCGGGTATTCCCAACTATGGCTGCAACTGAAATATTTCACCAATAGCAGCGTGAAATTTTGGCAAAACATTGTCAATGACATGCACCCTATAGTGTCATATTCCCAGGACAAATGTCTAGATCTGTGCGCCCGTTGAAACATTTCCTGGCCCAAAGTATAACACTATCTCCTTGGAATGGATGGACTTCTTGGACATAGCGACGATTACGGGATATGCTTGGGATTGTCTATACCCTTATTCTCCGAGAATCTGAAAATCGTCCATATCTGGATTCATCAGTGAAAATGACACTACGCCATTGATCGTTCCAATTGATATGTTACCTTGCCCAATCCAATCTTTGACGCTTATGGTCACGTATTAATGGAACTCCTCTTAATGGACTTCTAGAACCTAGATTCACCTCTCTCGAACGACGTCTGATGGTTTCGATGGAAACTTGGACTCCATATACATTTTGAAGAGTATTCCGTAGCATTCAACAGGTAGATGTAGGCTTTCTTCCCGCCGAAACGGTGATGAAACGATCCTGAGAGGGTGTTGTTTTTCGTCGCCAACCAAGCCTTGGTCCTTTCAACATGGTACCTGTCTCCCTGAACCTATTCCAAAGTCGAGATATCAAACGTTTGCCTTTCCGCTAAAACAACCTGAGTTAGGCCTACCTGTAGCATTCCGATAGCCCTATTAGCCTCGGCGTTTATTAATTCACGTCTTGGCATTTTCAGAAAACTCGTTTCGAATCGAAGCCGTTTACAAACTGACTCCATTTCAAAATAAGAACATTCATGAAGCATATGCAAAGAAACAAACTTCAGAAAAAAGTCGACCAGATTGACGAAATGTCTCATACTGATTTTTATTGGATCGATTCAAGTTGTTATTGAGTTTTAAATGATTTTACAGCGATTTTTTCAAAGATTACATGCTTTTCAAAACGATTAAATACGATATCCTTAACTCTTGTGGAGCAGTATATTTTAATATTTGTGAAAAGTTAGAAAGTCTGGTAGTTTGGTTATTAAAATCTGTTGCACCTGTTGTCCAGATATTTTTAAACCCAGAAATTGAAGAAATTCCAACGTTGAGAGTTGCGTGACAAAATCAAGGTTCGAAAAGAAGTATTAAGTTGAAAAATTCATTCTTCTTCGATTTTCTTTCATCGATGGAAGCATCAGCAACAATTCCTTCCTCTCCAAAGAACACGCCCTTAACTGCGAATTGATCCCTCTTCTCCCATCCAATAATAGACAGTGTCCACTCAAATTGACACTAATTGCGTAGAATCTTATACTTCTCCATCCTGTAGGAAGTCGTAAGTCCCTTGCAGCGTGAGAACGGGGGAGCAGTTAGAATCGACAGTTGAAGTGGAAATCCCTGTCAGCTCCCTAATAGTTTCTACACTTTCACGTCTTTTTGTCCTCCTCGCCTTTCCGACATATGATTCATAGCGCGCATCTCTTCCATGAATATTTTCCCCGACGAGGATATTAACGGGAAAGCCAACCCAGGTATCGAATATATTCTCTCCACTCCGAAAGTTGCTTCTTTCCATTCTCCATTTCGAAGCAGAGTGTTATCTTCTGGTGATATCCCCAGCCAGATGGAATACAGAGTGGAAAATATGCAGTGAAGTGATTATCATCTTTGATACAACTCGATAGAATGACTTGGCAAGAGCTTATCTTTATTTCTTCATGAAAAATGGGGTTTTCACCCATCTATAAAGAATTATCCATTTAGTAGGAGAGATTCTTGTACCTCAGGACAACCATGAAATGACCAATATATTGTATTAAGAAAGTTTTCTCCTCCTATTGGCCTTCGATCAGGAATTATTTGACCTAATAACAATACAATATCATTTTTCTTTTTAGTAACTAATACTGAGTTATTATCCACTCATGCTTCAATCAGTTCATTTCATTTCTTCATTGTTAACCTCTCTCATCATTTTGCCAATTACTGTTCTCGAGTTTCAGATGAATGATTCTTTAAACCTCCAAGGTGGACCCTGAATCTATTGTAGTTCATCTCCTGCAGATCACGATGTCAATTCACCTGCTATGGTTCAATGGTCAATTGTAATACACATGAAAATGGTTGACAGGCTCTCGTCCTGAACGTGAACTCAATCTTTCGTTATGATCTACTCATTTTGAATTCTCAATTTCATTAATCTGATTCTACTTACCCTTAGATCTCGAGCCTCTTGCTCCTCTAAAAACCAACGATTATTGGTTTATACAGTCATAAAACTCTCTTTTTCATCTCTCTTAATTTATCAATCTCTTATATTTTTCTGCTGGACGTTCCAAACGTGTTTACTCGTAAGCAGTTTGTCTCTGTAAATATTGTATTCATTGATGAATTTCACACTCTCTTTCAGGCCAACGTAGTTGATATACTACTCCACAAGAATTAGGGATATTAAATTCAATCGTTTTGAAAAGTACGTAATCTTCGAGAAAATAGCTGTTAAATCATTAAAACTTAATAACAACTTGAATCGATCCAATAGAAATCATTATGAGACATTTAGTCAATCTGATCGCCTTTTTTCTGAAGTTTGGTTCTCTGCATATGCTTCATGAATGTTCTTATTTTGAAATGGAGTCAGTTTATCAACAGCTTCGATTTGAAACGAGTTTTCTGAAAATGCCATGACGTAATAAACAAACGCTGGGGCTAATAGGGCTATCGGAATGCTACAGGGTGGCCTAACTCAGGTTGTTGTAGCGGAAAGGCTCAAAGCTAGCCAAAGTGTGATATCTCGACTTAGGAATAGGTTCAGATAGACTGATTCCGTGTTGGAAAGACCAAGGCTTGGTGGGCGATGAAAAACAACACCTGTTCAGGATCGTTTTATCACCGTTTCAGCGAGAAGAAAACATATATCTACTTGTAGAATGCTACGGAATACTCTTCAACAGGCCCCTCTTTCGCCTAGGGCACTTTGGGCAAGTGCCCAGGGCCCCGCGATCGATAGGGGCCCCGCTCAGATTAATTGTTCCGAACTGAAAGGATCGAAGATTTCCTCAATAACATTTGGAAATTCCCCATTTCATAGAAAATTCCCCTTTCGCGTACTAAAATTACCTTCAGGTAAAAAGGCAGAGGTGATCATTCACAATAATTCCAAATGGATTGGAATTCAGAGTCTTTTATCAACAAGTTCTCGAAGGTTGCAATTTTTATGACCCTTGCTCATTCATACTGGTATACACTAGATAAGAGCAATTATTAGTTTGTGTTATTTGTTGGGGTGGTTAGCCATAAAACATCTGTTCGAATCGGGTTGTTGATCACATTCTTGTATTCATTGGGAAGCTTCCAAGGAAATCCCCATTTAACTACATAATTTCAGACAGCGCTACAAGACAATAAATCCCCCAAGTCAAACTAAAAGCATAAAATGACGCCCCAATTATTTCATTCTATTGAACTTGCCAGTTCGCGAGATTACAATTTTTTTCATATTTTCCAAAATATTGGAGGTATCGAAATTGTAATTGCATATTCGTAATCTGCGACCTCAGATTAATATAATCTATTCATCTCATTAGTATAGAAAGAAAAAAAATTTTTTTTTCGAAAATTTAAAAAAAGGTATACCGAATATGAAAATTATTCCGAAAAAATTTTTTTTCATTCTATATTGATGAAGTGAAAAGATTTTATTAATTCGAGGTCGTAGATTACGAATATGTAATTGGAATTTCGATACCTCCAATATTTTGGAAAATATTACAAAAATTCCAACATTTTTCTGGAAAATCGGTAAACTTTGAAGAGCAGATATAAGAAAAGTATGGATGCTATAGTTCTGGTCTTTTCCCCATAATATAGTACGTTTCTTTGAAAATAAAATGGTGTATTCACTTTTTTTCTATTAAGGATATTTCAGATTTCGTTACGTTTTCCGCAAAGGTCTATTTTTCGGAAAATTCAAATCGTTATAATTTCTACAAAAAATTAAAAAAAAAAAAAAAACGAATAGCATATTCTTGATCTACGCCCACGAATTAGTTTATAATCTCAATTTGGTCGATCAATTAAAAAAAAAAATTTTGGCCAAAAATCGCAAATTTTTCCATACATATGTATGGAAAAATTGCCAAAAATTCGATTTTCGAATTTATCGACCAAATTAATGTTATGAGTTAATTCGAGGGCGTAGATTAAGAATATGCAATTACTTTTTTTATAAAACGATTTTTGTAGAAATTATAACGATTTGAATTTTCCGAAAAAAGGGCCTTCGCGGAATAATTTACGAAATCCAAAATATCACTCGTAGAGAAAGGATAAATACACTATTTTATTTTCAGAGAAACGTACTATAATATGGAGGAAAGACTAAAACTATAGCATCCATACTTTTTTTATATCTGCTGTTCAAAGTTGGCCGATTTTTCTAAAAATTTTTAGAATTTTTCGAATATTTTCCAAAATATTGGTAGTATCGAAATTGTAATAACATATTCATAATCTACGACCTCGAATTAATATAATCTATTTATCTCGATAATATAGAAAGAAAAAAAAAATTTTTCGGAAATTTTAAAAAAGGTATACAGAATATGAAAAAAAAGGTATACAATTGGAAATGGTTAAGTTTCTAGTTACTTTTATATCAGAATTTACATTATTTTGTTTAGAAATTTTTGTTATTCAATATATAAATTATTTTCATAACATTTTTGTCATAATTTCCCTTTGAAAAACTTCAGAGAAATCTTATCATGACTAATAGATCTATAGAGGGGAGGCCGAATTTACGCCACGCCACCACAAGAAATTTCAGGGGATTCCAGGCTAAAAAATCCCTTCCCCCTTTCGAGTATCGAAATTCCGTAAATCGGCAAAATTCTCTCGATTTGATAATTAAATTACATCACGGCATTTACATACCGTAGCTATGTGTGTCGTGAATAAACCTACTCGGCGGTAGGAAATTCCCCTGTATTTGTATTTTGTATGTGGTATTGTAGGTAGGGGCCCCATTATCCTAATGTGCCCAGGGCCTCCAAGAGGTTAAAGACGGCCCTGCTCTTCAAAATGCAGATGGGGTCCAAGTTTCCATAGAAATCATCAGACGACGTTTGAGAGAGGCGAATCAAACTTCTAGACGTCCATTAAGAGGAGTTACATGAACACGTAACCATAAGCGTCAAAGACTGGAATGGGCAAGGGAACATATCAAATGCTTGAGAATTCAAGCATTTGAATATGCATTGGGAATGAAATTTCGTTATTTTACTCGATGTTTCTCAAATACCCTGTAGGTATACGCTGCAGACCCACAGGATAAAAATAATTTTATTTCCTGCTACTTGAAATCATATTAATATGAATAGACTAATATACATCATGAAATCTCATTTAAACAATTTTTTTTTTGCAATTTAGGGCAATATCTCTAACTCATGTGGAGCAGATTATTTATTATATTTACTGTAATGTTTTTACACTACCATATCCAACTCAATTAGCTGGTAAAAGTCAACAACAGTAATCTGAACACTTCTATTTTCTCCTGCCATCTGAAGAATCTTTAATGAAAACCAAATCTACTTTAATATTTCACTCCGTTCGATCAACCCCTTTGAGAATTCTTCATTCCGACGAGAAATATCCAGAGCAATCAGTGAAATTCAGCAAAACGAAACACGAAAATTCAGCTTTGAGCAGAAACTATAACCTGAAATTCCCATCAGAAAGTTTTTTCCAACTCGAATTGAATTTTCGATATTGATAGAGGACGAGGGAGGTGAATTTGAAGTCGATAAAGTTCCGAGTTCGCATCATCCAAACGAAGTTATGTAAATAGAGGCAAAGTTGTGTTTATTTCATAGTTTAATAACTTGAAACAATTTCGTTCGCCGTGGATCGAGGTCGTTTTTGTCGGACGTGAATAAATTTAGAAGTTTTCATGTTCTGTTTGATTTTGGAATTCATTCTCGAAAATTGACTTAGAATTCGAGAACTTAGATGGTTGAATTTCCTCCGGGGGTAGATAGCGTAATAGGCGAAGTGCAGCGCTAGATATTGGCTGATATTAATGGGCGCATATAACGAGACACGTCTAATTTCTCAAATGAACTCTTGAAGCCGTGAAAGGTTCTTTTGAAACTCGAATAATGAACGTAGTTTATTATTCAGAATACCAACGTTCCAAGTTTTCTGTGTTGTCTTAGCACACTCTTAACTTTTGTTGGACGCTGCTGACTCTGGACTTTCTAACACAATTTAATTAGATGAATAGTGGGAAAAATCATCTCATGAAAATGAAATTGTTTTTATAATTTTTTTTAATGCATGGAGGAACTCCTCCATATACAGGGTGTACCAAGTTGGACGGCCTATTAGAGAGAGAAGAGAGAGAACTGGACCTATTTGAAATCTGAAAATTGGGATTATGTTATTGTTTGACATTATCTACCGATCTAAAATATTCTTGGAGCCTGACCACTTTCAGTTATACAGGGAGTGATTTTTGTTCTGCTTGTTTGTATTCGAATTTCATAGAGTATACAATTCTGAATACATTTGTGCTTAAATCGTCGCATTCGTCAAAATACTTTCAAAAATATCGGGGAAAAACTGAAGAAAAAAGAAAGATAAGTGTATTCGGTATTGTGTTTGTTATTCCTAATCTAGATATCGAAAGCAAAAACCGTTTTCACATTTCTGAAGGCGAAGCATTTGGAAATATCGCACATTTTCAGAATTTTGGAAAAACCGTCACAGGGTGTTCCAAATGTTGGTTCAAAAATTGGGATCAATATTGACCCATAACTTTTGTTTTTCAAATTAGAACCCTATTTTTTATGATTGCGAATGATTGTGCGAAGAAAAATGATGATAATGTTCTAACATGTTAATTCTCCTAAAATTAATAATTCTTAAGTTATTCAGGATTTCCTGATTTCATGTCGTACTTGTCAACTTCATAGAATCTGTTTCATATCAACATTGATCTTGGTGATAGAAAATGAATTACTCAAATAACTCACTAGTGACTTTTTCTTTCCTGAATTCATTTATCATTGTTGATATAAAACATATTTCATGAATAGAGACAGAAAATCCTAAATAACTCAAGAATTAGTAATTTAGGAGCATCAACATGTTAGAACATTATCATCATTTTTCTTCGCAGAATCCAAAGCAATCATAAAAAAATTTGGTTCTAATTTGAAAAACGAAAGTTATGAGCCAATTCCGATCCCAATTTTTGAACCAACATTTGGAACATCCTGTGACGGGTTATTCAAAATTCTGAAATTGTACAATATTTCCACAGTCTTCGCCTTCAAAAATGTGAAAACAGTTTGTGCTTACGATATCTAGGTTAGGAATAGCAAACATAATCCCGAATACACTTATCTCATTTTGTTCTTCAGTTTGTTGTCGATATTTTCGGAAGTATTTTGATTAAATTAATGCATCGATCTAAGTACGAATGAATTCAGAATTGCATACTTTATAAAATTCGAAAACAAAAAAAAACAAAACAAAAAATTTGAATTTTTTTTCTCTTTCTCTGTATAACTGAAAGTGGTCAGGCCTCAAGAATATTTCAGATAGGTAGATAATGGTAACAGTATATTCTAAAACAAGTTGCAGAATGAGCTCCTATTCCAACACGAATGCGAAATTCGAAAACGAGCGACGAAGGAGCGAGTTTTCGAAAGCATAAGTGTATTAGACGATATTTTCTCTATTTCAGTCAAGTTTCGTGAAATACTCTTCAAATTCAAATGACAATTCAGATTAACCCTTAAATGCACGATTTTTTATTTTTGAGTCCCGAATAGCGGATTCTCCTCGTGAATCAGTGGAAAATAACAAAAAACTAATAAAAAAATTCCAACTATAAAATTTCATTTACTATGTGAAGAAGTTCGGTTTGCTGCCAGATGGCTACATTGCACAAATTTGGTTTGAATAAAACATGAACATAAAAACATAGGGATCAGTGGTTATCGAAATTTTTGAAACAATTATTGTTTTTACTCAGGCAAAGAGCAACACTACATTTTTCGCACTTTCAAATAACTACGAATCACTCAAACTTCAACGCATGCGTGAATGTCTTCACAGTTTTCGCGATTTTCAAGTCGCAGAACACTCGAGACAAGCCGCGGCTATAATTACAGGCCAGCACTGTGTTGCCATACGATAACATAGCGAAAAAACGAATAAATAGTTTTCTGTATTGAAGGTACAAGCTGAAAATTGGTATGTTGCCAAATGGCAACATAGTGCATTTAAGGGTTAATGACTTTTATATTGTAGCTTGGCAGTTGGTGTGACTAACGAAATTTGACAGATCACGGGATTAGAATTGATTTGATTCGAAAATTGATTGGACCGGAGGTCAGTACTGACAATCACAAAACGAAAAATATAACTGAAAACAATGCTGTAATGAGTTTCATTACAGCACTACTTTCAGTACTGTAATGAACTCATTCGCGAGTTTTCGATAGCATGAGTGTTGGAATTGCCTTCTGCAACGAGTACCTACTAGACGGTATTTTCTCTATTTCAGTTGATTTTGTGAAATACTCCCGAAATTCAAATGAAAATTCAGATAAGTGACTTTTGTTTTGTATCTTGGCAGTTGGTGTGAAATACGAAATTTGACAGATCACGGAATTTGAATTGATTTGATTCGAAACTTGATTCGATCGGAGGTCAGTACTGACAACCATAAAACGAAAAATATAACTGAAAACAATGCTGTAATGAGTTTCATTACAGCACTACTTTTAGTACTGTAATGAACTCATTACTATACTGAAATAGAGAAACAATAATATAATCCCAATTTTCAGATTTCAAATAGTTCCAGTTCACCAGAAACGCTTTATAGGCCGCCGAACTTGGTACTCCCTGTATAAGGTCTCCAATCACGAAATGGCTACTTAGGAATGTCTCCTTGTCTTTCCTTGCCAATATACAGGATGATTTATTCATTCTAACCGAAATTTCATTCGACTATATTTCTGGTAATCCTTATCAAAATTGAATGAGATTTTCAGAATTTGTAACACTTTCCAGCATCTGATGGATTATTTACTGCTTACGGTATTATGAAGAAGTGAAAAATTGGATCGATTCAAAAGAAAACTTTTTACAATAAAGTCTCGAATTTTGGCAAGAAACGGCTGAAGCAAAGTTGAACACCTATCAGTATGCTTTATAGAGATCCTTGCAAGATCTTCAGGATTTCTTTTGTCTCGTCCTTCGGATTCTCCTCGCTGTCAACAACTACATTCAATATTTATTCTTCCCTTTTTGTTCCCGCGGAATAAAACAAACATTCCAATAGACACACCGAAGAACACGGCGACCTTTGTGGTACCTTTTCCACCTGATTTCTTCCCTCATGCGGAGGCGAGCCAATCGAGAATTTCCCGGCGACAAAAACTCTTCAGCTGAGTAAGAGGAAACGCCAAGAGAAAATGTCCCCGGGCGCGAATTGCTGGAATTAAATATAGGTGAGGCATAGGAAGCGGCTGACAGGCATGGCTGGATCTATATATATCAAGAATTCAATTTCATGGGGCCCCTCCGGCGAGTAGTTAGCGAGACCGTCTTGGTTTCGACGAATTCGATCAGCCGATGTTCGACGGGGAGAACAGCTCGCGATTAGAATCATCTCTTGTACCAACAATTTTTTTTTTTTTTGATGCCCCCGAAGTCTGCGAGATGTAAAATCGGCTCGTCCGTCGTTTTACCGGAGAAATCGGACGGAATAACTCGGTTCCGGGCGGATTCTAATTCGTATCGTTATTTTAACGAGGTCAATATTGGCGAGGGGCCGGATTTTCCTCGATTCTCGAAACGTCTCTCGTCTCTGATTTCACGGGATCGGATCACCATGCAAGGCACGTCTCACACCGGTGCATATTTTTCAATTGTGAATTGCACTGCTTCACATGAGTTAGAGATATTGACTTAAATTGCAAAAAAATATACAGAGTGAGTCGGGAGGAACGGACCAAACTTCAGGTGTGTATTCTGCAGATCGAAATAGTTTCAGAAAACTCATATGTTGTTATCCAATTTTCATTTGTTTTCAAACTATAGCGTCATTATAAAAAACAACATTTTCTACATTAAAATTTTTTCATTTATAGCATAATTTTAATAAATGCTCAAAAATCCCGCCATTAACCTCCAAACACATTTGACTTCGTCTGCGATAGGCTCTTGTTGCTTTTCTGATTGATTCGTGTCTTTCTTTAATAATTATGCCGCATTTCTAATGCGTCGAATTAGGGCATCGCGAGTATTAACTTTAACTTTGTATACCTCGTTCTTGAACCAGCCCCACAAACAATAGTCCAGTGGTGTGAGGTCTCTAGATCTTAGAGGCCAACTAATAGGACCACCGCGACCAATTCATCGTCCGAGAAACTCTTGATCTAAATATTGTTTGACCCGACGAGCGAAATGCGCGGGAGCTCCATCGTGCTGATAATTCATTTGCATTCGGATGTTTAAAGGAACGTCCTCCAGTAATGCTATTAACTCATTTCGCAAAAAAAATGAGTCAGCACCTAGAGCATTTGTGATAAGAAGCGATAAACTAAAAAAAAAATATTTATTTGAAATATTCTAATTACCCTATAGTTCGGAAACAAATGAGAATCGGATAACAACATCTGAGTTTTTTTAAATTATTTCGACCTGCAGAATACACACCTGAAGTTTGGTCCGTTCCTCCCGACTCACCCTGTATACTCCCCGTCAAAAAATTCTGGACAGGCAAAATTTTTGTCAAATTCAACACCCTGTATCTTTTTTCGTGGTACTCCGATTTTGTTGAAATTTTCATCAGGTATAGTATTGGGTCTTGTTATATTAATCTGAAATTTACTTCGCGAAAATAACTGTGGTTCATCCGTTATACAGGGTGAAACAAAACCTTGTTTTATACCCTTCATTTCTAAACACCCTGTGGTGAATTTGAGCCGAAAAATTTGATATCATTCAGTTTCAATTTGAAGTGTGACTCTTTCTTAACAAAATGTTTTTCGATTTACGTCAGTATCTGCTTCAAGAAAAAAGATACAAATTTTGAAAGAAAGTGTTGCATTTTTTCAATTTTTGTAACAATTTAAAACATTACAATACCTTATCGACTAGTAAACATAAACAAACATCTGAAAATTAATAGCGTGTATCTCCACCTCACTTTCTCATCACTTCTACCAAACGACGTGTCATACTTTCAATGCATTTACGAATTTCTTCGGGGGAAGCAACAATTTCTGTTAATGCAGAACAATGCTAGGCCTCACGTTGCACGGGTTGTAACAGAATACTTTGAAGAGGCGAATATTCAACTATTCGTGTGGCCAGCCAGAAGGCCGGATTTAAATCCAATCGAACATGTATGGGATATGTTAGGTAGACATGACAGAAATCGGCAGCCCAACACCTTACCCGATTTACGAACAGCCATTCTTGAAGAACGGCAAAATATTCACCCAGAAGCAATTCGGAAATGCATTGAAAGTATGCCAAGTCGTTTAGTAGAAGTGATGAGAAAGTGAGGAGGAAATACACGCTATTGATTTTAATTTAATTTTTAATGTTTTAAAATTGTTATAAAAATTGAAAAAATGCAACACTTTCTTTGAAAATTTGTATCTTTATTGTCAAAGCAGATAATGACGTAAATCAAAAAACATTTTGTTAAGAAAGGGTCACACTCCAAATTGAAACTGAATGATATAAAATTTTTCGCCTCAAATTCACCACAGGGTGTTTGGAAATGAAGGGTATAAAACAAGGTTTTCTTTAACCCTGTATAACGAATGAACTAAAAGTATTTTCGCAAAGTAAATTTCAGGTTAATATTACAAAACCCAATACTATACCTGGTGAAAATTTCAACAAAATCGGAGAACCACGAAAAAAGATACAGGGTGTTGAATTTGACAAAAAATATCATGATACAAAAACCTCACACCCTTTTTGGATACCCTGTTTACGCAAATGTTTTGTTTCGCATTATTATGAATTTCTATACTGATTTTTCCCTATTATAGAAGCTTCTTCTACATTTTGCAATTGTTTTTACTTGCATTTTCTGGTTCTTTGAATGTATTTGAAGTATTTGGGAAGCCGTTCTGCAAACCCAGAAATCCAATGTCTGGAAATATGGATACGATGAAATAACGAGAGTGTTTCGAGATGGAATGAATGCAGAACATCATGAAATTCTACCAAACGAAGGCAGAAGTCCGCATAGTCTAGTCCTGCCCCCCAAACTCCACCCCCCGGATCGCGAACCTTTAATATCAGCCTCAATTGAAATTCAATTAAGCAGATTCCGAGAAAGCAAACAGCGGGCATCGCGGATTCTCGAAGAAACACTGAAACAATACGATGAAGAAATATTCCCGGGAATATTTAGTTGAATTTCAAATCGCGAGGGAGGAGACGCTTGGAGGCCGGGTTTTGGGGTATGCTAATGGCGTTAAGGTGAAGAAGCTCGGTTGGAGATAATGGAGTCCATAATCCTAGCCTTCGTTGGGCTAGAATAAACAGCTCAACATTTACATTCGGTATATTACTTTAACACCTTTGCTGTTCTGTTGCTGCGAATAGTTCGTCTTTCGCAGGATTTCGCTCAGGAATATGCCGCTAACATCCTGCTGTGATATTCATAATATTCCGCACTTATACGCAATGAATTTTACCCTACAATCCCGCAATGACGATTATGTATTACTTTTTTTTCTCAACGCCAGCAGAATTAAGTCGTTTCGATGCTTCAGCACTCACATTTGCAAGTCAAAATATTTTTTGGGAAATACCATTGATAACCCTGAGTACCTTGTTCCATGAAGAATCAGAATTTTATTGAACACTTTAATTGTAATGGATGCCCCTTAGACTGAAGGTTAATCATTCAAATCACTAAACATCCGCATCTACGAAAAGAAAAATAAAGCCTTGTTTTGTATTGTTTGAAGAATTCTCCTGACTGTATGGCCCAGCGCATTTACCAATTAGCAGTCATGGTATTTCGTACGTAACATTGTGATGTCAAGCTGTTATTGATGCCCGTGGAGGCCATATTGTATTGATAGTCTCAAAATGCTTGAATTCTCTGGGAATAAAATTTCGTTATTTCACTCGATTTTTCTTTAACACATTGTATACGCTGGAGACCTACAGACTAAAATTAATTTTATTTGCTGCAACATGAAATCATATTCATATGAATTTTCACCACAAAATCCCATTTAAACTACACGCCCCGTCAATAAATTCCGGACAGGCAAAATTTTTGTCAAATTCAACACCCTGTATCTTTTTTCGTGGTTCTCCGATTTTGTTGAAATTTTCACCAGGTATAGTATTGGGTCTTGTTATATCAACCTGAATTTGAGGCTTAAAATTCGACATCATTCAGTTTCAATTTGAGGTGTGACCCTTTCTTAAAAAAATGTTTTTCGATTTACGTCAGTATCTGCTTTTAAAGAAAAGATACAAATTTTCGAAGAAAGTGTTGCATTTTTTCAATTTTTATAACAATTTAAAACATTACAATACCTTATCGACTAGTAAACATAAACAAACATCTGAAAATTAATAGCGTGTATTTCCACCTCGCTTTCTCATCACTTCTACCATACGATGTTGCATACTTTCAATGCATTCACGAATTGTTTCTGGGGGTAGCAACAATTTCTGTTAATACAGAACAATGCTAGGCCTTACGTTGCACGGGTTGTAACAGAATACTTGGAACAGGCGAATATTCAAGGATTCGTGTGGCCAGCCAGAAGGCCGGATTTAAATCCAATTGAATATGTATGGGATATGCTAGGTAGACATGTTCGATATTGGCAGCCCAAAACTTGCCCGATTTACGAACAGCCCTTCTTGAAGAACGTGAAAAAATTCCCCCGGAAGCAATTCGGAAACGCATTGAAAGTATGCCATGTCGTATGGTAGAAGTGATGAGAAAGCGAGGTGGAAATACGCTATTAATTTTTAGATGTTTGATTATGTTAACTAGTTGATAAGGTATTGTAATGTTTTAAATTGTTATAAAAATTGAAAAAATGCAACACTTTCTTTGAAAATGTGTATCTTTATTTTTAAACCAGATACTGACGTTAATCAAAAAACATTCTGTTAAGAAAGGGCCACACTTCAAATTAAAACCTAAAATCATCAACTTCAAATTTGGCTTGGTAATGAAGGTCTCAATTCAGAGGATTGGGGTTGGAATAGTGCCAATAGATATTTGTAGCCCACAAAAATGCAATGAATACCTGCACCACAAAAATTTGACGTCAAAATATGTGTTTGAAAAATACCATGTTTGGGCTCAATAAAAAAAACAGTGCTCTGAAAAAATTTTGAAAATTTTTCAACTACCCCACTGATTTCTACGTAAAAATATCTTTGTAGCAGTTTAATTTTTTTCTATTTTATACAGGGCCCAAGAAATAATTTCTCTCGAAAAAGTGAACATTTTCGTTTTCGCCGTGTATTTTGGGAATGAAAGAAGTTGGAATATTTCTGTTTGTGGATTTAAAATTTTTACAGAAAATTGATACAGTGTCGCCAGAACTGTTCGTCTCTTTTTTCAATAATAGATACAGTGCAATCTCAACCAATTTGGGAGACAGTGTACAAGTCAAATATCCAAATAACCCTGTTTATCTCATTGTACGTACAATATTCAACTCAGACATTGGATAGTGGCATTTTTCCGAACGCGAAAATTGTGCGTGTTCTTGTTACAACAGTATCAATTATTTATCCCTAGCTATTTCCCGAGGAATCAATTCTTCGGAGAGGTCGTCGAGCGAAGCCAAAATTGATTGAACGTTGCGCTATCGTTCTCTATCAAACAGAGCGACTGCTTCATTTTCAATAGCTTGTAAACCCCGATTACAAAGGAAAATTCGAACGAAAGTTCCGGGCCGACGTTCCTTTACCAGAAGAAAATACAATTAAAGTTGCGAGGGGTTCATCTGATGTGCCTCGATTGAACGCCCGACTGATTTTGCGTGTAGGGCTTTCATGTGAGCATTAAAATCTACCGAATATTCTCTGTCGATAATGAAATTTCGAAGCTGGGATCCTTTGAGGAAGCGGGAAGGAAGTGGCTGGAAGGATCGGGAATTTTTCAACCGGCAAAAATTGCAGCTCGCGGCATAACCGAGTTGTCTTCCATTCGTCTAGGAAACAATTCGATATAGATGGTCTCGCTCAATCGCGAAATCGATTTCAGGAATAAAATAACCTGGACTAGAAACTACGAAAGGTTCAATTTTTCATTGGAAAATTTCAACGAAAAAATACCGAGTGGAGATAACAAGGAAACATTCTTCAATATCCACTTCTTCATCCTATTCTGTCAAAAGTTTCATCACTTTACAAGTTGCGACAATTTATGTGGAGATGGAGTTTTTTCTGCAGAATTCTTTCAAGTAAGCTTTCATATCATAACGCCTAATTGTTTTTTGAATGCGTATTTCATTGAGAAATATCTTCTATTTTTCACGTGAAGGTACAATAAAAATTTTAACAAAAAATACCGAGTAAATAAAACAAGAAAACATTCTTCAATATAAGTTTTTTAACTAAGTTTCCATAGAAATGAGTAAGTGTGTCATTGACAAAAAACTGCTGTTTTTTCACATGAAAGTACGAAGTAAAAATTTTAACAAAAACTACCCATTGGAGAACACAAGAAAACATTTTCCAATATCGACTTTTTCATCTTATTGTGTAAAAAGTTTCATAACTTCATAGGTTACAACCCTTTATATTTCTTTTTCTGCAGAAGTTCTTCAACTAAGTTTTTATATCACAACACCGAATTGTATACTAATGAGTATGTCATTGTTTTTTTACATGAAGTACAAAAATAAAAATTTTAAGAAAAAAATACAAAGTGAAGAAAACAAGAAAACATTCTTCAAAATCTGCTTTTTCATCCTATTCTGTGAAAAGTTTCATCTCTTCACATAACCTATGTAGTTGAGACACTTTTTTAATAAAAAAAAAACACTTCATGGCGATATGGGTTTTTTGCAGAACATTTTCAAACAGATTTTTATATAAGGATGCATAATTGTATAGAAATGAGTATATCATTAAAAAAATCTTCTGTTTTTTCACATGAAAGTACAAACATAAAAATTTCAACAAAGAAATACCGAGGTCAGAAAACAAGAGAACATTCTTCAATATCTACTTTTTCATCCTATTCTGTGAAAAAATTCATCACTTCACGAGTTACAACACTTTTTGCGATATGGGTTTTTCTGTGCAAAATTTTTTCAACCAAGTTTTCATATCAAAACGCCGAATTGTATAGAAATGAGAATGTCATTGACAAAAATCTGCTATTTTTTCACATGAAAGTACAAAAATAAAAATTTCAACAAAAAAAATCCGAAACATAGATGAATTCAAAATAGTAATCATCGAAATGAATACCATTTTCAATTCCCAGGCTCAGAGATCTGAAAAGTTTAATCACTTCACATGTTACAACACTTTATAGAGATATGGGTTTTTACCTGCAGAACTTTGTCAAGCAAGTTTTTATATCAGAACACCAAATTGGATGAGAATAAGTATATCATTGACAAAAATCAGCTGTTTTTTGACATGAAAGTAGAAGAATCAAAATTTTAATAAAAAATACCGAGTGAAGAACACAAGAAAACCCATATCTCTATAAAGTGTTGTAACATGTGAAGTGATTAAACTTTTCACAGAATAGGATAAAGAAGTAGATATTGAAAAATGTTTTCTTGTTTCATTCACTCGCTATTCTCTTGTTAAAATTTTATCTTTGTACTTTCATGTGGAAAAACAGCAGTTTTGTGTCAATGACATACTCATTTCTATACAATTCGGCCATAAAGTGTTGTAACCTGTGAAGACTTTTCACAGAGTAGGATGAAGAAGTAGATATTGTAGAATGTTGTTATGTATGTACTTTGATTGAAAATGTTCTGCAGAAAATAACCCATATCGACATGAAGTGTTGTAACCTTGTGAAGTAGATATTAAAGAAATTTTTCTTGTTATTTTCACTCAGTAGTTGTTTGTTGAAATTGTCATTTTTGTACTTTCATGTGAAAAAAAAAAAAAGCAGCGGATATTTGTCACATGTTGTAACTTGTAGAGTGATGAAACTTTTCACAGAATAGGATGAAGAAGTGGATATTGTTTAGTATTCTCTTGTTTTCTTCACTCGGTATTTTTTTGTTAAAATTTTTATTTTTGTACTTTCATGTGAAAAAACAGCAGATTTTTGTCAATGACATTCTCATTTCTATACAATTCGGCTTTCTGATATGAAAACTAGATTGAAAAAGTTCTGCAGAAAATTACCCATGTCATTTTTGTATTTTCATGTGAAAAAACAGCAGATATTGGTCACTTGTTGTAACTTGTAGAGTGATGAAACTTTTCACCAAATAGGATGAAGAATTAGATATCGATTAGTGTTTTCTTGTTTTCTTCACTCGGATTTTTTTTAAGAAAAAGAAAATAGAGATATGGGTTTTCTTGTGTTCTTCACTCGGTATTTTTTATTAAAATTTTGATTCTTCTACTTTCATGTCAAAAAACAGCTGATTTTTGTCAATGATATACTTATTCTCATCCAATTTGGTGTTCTGATATAAAAACTTGCTTGACAAAGTTCTGCAGGTAAAAACCCATATCTCCATAAAGTGTTGTAACATGTGAATTGATTAAACTTTTGACAGAATAGGATAAAACTCTACAGAGTTTGATAGTTTATTCAGGATTCTATTCTTTTCTCAAAAAATCGTTACAGAATTTGATGAGGCAAAAATTAAAAAAAAAAAAGCCTAACATTGTTTCAAATCTCGCAGAGTTATTTCGTGTTTCATTGTGCGGCAACAATTTTTTTTTAAATGATACAGAGTTTAACAGTTCACAGAATTTTTCCGTGTTTTATTGCGAGGCAACAATTTTTTGGAAGGATTTGGACCCTTTATGAGAATTCAGAAAAGGCAGAAAACAGCTCTTGAAAGTGGAAACTGTGAAGAAAATAAATATTTTTTATTCTCGAACGATTCCGAATATTCTCATAATGTGGATTAATAAACCGACATGAAGATCGTGGGAGGCAAGAATGAATCATTCGGAATGGATGGCTCCCAGCAACTACTCGAAAAAGGCAATCAGTGCAGCATCAACATATTAATAAAAGAGCGCTAGGTGGTTGTTTCTGTGGAAAAGCTCTCTTTTTCTCTCTCCTCGCCCATTCGTTTATTAGGATGCCCCCATCCTGATGAGATTCTCTTCAATATCATCGCGGTTTCATTTTTCTTCATCTGGCGGCTGAGCCGGGCCCAGTAATGAGGAAAGTTATTCATCATTTTCTCACTGTGACGAGGCCAATTCGAATTTATCGTTTTATGTGTTGATGTGTTGTCACATAAAAATTCATGGCCGTTTCTACTGGTGCGGATAAATTGTTATTGGCCCTGCGAGGCTGTAAAACAATTATACTTTTATGAATGTTCGGGCGGAAAATGAACAATACAGAGGGAATTATTGGGTGTCGGGTTCTTGTGGAAGAGGTTAATTCTTTTATGGTTTCCATTGATGGATAGGGCTTTTATGCTTGCAATTGGGTGGAAAATTTCGCGGATATACGTCTGGGTGAGAATCAAGAGCATGCTCGGTTTTGCTTTTGGACGTTTTCATTAACACGAGCTTGTCATTCTGTCTGGATGTATTTTGAGATAGACAAAATGGAGTGCGAAATTCCATTGGTTTCAGGAAAGCTGTTTCTATAGGAGATTGTTGGAAAATATGTTAAATTTTAAGAAATTTTTAAAAATTGGCTAAAATTCCGACATGAAATAACAGATAAATCAAGGAAGAAGTCACGATGAAATAACAAACCTTCATGTGAAAAACAGCACTTTTTTTCAATGACCCACTCAATTCTATCCAATTCGGCGTTATGATATGAAAGTATAGTTTAAAAGTTCTGCAGAAAAAAAACCCACATCCCCATAAAGTGTGGTATCTTGTGAGTGATGAAACATTTCCCATAATAGGATGAAGAAGTAGATATTGAAAAATGTTTTCTTGTGTTCTTCACTCTTTTTTTTCATTTTTATTCTTGTACTTTCATGTGAAAAAACAGCCGATTTTTTTCAATGACATACTTATTCCTACACAATTTGGCGTTCTGATATAAAAACTTGCTTGAAAAAGTTCTGCAGGGAAAAACCCATATCTCCATAAAGTGTTGTAACATGTGAAGTGATTAAACTCTTCACAAAATAGGATAAAACTCTACAGAGAGAGAGAAATTTCTTGAGAAAATTGTTGCCTCATCTGCGAACTATCAAGCTCTATATAGTTTTTTTCAAAAAAATGTTTCCTCACAATGGAAAAAGAAAATACACTGCGAACTATCAAACTCTGTAAAAAATTTTTACTAGAAATTGTTGCCTCACAATGAAACACAAAAAACACTGCGAACTAACGAACTCGTAAAGTTTTTTTTTCAAGAAATTGTTGTCTCGAAATGTAACATGAACCAACTGCGAACTATGAAACATTGTAGAGTTTTTTCAGAAAAAAATGTTGCCTCACAATGAAACATGAAACAAACTATCCAACTCTGATTTTTTTTTCAGGAAATTATTGCCTCACAATGAAACAAGAGATAACACTGCGAACTATCAAACTCTGTGATCTTTTTTTCAAAAAATTGTTGTCCACAATGAAACACGAAAAAAAACTGTGAACTATCGAACTCTGTAACGTTTTTTTTTTCAAAAAATTGTTGCCTCACGATGTAATATGACACAACTCTGCGGAATTTTCTTGAAAAAATGTTGCCTCACAATGAAACACGAAATAACAGTGCGAACTATAACACTCTGTAGAGTATTTTCAAAAAATTGTTGCCTCACAATGTTGACTTTCTAACTAGTACCAACAAAGTCATAAAGTAAAAAATATAAATTTTTACGAGCACACATTGACTACACTTATCGTAATAAATTTGATACTATTGTTTTTTTATGTCACTTGTTGAATATCGTGATTTTCTTGCAGTATTCCAACTTATTTTCCCCTGCAGATTCCTTGCAAAAAATCTGTGGAGGCTTTTAAAGACCATTCAATCTCTTCAGCAACCCCTGTTTGAAGGGACGTGCGGATAAATCCCACCGGAATCCAAATATCAAATTTTGGAGGGATGGAAATATGAATTAGATATATGTATATGTATGTGGAGGCCTCACATAGGCGGCTTAGGCGGGATGAAAAAGGATCGACACGAGAGAGCCGCCATGTTAGCAGCCATTGAATATTCAATACAGCCCCTAATTGAATTTACGCGACTTCGGATTGATACCGTTAAGTCATTCAATATTCATGACATATTTTAATTGGCCCCTCAGCGCTGAGCCGGTTCTGATTTCGAATCCCCCACTTGCTAGGGAAACGATTTTCCAATCTATCGTTGATCCAGTTTTGGAGAATATCTGATGATAATCACTTTTTATGAAGAATCTACGAAAATTTTATTTGGAGTTTGAAGTGTTGTAGCTGCCAGAAAAAAGGAACTGGATGAATGCTGTTTATATTTCTCATGGATTGAATCTTTATGAATGAAAAGGTCCAATTCCCATTAACCTATCAGAAAAAATCAAGGTTTTGTCAAATTTTCACGCTGTTATTGGTGAAACTTTTTAATTTCTAACGCTAGACCGCACCGGCAGCCATAGTTGAGAATGCGCGCGAAGAGCTTGGTATTCCACATTTCCCAAAACCTCCGCACTCACCAGATTTGAATTGCATAGAACATGCATGGGATATTCTCCAAAGAAGATTAGATAATCCTCAACCTACCCCAGAATCCTTAAATGATCTGAGAGAGCTTCAGCTGAGTTAATGGAACCAAATTCTTCAAGAAATGTTCAACAACCTCGTGTATAGTATGCAAAGAAAATGTCAAGATATTACTGATGCCCTAGATTTTTCTTAAACATCTTGTATAAGCTGCAGACCTATAGGCAAAATTAATTTTATTTCCTGCAACTTGAAATCATATCAATATGCATTTTCATCACAAAATCTCATTCAAACTTATTTTTTTGCAATTTAAGTCAATACATATTCTTTTGATTGAAAGAGCTAAAATAATACAATACATATTAAAACAAAAAAGTATCTAGCTGGGGTTAGCGCAACACAGGAAAACCATACAGGTTTGTGGTATGATAAAATGAGGAAAGGGAAAAAACCCCAGAGAAAAAAATCCCTGACCTAACCCGTGTTAGAAAAAAATTACTAAAAATATCATATCAGGGGATCTTGGAGGATATCTACGTGATCAGAAGAACATCTTCATGTAGTTCTTCTATGGACAGCAAAGAAAAACAGACTCCTCACTCATCTACCCGAAATTCTAGATCGGAAATAAAAAAAGACAAAAGTAGAAAAAAATTGTTATTTAAAATCAATTAAATGGTTTTTGAATTAACCACCCATTGCAGAAATTCTTTCTTCATAAATTAGTTATGACAGAAATGGCACAATGTTTGAAAGAAATGAAAAAACCCAACCAATTTCCCCTTTTTGAATTGCTAAACACATGAAGCTAAACTGTAATTTGGACTAAGTGAGAAATCAATGAGTACAAAACTTTCAATTGTCTTCCTTCACGAAGAAGTTCTTCTGTTGCCATGTGGATTTCTTAGAAGATCTCATTACCATGTTCAGTGGCTAATTTCGGACACTCTTGTCCTTCAAATTCCTCCAATATTCATATTTAAATTCTCAGCTTTGCTCTCTGATCGTGAGGGTTCTTTCAAACCAGGTACGACCCTCCCAGTGATGATTTTTCGGAACTTCAGAAGTTTGAAGAACGCTACGGGACCCTAATGAGAGGAAATCATCTCCCATAGATAAACCAAACATCTTATAACAGAAGGATATCCAAGTCCCTCGGAAGTGAACCTTCTGTTTCACAGGCTGAGACACTAGCAGTCTATACCTGCGCTCAAGAGTGCCTTCAAGGGAATCTTAAAGGAGCTCAAATATATATCACCACGGACAGTCAGGCCCCTTTGAAATCATACAGCCAGAAATCTCGGCTGACATATGAATGCCGTAATACCATAAAGCAACTGGCCAGAGGCAACAAAGTGACTCTACTATGGATACCAGGACATTGAGGTATTGAGGGAAACGAAACAGCCGACGAACTAGCGAAGAAGGCTTCAAGGCTGAAGTCTGTTGGACCTGAACCTTTCTGTGGGCTTGGAAAAGACCAATACCAGAAAGCAGTCCAGCAATAGAAAGCGGCAAACAAAATAACGCTTTGGAGAAATACTCCCAGACTTGCGCAAGCCTAGAGATTTGTGGAATTCTCGCCGACCTACACCAGGAAGCTCATAAAGCTGCCACGAGCTGAGCTTCGAGTAATGGTAAGTCTGCTGACGGGACACTGTCGATATAAATATCATTTGTATCGCATGGGAAAGTCAGCAGATGAAACCTGCAGGCTATGTGGATCAGAGAAAGAAACGGCTGAACACATGGTATGCAAGTGTCCAGAGCTGGCGGAACTAAGAACCATTCACATGGGGAAGTCGGTTCTGGATCCACATGAAGTAACCGCCAAGGCTCCTTAGGATGTCGTTGGATTCATCAATACCATTGATGGCCTCCTTGGCATTTAAATGAACGAGTTGGGTAAAGAACAGAAGATCCTTGCTGTCGAAGTTCCCGGAAGGCTGAACGAAGCCACAACGACCCCTGTTCATGATAATAATAATAATAATAATAACAACTCAAGAACACAGAGTATTTTTCAGGACCAAAAATTACGACATATTCCGAGAAATGTCAAAATGACAATATTCCTAACTCATGTGGAGCAGTTTATTCGATACGTTAAGATCTCTGTAACTGTGAGGCGAGCTGTAAAGGGTGTGGTGAGGGGCACAATAGATCTTAAGGTCGCAGTGGACTACAATCCTTTTAAACTAAACTGAACTACCAATTTTCTAGGCTCTATTCCAGGATGGGAGTATCAACTCCCGGTCACGGTTAATCGATGAATAGCTGCGATCGATCAGACCGAGAGACTCCCATTCGCGGTAACCGATCTCCCTTAATCGGGAGGCTAGCTAGGATCCGCAGCAATCCTCGAAAATCCTCCTTGTCTCGCCCTCCCTGATAATTGGAGCGAGACGGGAGGATCTCCTATTGAATACCTGCCTCGCTCCGGTATTTACTCATCATCGATTCTCGAAGGGACACGTCATTCAGTCCAGATATCGGGGCAGGCATTCCGGAATTTTTCGCACACGCTCATTCAGGAAAATATGTGGATTTTCGCAGGGGGACAATCCACAATAAATCACATTCCTACCGGGCCCGTCCTTTATCGGCGGAATTAATGCCGTGTGCTGGAAATGAGTCCGGAATTACTCCGGCTTCGGTAAAGGTATTCATTGGGAATCCAGATCTACGAATATTAGAGAAAACTCATCACCGATACGGTCACCCGTTCAGGTGCTGGCCGCTCGCATCAGGAAGCTTGCTTGCAGTCTTCAGGGACTCTTGCTGATTTGAATAGGGCGCCAGTACTCGGGGCGTGGTTAGAAAATGGTGGGGGGGTCTTCATGTTATGTTACTTCATAAGCCTGTTGTCGCCATGTGTTTTCGGTGTTGCCTCCTTGAAGGCAGCGTTCTTAGATTTATTTTTCTCCATCACTCGGAAAAACTTGCATGGGGGCCCTGATTTAAGGTCACTGCTCAAATCTCAGAGGGATGTACGGAGTTCTTTCAAGCATGTGATTGGAGATGTGGAACTTCCTTTTTATAGTATTAAATGTCACCACCTTGTAATATTTTACTCAGTACGTCACAGCTTATTGCTTTAAATATAGAAGTTTTTATGCAGATGATGGCAAATAAAGTTGAAACCGGTAAATATTTACTCTCAGTGACAAAAATCCAATTACACAAAAGATTTTTGAGCTTTGGAATTGAAAATGGTATTCATTTCGATGAGTACTATTTTGAATTCTATTATGCTTAAGAAAAAAGCTATGTGTTGGAGTCAAATGACATCAAACAAAGAGTTTTTTTCTGGTGCAGTCACCTTTTTCTCCCATCATAGAAAAATAAGAGATCCGCAAAATGTGTCAAATTTTCTTGAATCACATTCCTCTATCTCAGAGAAGCCAGACTTTACTCCATAAATATCGGATTTTAAAGTGATACAATTTTGAGTTGGCAGGACTGCTCTATTTTACAACCTATTCAACATCTAATTGTTGCTTTTTTTCAGTTGGATTTGACATTTCATTATGAATCTACTTACACTACCAAGTTTGACGAACATAACCATTATTTTTTTTTATTTCAACAATTTTCAGGCGTTATTTCTGATGTAGGTCTATTTATAATGAAATGTCAACCCTGACTTCACAAAAAGCAACAATCAAATGTTTAATAGGTTGTAAAATAAAGCAGTCTTGCCCACTCAAAGTTGTATCACTCTTAAAAAAACACTCGATAATATCAAAAGATTTAAAGATTTCGGCCGACTGGGAAACTGATTACTATAGAAAATGCTTAGAAGAGTTAATCTATCGACTACTTTTGTTTTGTAATTCTATTCTAAGTACACTGAATAATTTCTATTTGGTGAAAAGATTAACCTGTCGAAGCATTTTCTGGAGAAAACTCTGGAAAATATGGTGCTGAACTGTTTTACGTGGCCCACCCTGTATAATGTGTAGCTCAGCAAGGAAACCTTTTGAGAAAGAAACAGTACGCTACTACAATTGAAAAGGTGACTTTATAAGGTTTACTTTCAACATTCTAGCACTAACAGAAACGGAGATAATGGCCAAAGTTGAAATCATCCAAATTTCATTTTTTCTCCTATAACTCGAAAACAAAAGAAAAAATTACCTTCGACCAAGGCTATTCCATGTAATACAGGGTTGGCCATCCATAACTTTTCACCCTGAATTTTGAGCTTTGGGATAGAATAAAGAAAAACGCTTGGAGAGGTCAAATTCTGTTGGAAGAGTGACAAATAAGGGTGTTCAAATGAGTTTGATATCACCTTATTGGAGAGGAAATTCAATTTCCTGCATGGGTGTATTTTTTTCATCGCTTTATTATTATACAGAGTGACTCACTATTGCATCAATAACTTTCACACGCCGAATTTAGATCTTTGAGATAGAAAAAACGCGCAGACGTGTCAAGCAATTATTTAGTGATATCGAATTAATTTTTTGACCAGTCAGAGCGTTTTTTCCATCTCAAAGATCCAAATTCGGCGTGTAAAAGTTATTGATGGAATACTGAGTCACTCTGTATAATAATAAAGCGATGAAAAAAATACAACCATGCAGGAAATTGAATTTCCTTTCCAATAAGGTGCTGCTCGACTCCTTTTCCCTATTCGAGAATGAGAATTGTTAGGGGTTGTGGCTAGAGGGGTAGTGATATCAAACTCATTTGAACACCCTTATTTGTCCCCTTTCAACAAAATTTGTTTTTTCGTTATTCCATCCCAAAGCTCAAAATTCGGGGTGAAAATTTATGGATAGCCCACCCTGTATGTGCATAAAACAATCACAATCTACATGCAGATTATCTAAGCGGTTTAGATTCAAAAGTGATATGGAGAAACTCATAATTGAACTGGCACCATATTCATTCGAAGATTTTCTAAACTGTTATAACATAATTTTTAAATTTTATTTATACTGTTGCTGACATCATTTCGTTCCTCTCTCTCTCTCTCTGTAATATTACTGTCGAGATTATTTGAAATAAATAAACTTAGTATTATCATTATGATCATTTTCACATTCACGATTCAGGAAAAAAAAGTTGGCATACCAAATCGCAAACATGACCGCAACTAAAAGTACGAAATAAATATCGAAATAGTAGTAAATAAACAAATACAGTGGTAGTTTCCTATTGATGTTGAAATATTACATGTAAATTACAGCAGTAAACGCGATATCTGCTACAAATCAGTCGGAACGGTTCTGACAATCCGAATTTTTGTCGGTAGGATTAATCATTCAATAGAATTATTTACTTTGTTTACACTTTCCACACCCGTGACATCCAATTCATTAGGTAATCCACCATACGATGAATTATTTCATAGAGGAACCCGATGAAAATCCCATTCGCGTGGAAATTTATGGGCGACTATAAAAAGTTGGCGGAGGCTTTAGTTTTCCTGGCGCATGAAATTTTCATTCGAACTGAATATTTCACGGCGAATAGGGTAATTGATCGAAATTTTACACGTTGTCACAATGGGGATGGAGGTTGCCTTTGATTTCGTTCGATGGATCGCTCGGATGCCGCGAAATGTTAAAATTCACGTCGGAATGAGGTCAGCAATTACTTTTGATCGCGATCCGGTTATCCGATAATTTTTTCAGTAACTACATATACCAAGGGACACAGGCACAGATGAAAGAAAGCCGAATAGTAATGAATATCACCCTTATAATTTTTTCTAATGATGGCCTTCCACAAGGATCAGTTTTAGCCCCTCTTCTTTTAAATCTATATTCGTGTGATATTCAAACTACTTCTTCAGAAAAACTCATTCATGCTGGGAATATTGCTCTGGCTTTCCATCATTCTAATTCAAAGACAATAGAAAGCAATTCGTACATTTTCAAATCATGAAAAATTATTTCGTTGGCGTTTGTGTTATAATAATAATGAAACTAAGGTTCCATGTTTTCATTCACTTCCGGTTCTCATTCCTTGAAACATAATTTTAATCCTAGATAACTCAGAGTCAAACATGATTCCTCTCTAGATTTCAATGCCCTTTTAGATGATCTGTGTTTGAAGCTTAAAAATCGAAACAATATTCTTCAGAAACTAGTTGGTACTTCATGGGGCGCTGATGCAACGAAACTTCGAAACGGGATCGACTCGTTTCGGGAGTGGTTATTTCAGAGACCTCGGATTATTTCTACGAGGGAAATCAAAAGGTCAGATCTTTTCAATATTAATTGATGAGGATAGTCCGAAAGTCTTGCAGTCCCTCACCTCTTATCACCTCACATCTTATTATCTTATTATTATGCTATTTTGGATTTTTGGTAATAAGATAACCCAGTGAAAAGTGAACTTATATTTTTCTGTTATGAAATTGTGTTAGACAGTCTGAGGTATGGAATAATACGTTATTTTATAATTTTCTGATTTTGTTGTTTTTGGAAAATAGATTTTTATGTGAGTTATTTCACTGGTTTGTTAGGTCGACGGGAAACCGCTCCCTCGTTAACCACTTAACATCTGCATAATCTCGTATGAACAATGTCACTTTTTATTACAAAAAGAACAAAGATCATATAGGGGTTGTCTATTACAAAAGTACTATGAATTATAAAGAGTACATAGTTTGATATACCGGAATAACCAATATAAAAGAGATTACTTTTTTCAATGCATTCATTTTACCATGAATTTTTTCTTTGACAGGGTCGGATTCTTCCCTGAATATACGAGCAGATCCCCAGAACCAAAGCCCGTGCGAACTCCGAATCAAGTGCCTGGTAATTCCACCTGAAGGGAAAGTCCGAATCCGTTTTCGTCCTGCTACTCCCCCGGCGTTATAAATCACCCCAGAACAGTTGTTTTCGGTAAAAAACGAATAAAACTGCCAGAACTCAATAAATCAAGGGTAAAGCCATCGGAAGTCACCTACGACTCCGCCATTTACAAAGAAAATAAAACCGGAGAAACGAATGTGTCTAAGCGTAAATATGAAAAACTGTGGCGACCCCATTCCTCCTTCTTATTTCCATGTGAAGTGGAAGGTTAGTTACCTATAAAATGCATACAGCGACGTTCAATAAATTTTACTCGAGATTAAATCGTCTCGAGCCCTGTATTTGCCACAAATCATGGAAAATACCACCTGCCTTGAAGGAAAGGGTACTAATGGTCTAAGTTGTCAAGATTTCGATTCAGGTTCGAGATAATTCGTTCGCTTTTGGGGAATAAATAACCGAAAATGTTTCGAAAATGACGGTCCTCTTTAATCTACATCTCATTTGAATGTTCGCTTCATATTGAGGGTGAGACTAGCTTATTCCAAGAGTTTCGCATTTTAGTCAGTGTAAATAAAAGACAGGAAACAAAATTCACCTTTCATGGTCTCCACACTGCAATTGATCAGTTTGAATGAAAAACCTGTAAATGTAGATTTTATTAAAATTCACTGAAAATCTATCTAATATATACTGCTACAATCGTTTCGAAAAGTATGTAATCTTCGAGAAAATCGCTGTCAAATCATTCAAAACTCAATAACACTTGAATCGGATACAATAAAAATCTGTGTCAGACATTTCGTCAATCTGGTCGTCTTTTTTTCTAAAGTTTGGTTCTTTGCATATGCTTCATGAACGTTCTTATTTTGAAATGGAGTGAGTTTATCAACGGCTCCGATTTGAAACGAGTTTTATGGAAATGCCAAGATGTAAATTAACAAACGCCGAGGCTAATAGGGCTATCGGAATGCTACAGGGTGGCCTAACTCAGGTTTTTGTAGCGGAAAGACTTCAAGTCAGCAAAAGTGTAATATCTTGACCTTGGAATAGGTTCAGGGAGACAGGTTTCATGTTGGAAAGACCAAGGCTTGGTGGGCGACGAAAAACAACACCTGCTCAGGATACTTTTATCACCATTTCAGCGAGAAGAAACGCCACAATGATCTGAGGGAGCTTCTGACCCGGTTATGGAACCGAATTCCTAAAGAAATGTTCAACAACCTCGTATTTCAAGCTGTTGGTGATGCCCGTAGAGGCCAAACAGTGAATTGACAGTCTTAAAATACTTGAATTCTCTGAGAATAAAATTTTGTTACTTCACTCGATTTTTCTTTACCACCCTGAATACATAGAGGCTAAAATTAATTTTATTTCCTGCAACTTGAAATCATATTAATATGAATTTCCATCACGAAATCTCATTCAAACTATATTTTTTAAATTTAAGTCAATATCCCTAACTCATGTGGAGCAGTTTATATACTATATACCAAGGATAATCCTTTACTGGTCAAAAGGACAACTGGAATGCACCATACAGCGTCAGCAATTTCCTGTATGATCTGAATTTATTTCCTCTCGAGGTCCAGTTCGGTCATCATGCATCGCATAATATAACTCTTTTTTTCAAATGAAAATCTTCATCATACCCGGAATACAGCATGGAAAGAAGTGTTTGCTCAAGCAGACCCTAATTATCAAAATACCTATTAACTACACTTGGAAATATGATATAAATAATCATATTTAAATAATCAAATTATGGTTATTTTATAATTATTTCGGAAAGATCATTACTATTTTTTTCATTAATATGCAATTCAGATAGTACATTTAATTTTCAAAAAACGAGTTTTAACAGAGAAAATTCGACCAAAGATCAATCAAACCAGGTACTAATAAAAAAGTGAAAATGTTAGAGTTAGGGTGGTACATTGTTTTCATCTTCCTCGATATTTCAACTCTTATATAAACCAACCAAAGCGAACAGTATTCTTCAACCCCTTTCCTATTAGATACTTCACAAAGTTTCCTCTTTGAATAATAACAGACAAAGATGCTGGCAAGACCTGAATTTCCATCTCTTTTTTTAACCGAGTAAAGTTGCAAGCTCGATCTGATGGAATTTATCGACGGATATCCAATCTTCTTAATTGTTTCCCGCCGGGAACAGCTCTCTCCCAGCCATTCCTCCAAGGAGGCAACATTGGAAGCCGCCAAACCTCATCATCCATAAAAAGAACAACAAATTGAAATATAATTTTCACTTAACGGAATTCATCCAACGCAAATTGCCGATAAACACCGCCGCAACTGGCTTTCACCTAATTGCGATGACGAATTCGCGTAAAGATCGGCTGAGAACGTTCCTTTATCTTAGGCCTCCTCCACCTGTGTTCCGAATAAAGGGTGTTCTGGTTGGGCGCACCTCAGCTTTCCTTCAGCAATTACCTCGCTTGAATAATTCGCAAATTAGATCAAATAACTTTACGGGAACGCTTTCGGGTAATGTAGCGAAACATTTGTATAAGAGATTCGTCAAAGATTATAGACTCGCTTGCCGATATTGTGCAGGCTTCTTGTTTGCGCTTGGAGGAAGCCAGAACCTCCCTGATTTCGCATGAACGTTTTCCTGGAGCTCAGACGGTTGTCTTCAGAAGCGTTCTTGCGTTTTTTCAGAGGCTTTTCGACTCGCGAATAGTCCTGTGGAAGGAATTCTGGAAAACGTTGAAGGGTTTTGCACATTTCTTGGGCTTGCCAAAGTGTCGAAATGGTCCAAATTTCAATCTGCATTGGAACGACAAGATCTAATGAATAGTTCTTGAGATGCATGAACTCAAACAGGTGGAGAAGGGACTCATTCAAAAGTGGGCACCCTAAATAACTCAACAATGAATCAAAATTTGTGAAAACACTCAGATAGGTCGATTTTTGATGATAGGGGGGACATGATCTGGGATACAAAGCTTGTTTCTACTAGCAACCTCCTGGAGATGGTTGCAACCCATAGAAAAAAAAACAGAGGTTAAACAATTTATTTGAAGGTGCAATTCACAAAGAAACAATAAGAAGAGTTAAATGAAGATCCAGACGTGTTAGATTCTATGACTGATGAGGATGTATTTCCACAACCCATGCTGATAATAATTTGATCATGATGTTTTTCATCCATATTCAAGTAGGGTTTTATTGAGTTGGCATTGTTGTGACCCATAATTTTTATAAGTTGTTATTCTTGTGCACCACTTTTGGCCATTCGACTTACCGCGATGTATTGGAATGATTAGTAATTTTTTTTCCTTTGAATTCAAGCAAATCGTTTCGGCAGACGATTTTGTCGAATTTTGAATCGTATTTCTCCCAATGGGCATATTATCATACCAGTGATCATTTTCGGATTTCCATTGACTATTAGGTCTGAGGAATAATCTGTTGGTTTTAATATTTTGACCCCTTTTTGACATCAATTTTTTGAATAATCGGACAGGACAAACTTAAAAACTTGCTTCCAGTACACATTTTTGAACCACCCTGTCAAGTCTTGCTGAATACAGGGTTATATTCAACTCGATTTGTTTCAGAACTATGGTTGTTTGATCCAATACAAAAAAATTCAGTAAAGCAAGCAGCAGCTTCCCCACCTCGCCAAGCTAATTCTACCGCGGCTATGTGATAGAATTTCCGTTGCAGACCTTCAGGAGTATTTTCATTCCATTAATCTACCATTTTCGTTATTTCTACAGAACTTAATGCCGCTGAATTTTGTTTCCTTTTACAAGGATCTGATTGCAGTTTTCGTCGTATAGAAACTTTGAGCTTTTTCAGTAAATTTTGACTAAATTCGTTGAAAATATTGTTTTTCTATGGAAATTATAGAATCAATCAGAACATCTTTGTTACTTTCAGTTTTATCGGTACCATAATTCCATAAAAACACCCTGTTACTTTGTGAATTTCTCCTTTATAAGAACACAAACTGTTCACACAAAATTTATGCTATAAAACTACCCACTTCCCATATTGAAATTCCTGATTCAGGCCTTTACTAGTTGAAACAAGCTTTGTATCCCAGATCATGTCCCCCCTGTCATAAAAAATCGACCTATCTGAGTGTTTTCACAGATTCTAATTCATTTTCGAGTTATTGAGGGTGGACACTTTTAAATGAGACATCCTGTATTAATCATCGTGTTTTGTGCTTATGTCTCATCTATGACACGAGCTGAATCGTTCTTCAGGATTCCTATTCCATTCTGTAGGACGTAAACCTCTCCAAAATAACGTTAAGGAACGCTGCCATATTAAATTTATTGAATTTCTGTTGAAAATTGGATTTCCGGGTCTAACCATTCTGCACCGATGAATACGAGGGTGACTGACTGGACGTGACTCTATTTCGATGTATATTAGCTCCTGCAGAATCCTATCTGCATGCACCTTAATGCCCCCTTTTTATAGGGACTTCTTTCAGGAACGGCTCGGACCCTGGTGATCAAAATTCAACATATTATTTTATTTTCGTCAAAATTGGCCGAAGTGCCCCTAACGTCGTAAGAATGATTCAGGGAGTTAATTTTTGCGAACTCGATTCAACCAAAAAAATTGAACAATAATGGAGAATATTTCGTTATCCAAATGAAACATAATGAAAAAATACAAATGTTGATTCCCTTCATTGATTTTCCATGCCATTCACGATTGAGCTATGCATTAGACTAGAACTTTGACGTTCATTGTCTCAACAGAATATCCAAAGAACGTGTGTGTCACCCTGTGAACGATTAATGCTACTCCTACACAAGGCATTGCGGTTTCTTCTGCATATCATATCTGGAAGCAATCGCTCTTGCGGCTGTGTAAACTATCATAACCTCTGGGATGAATATCCAACATAATCATCACTTCGTGGTTTGAGCGCCGCAGTGTTAATTACGACCGCTAGATTAAGTTCCATTTCTGATGCTGAGCCCATCATCGAATGATTAGGTCGTCTAGGACCTTACTCTGATGAGAATTGGTTGCGATCGATTCTCTGATAAGTCAAGCTTATCGAAAATTTATTGAAAAATTCAGATTGCATTAGATATATAAACCATGATTATTTTACATCGAGTGTCCTTATCTAGAATTTTTGCAATCTGGAAAACTCAAGCACCAACTACTGCAAATTCTACGAAATTAATTTTCTCCTAGAAAAAAATAATTCAGGATAAGTAGTGGAATTGAAATTTCATTTAAAAACAGAAAATTATTTTTTGTAAACGTAAAATAAACATGAGTTTGGGATATTCAGTGGAATAGCAAAGAAATATAGTTTAAATGAGATTTTGTGGTGAAATCTAGTAAAATTACGAAATTTTATTCACAGAGAATTCAAGCATTTTAAGACTATCAATACAATGTATGGCCTCCACAGGCATCAATAACAGCTTGACATCTTCTTTGCATACTACACACGAGGTTGTTGAACATATCTTGGGGAATTTGGTTCCATAAACGGGGCAGAAGCTCTCTCAGATCATTTAAGGATTCTGGGGTAGGTTGATGATAATCTTATCTTCTTTGGAGCATATCCCATGCATATTCTATGCAATTCAAATCTGGTGAGCTATGGCTGCCGGTGCGGTCTAGCGTTATCGTCTAGAAATTGAAAAGTCTATAACCTAGATTCACCTCTCTCAGACTTCGTCTGATGGTTTCCATGAAAACTTGGACCCCATCTGCATTTTGAAGAGTATTCCGTAGCATTCTACACGTAGATGTAGGCTTTCTTCTCGCCGAAACGGTGATGAAACGATCCTGAGCAGATGTTGGTTTTCGTCGCAAACCAAGCCTTGGTCTTTCCAACACAGTATATGTCTCACTGAATCTATTCCAAAGTCGAGATATCACACTTTGGCTGACTTGGAGCCTTTCCGCTACAACAACCTGAGTTAGGTCACCCTGTAGCATTCCGATAACCCTATTACCCTCAGCGATTGTTGATTTACGTCTTGGAATTTTCAGAAAATTAGTTTTGAATCGAAGCCGTTGATAAACTGACTCCATTTCAAAATAAGGACATTCCTGTGCTTCAAGCACAGAACAGAACACCAATGAAAAAGAAGTGATTTGACGTTTGTCCATCGTGCCCTGATCACAAAAGAGCGAGAAGAGATGAGAAATTCTCGAGTGTTTATTTGACCTAAAAAGAAATGAACTACTTGCATTTATGGTGCACAACTTTCCATTCCACCTTATGACCCTCGATGAAAATACAGTTCAAGTTAATGAAAGTTATCAGTTTTGAAATGGAACTTGTCTTGGCGTATTTTCATCGGAGAGGCCATGGAGGTATTGTGCCGGGTATCGCTACCCCTTGACCCCGGGGTTCACCAAGCTCATCAAAGCTACCATAGGACAGCATAGAATCTGTCAAATAGAAGCTATGACTCATAGCTCAGTCCTATGGGGGAGGTCAACCAGGCGGTTCTTTGTAGCCTTTACATGCAACGATTTCTTTTACTAACGCAAATATACCTAGCCATGTGATGACAGCCTACTTTTCAGATAGGGCTTACGGACACCGCAATTTTGGCTGGTACAGGACCCTCGTAAGAGTGCTCTAGTGCGCCTTCGAAGATATCGTCGACCACCCTTTTATACCGCTTAAGCCTTGGACATAACGTATAGTCTAAGGCTTAAGCAGAACCTCAAAGCGTTCTACAACTGAATGCAAGAAAGAAATCTGAGTGATTTATAGCCATTCGGCCCCTCAGGGTTTAAAACCTACTCAGGAGGTCTGAGGTAAGATTTTTTCATTAGCAATTCAGTTGTTGATTGTCCACACTCCCGCACTCGATACGAACTGGCCCAATCGTATACGCGCACTCAGTCCGAAACGTTGGGCCACAGTCGAACGCTAGAGTTTGATCGTATTGTCCATATATTTCGAAGAAACGGTTACTACTTTTAATGTAGATGTCGGATTGTGTTTGAAACCAAAACACAGTTTGAATCTTACGATTCCGCGGTCTACAGATTTACGGATTGTGTTTGAAACCAAAACACAGTTTGACACGGTCTAAAGATTAACAGATTTATCATTTCGCGTATCGCGACTCTAGCGTTCGATCTGATTGAGAAGAAACGTCATTCACTGAACACTACACACTTCTTATTTTTATCAACACGTCAAGTCCACACGATGTGAAGTATACTTGGTGTCCCAGGGAAATGCAGATAACTGAAAAAAATTCATATCTGTTAGAAGGATTTGTGGTTTGAGCATAAGATAAAATTTTTTTGCACTTGTTTCGCCTTAACAGATACATAATCGAATTGGTTCCATTTGATAATGTATTCTGGCAGAAACTGAATAAGAAAATTGTTGGACATGTTATGGCGGATACCTAAATCTAAATGAAAATTTACATGAAAAGAGTAAAAACGTAAAGGGGGCTGGGAATATTTTCAACGTTTGAGAGGATATGCTACGCCTTCTCTTATAATTCCTTGATTTTCAAGTGAGAACTGTTTTTAATGGAGTTCATCTTGAATGTTTGGTTAAACCGTACAATTTCGTCTAGTGCGCAGTAAATTTTAAAAGTCAGGAAGAACGATTGATTTTCCATGTCGATTTTTGAGATAAATGCATGAAAATCGGGTTTCTGATTTATATTCGATATAAATGGTGAAATTTCATACATTCATCTTGAAATCTGGCTAAAAAAAGATGGATCGTCGTAGGGAGTTGTTTTTAGAAATTATTGCTATTCAGACGAAATTTAACGTTTTACCGAAATTGTTGGCACATAAACTTAAAAAAAAGCCCTGAGTGAAAAAATTTTTTACTTCCAATTTGAGATCAGTACTCTTAGAAGATACACTTTCTGGTGAAAATGGACAAAACGACTTTATAAATCACTGGAGCAACAGTGAGACAAGTACAGGTGGTCAGATTTCGTTGATTTAGTCAATTGAAAGAGATAAAAGAAGTAATTGTTCTTTTTTTTCTAGAAAAATACATTGCTGAATACCGCAAGTCGCTACTGTTTCCAGTTTCTGTGCTACAGGGTGATTTTGGAATTGGACAATTAATATAATCCGCTATAACTTCCTTAGTATTCTGACTATGCTCTCAAAATGAAAACATCTTCAGGGCACTTCTTTTAGTTCTTTCGACTGGTGCTATCGAAATTTCAGAGCCGCTTCAAATTTTAGAGAAATTGAAAAATTTAATTTTTTTTCAAATGGAAACCTTAGTGAGCTATGATATTTTTCAGTACACTTTTCTAGGACAATTCCGAAAATTCCGAATAAACGTTTCTGGTTTGTATACTGTTGACAGTATTTGAAAATAGAGATTTTCAATATTTTATTAGAGTTTCCATGACTTATTTTTTTTTTCGAAATTTTCGATATGTAATAAATTCGTATATCATAATACATATATATATTTTCGAAATTGTATCAGAAAAGTCTATTGAAAAATGTCATAGCACACTATGGTTTCCATTTGAAAAAAAATTAATTGCTCTAAAATTTGAAGCTACATTTCGCTAGCGCCGATGAAAAGTAGTGCTAAAAAATGCCCTGAAGATGTTTTTATTTCGAGAAATTAGTCATAATACTGCAGAAGTTATACCCAAGTATAATAATTGGCCGAATTCCAAAATCACCCTGTAGCACGAAAACTGGAAACCGCAGCGACTTGTAGTATGTATACTCAGGCAGCTCAAATTCTGCGAGAACATCTCCTGAAGATGCCAGACACTCGAAACTGGTGAAACGTCGAGAACTAATCCACGGCGACTGCCAAGATTTTCGAACGAATAGGTGACATAGAACATGACATGTAGAATCCTTTTCTTTATCTCTTTCAATTTTGCAGATATAAGTACTAACACATCGAAATCTGACCACCCTGTACATTATTTGAAGTATCGATCGATACTTAGGGCACAAACTGAACAGCAGTATTGATTTTTGAATTTCTTTTTCCGTTGACCCCATAATAAAAGATTAGTTCAAAGTACACGAGATGGATCAATAATGACCCATTTTAATGTATGATTTATCCATGATCCAAAATTTATACAATTTTCAGAAGATTTGAATGTATTTTTTGAATGAACAAAAGACCCAAGAAATCGAAGAAGGATGGGCACTGCTCTTCGAAATAAGTCGAATTCAAAAATTTCGTTCAGGAGACCGAAATACAAAAGCTTAAAAAATGTTTCACCAATTTGAATGCTCAACAGAAAAAGAGATTTTACGTAATGGTACCCTCAATAATAAATGAGTCATTGAAATTGTAGTATCGGACGATATTTTAAAATGAAAAGCAAAAAGAAACTAAGAAATTCTAACAATATTTTACAAAATTATCTGAATAATTAGAAAATTAAAAAATACACAAAATGAGCGGAAACGAATTTCTTACTATCGTTGACAGGGTGAAGATTAAAAAAATGACTCACGTTTTTGCTGCAATATCCAAAGGTCTTTAGGCGTTCTACAATTTCGAGTCACAAAAGCACAAAAGTCCTTCGAAAACACAAAATTCACTTCGTGTGAGCGCGACGAGATGTTATCTCGATGAAAAATTGCCCGAAACTAAATCAAAAATTACGAAACGATTGGAGAATGCTTGTCGCTGACCACTTCTTTAAAACTTGAAGATGACTGTTCTTGTGTCATCGCAATGAATCAGTCTTAAATAAATCCTGAAATAGTATTCGTAAAAAAGTTTTTTATGTTCTAGGCCGATCAATAATTGAAAAGCGAAAAACAAATTTGAATTTTACATATATTATGTTTTTTTCTGAAGAATGTTTGATTTTTGGGCCATCTCTGATTTTGTTGTTATTATTATAAATTTGTAATACAAAATACAAGTATTATCAATTAGTGAACCAGTAGTTCCGGCAAAATCGTAAAAAATGTGTATATTTTTTTTCTTCTTGAATACGGATGGCGTTACGAACATTTTTTACTAAACAAGACCCAATTTTTTCAGTTTTGTAGCTATCCTAAAGACGGGATCACCATCCTGTATATGCTTGTGGTATTGATCGGCATAGAAATAAAACATTTAAACGAAGATCCATGAAGAACGCAGTAAATTCTATCCTTACGGATAGATATTCTGTGCTAATAGATCGACCATAGAAAATATATATACTTTGGGGTTATGTTAGTGATGAAGCATATGCAAAGAACCAAACTTCAGAAAAAAGGGCGACCAGATTGACGAAATGCCTCATGCTGATTATTATTGGATCAATTCAAGTTGTTATTGAATTTTGAATGACTTTTCAGCGATTTTCCCGAAGATTACATACTTTTCAAAACGCTCGTGGAGCAGTATAAATTGCATAGTAAGCAGAGTAAATTGCATATGACAACATCCAAGGTGATAGATTGCTAGCCAGAAGATTCGGCTCACATGGTTGCAATTCGCAATCACAGTTCTAGTATTTGTTGGTATAGCCTCGTAAATAACTATTTGGAGGCCATGCCAAAGCTTTCATCCACCAAATCCTGTCATAGAGCGTGTAATACATCCTGTATGGTTTCTTCCTCCGCTCGTGGCATGACATACAATGCGTCCCTTGTTAAAGCCCCAGCATACGAGTGGGTTCCATTCAGGCATCGCGTTACACATTCGATTCCTACGAATGAATTATACATGACCGGAATATCTCGATCTGATCTTGGAAACGTAACAATCAGTGTACCGTGTCACTATTGTTCCACAATCTCATCTCGATTAATGCGAAATTTATTGTCGGTCTATACATTAAACGCATGAATATTGTAGTTCAATCAGCTGCCGAAGCAGACTTGCCGGGATATAAATATTCACGTGGGGAAACGGATGGACAACATCATGCATAATGACGCAGCCCGATTTGATTGGATTGGAAGTTGCTCGGTTACTGGGTGAAGCAGGATGGAGCAGAGTATTAGAACATCGCCGGCACTGGTGCACCATCGGCTTATCCTACACCCAAGAACTTTGGTGGATTTCGCAAAAAAAATATTCTCATCCTCATCTAACCATTTTCAATTCGAAGTGTGGTGAGTCCAGATATTGCATTTGGAACAGAAGCAAAAGAGTTATTTTTTAAAGAGTGATGAAGGTGGTACTCAAAAAGGTGAAGAAGGAGCGATACAGGGTGTCTCAATTAGAAGTGTCCATCCTCAATAACTCAACAACGAATAAGAATGTGACATGTTCTTTCGAGCATTTAGGCCGTCGTGAGAACATCTCCTGAAATATAACTCCTGAAGATGCCAGACACTCGAACTGGCGAAACGTCGAGAACTAATCTACGACGACGGCCTAAATACTCGAAAGAACATGTCACATTGAACGATGGCCGCAAAAGCCTCAACTAATTCATTAAACGAATAACAATTTGTGACTCAGACTGGTCGATTTTTGATGACAGGAGGACATGATCGTAGAAACAAAGCTTGTTTCTACTAGCAAACCCCTAGAGAGGGTTGCAACTCCATCAGAAATTTTTATAGGGAAAGTGGGTAGTTTCTAAGCACGAATGTATGCATGAATTCAAATTTGTATGAACGTGCAGTTTGTGTTCTTAGAAAGTGCAGGTTCACAAAATTACAGAGTATTTTTTATGGAATTTTGGTACTGATAAAACTAACTAAAACAAGGATTTTCTAATTGATCGTATAATTTCTATTTGAAGAAATATTTCTTCAACATACAGTATTAGCAAAAATTCACCACAAATTCTCAATTTTCTCACCATAACATTGCATCCAGATTTTTTTTCTGGGGCCACTTGCAATCACAAGTACACTGTGTCCCAAATTGGGAAAGACTGCACTGTATCTCAGCTATTATTGAAGAAAGAGGCATGAGGTTTTCATGAGACATTATCAATTTTTTGTTAAACTTCTAAATCCACAAACAAAAATATTCCGTCTACTTCTGTTTCATAAATACAAGGCGAAAACGTAAATGTTCACATTTTTGAGATATAATTATTTCCCAGGCACTGTATAAGATAAAAAAATGAAAACTGCTTCTGATATATATTTTCACGTAGAAAATTTTTCAGAGCACTCTTTTTGAGAATGGGCACAAACGTGAAATTTCTCAGATGGAACGCCCTGCATATTTTTACGTCAAATTCTTGCATTTATTTTTCTGAATACATTGATGTATCACAACCTGACCTTCAATGAATTTCAGCTTCAAAAATAAGATGAATTAATATTTTTTTCATATTAGGCCATTCTTTCACATGTGCATTTTATTAATATTTTTTCAAAACGTCATGTGACTGAAACCTATTTATTTTATTATGATTAAACATAAACTCAAAATATCACTCGCCAACATTATCTTGAAAATGTTGAAAACGAAAGAAATTTTAATATTCATATTGGAATTTTTTCATGTATGTTGAATTTTCATGCATGTATGAAAAAATTTTTATTTTTTTATTAAAAAAAGCAACATAAATATGCATTCTTCTGATTTCTGAAGTTTATTAAATGTTAGGTTGATATACATCAATGTATTCAAATATACAGGGTGTTTCGTCTGAAATATTCCACGTTTTTGCTCAATCTCAAAAACGGTGCTCTTAAAAAAATATTTTAACTACGCCACTGTCTTCTTTGTAAAAATGCATGTTGAAAACAGTTATACAGAGAAATAATTACATCTCAAAAAAGTGAACATCTTCGTTTTCGCCCTGTATTTCAGAGACAAAAGAACTTGGAAGATTTCTGTTTGTTAAGAAAAAAAATTATACAGGGTCGCGAAAATATCATGCTTCTATCTTCAATAATAGCTGAGATACAGTGCAGTCTCACCCAATTTGGGACACAGTGTACTTGTGATTTCAAGTGTCCCCAGAGAAAAAATCTGGATGCAATCAAATAGTGAGAAAATTGAGAATTTGTGGTGAATTTTTACTAAAACTGTATGTTGAAGAAATTTTTTTCTAATAGAAATAATACGATCTATCAGAACATCTCTGTTTCATTGAGTTCTATCGGTACCTTAATTCCATAAAAAACACCCTGTAACTTGTGAATATCCACACAAACTGCAGGTTTATACAAATTTGAATCAATGCATACATTTGTGCTACAAAACTGCCCACTTTCCCTATTGAAATTCTTGTTGGGGTTGCAATCCTCTCCAGAGGATGCTTTGTCTCCCAGATCATGTCCCCCTGTCATCAAAAATCGAGTGTTTTCACAAATTCTTATTCGTAATCGTTGTTGAGTTATTGAGGGTGGACACTCTTAAATCAGACACCCCGTATATAACTATTGTAGGATTATATTCTGATATGCTTCATCAATAGAAACTTGATATCACATCGTATTATTACATTAAAAACAGAAATGATGTTTCTATTGACAGGAAGCGACTATACAATAAATTATTCACAAGATGAAATGAGTCCAAAGTTTTTGCGATTGAAACATCAATAAAATACTAAAGGAAAGAAATTTGACTTTCATCAATTTCTTATCGGAAATATATTCCGTGGAGCCCATCAAAACGTTGACGAAAAACGAATCAGACCCCATTGCGAAAGAACCAAACCCCAATGAGATGAGACCGAAAGTTCTTGTACATCTCATTATTTTTTGTCGAGCGTCCAAAAAATTATTATCCTCCTTTACGAGGTCCGGATGAGGACGTAGGGAACATTTGCATTTTTATGTGACTTGTTGTTTTTCACGATCATAACTACATCGTTATTTGGGATGATCCGAAGTTTTTTACTGTTCCGTGTTTGAGGACGTTTTTGGGGTTGTTCCGTTGTGTTTTATCGGAATCTAGGGATGAGTCATGGAGAGAGGGGATGAAAAAACGCTGAAAATTATATTGTAGATACCTAGAAGGAACGTTGGTCAAATTATGTTTACAATATAAACTTCCCTGATCCCATAATAACGAAGAATCACTTTCGAAAGGAAAATTCATTTGCTCAATCAAGATTTCAGACACACGAAACAAATTAAGGTAGGACTGCATAAAGGATCAACCTTTGATCCTTAAATATTTAAGTTATTATTTCTTGAATCGCTCGTTCAGCTACCATTCGCAACAATTGTACTCTTGGATATTTCGATAATGATAACACTGGGAAATGCAACTGCTGCCATTCAGGATATTTACTTTTATTTCTTGTGTGCCCTGAAATTCCATTATGAAAAATAAAAAAGGGACCCACTACGATATTTGATTTTCGACAATTGAATTCGGGAGTATTAGCCTCTTTGTCCACCTGCAACCAACTACTTTGGTTCATGAAAATTTTAAATTTAAGACTTTTAATTTTGGCCCCAGCTGTGAACATTTCCACTCCTCTTTGTACCTAATTGAATTGAAATTTTCAGGTATTCTATTGATTGAGGGAGCTAAAATAATACAATAGGTACATATTAAAAAGAAGTACCTATCGGGGGTTAGTGCAACGGGATGCCATAAAGTTCTGATTATGATAAACCTTGCCTCCTAGGTTTGAAAAAAATGTACTAAAAATAATATATATCAGAAGATCTTGAAGGATATCTACGTGATCCAAAAGAACATCTTCATGTAATTTTTATATGGACCTAAAAAATCATAGTCTTCAACAATCTACCTGAGATTCTTAATCCGAATGAAAAGAAGGCAAAAGGAGAAAAAAAATTATTTATAATAAATTAAGTAACACTCACTTCAGAAAAGCATTCGTTATTTCGTGGATAGCCTCGAAACCATCTTGAAATTTATGAATAGGACATATATTTATAAGATTTTTCTATTGTCTCCTCAACTTTTCTACACTCACAACTATGACCCTCAACCAATACTATTTAGAACAGACCAGATTTTCCTGGAAGGTCAAAACCAGGAACTCTGATGGAAGGATAAGTAATAAGATCTTTATTGAAAACATGGAATATATTGCATTCAGATTGCCAAATTTCCTTGTCGCTTCTATTCGTATCAATTAAAAATTTGACCAAAAAAGGTTCAAGCGACTTCAATCTGGGGACCTTATTATCTGAAATATAGGTGAGTTTGGGAAATTAATTGTGAAAGGAATTTAATCTGTTCCAAGAATTCAAAGCTGTTGTCTTTTTGTGAATATGGGGAGGAACAATATTTGAGAGGACTAGTAACCAAGGAGAGGGTGTAGATCTGAGAGTAAGAGTGATAATCCTCATAGAAAAATTTATTTAGTCATCAATTTTTTTCACATGGACACTGTTCAACCAAACAAGGCAACAATGTTCAGCAGCAGAAAAAAACAAGACTAGCGCTCCCGTATGAACATGAAGTGACTGGTAAGTATGGAGAAGTGAAAAAATTTTAATTGAGAATAAGGAAGGGACAAACTTTTTCTCTATCATTTCAGCATCGATCGCTGCGACATTTATGTGAATTCAATCGGTTCGATACCGTTCCAGCACTTAGAATGATGGATGTTAGTAATTTACTAGAGTTATTTTCGATATACTAAGATGTTAGAGTGCTTCATTTTTTTCTAATTATTTATTCATTTAGTTCGATACGGACGTTTATCTGCTAGTTGGAGTATTGTTATTCGATAATGGAGGAAATACATACAATTATTTCTAATCTATACGTTCGGTTTATCGCTTTGAATTATTTCCTATTGAAAATTACTTCGTAATGGACTCAACTTTTCATATTCAATTTTAATATGATGTTCCTTGTTACTAGCATCATTCGAGAGATATAATAATGAAAAAAGTGAAATGAAACCATCTTCCATTTACTTTTTTTAATTTTGTCAATTTTATTAGATGTAGTTATTTTTCTTGAATATTCTGTGGAATTTGTTGCTAAGATTGTAAACTCGAAGAGTAAAGCAGGATTATATATGAATAAAAACGTCTGAAATTGGGAACTAGAAAGAGGGATTTTGCTACAATACCAGCCTTGAAATTTTTGCTGCTGAATTTTTTTACTAGTTTGAATCAACAGTAGGTATTCATGAGTTAAAAATTGATGTAAAAAAAACTTATCTATGAACATTTTCACTGGAACTATCAGATCTTCATCTGGTAGAGTGGTTCATTCCCATATTCACCGATTTAGTTACAATATGTCGCCATTTATATTTTTCTAATCAGAAGGCTCTAACTAGTTGCTACAAAAGATTTTGTCTCTGAAGCATATTTTTATGGTTCTTCATGGAACCCTGATGCAACAATACTTCGTACGGCAGTACTAGCTTTGTTTTTTTCCGCTGCTGAAATTGTTGCTCTGTTTGGTTGAACAGTGTGAAAAAAAATTGATGCCCAACTTAATTATTCTATGATTATTACTGGTACTATCAAATCTACACCTACTCCTTGGTTACCAGCCCTCTCAAATATTGTCCCTCCCCACATTCGCAGAGAGACAACAATTTTGAATTCTTGGTACAAATTTAATTCCTTTCCAAATTCATTCCAAGTCGCAGTAACATTTTTGGTCGAATTTTCTGATAAATATGGACAAGGAAATTTGGGAATCTGAATGGAATGTATGCAATTTTTTCAATAAAAATCTTATTACTGATCCTTCCATCAAAAATCCTGGTTTTGACTTTCCCAGGAGAATATGGTCTGTTTAAATCGTATGAGAACAGGCCATGGACGATGCAACAGTATGCTCTTCTGATAGAATTCGGTTGAGAGCCCTGGTTGTGAGTGTGGGGAAAATGAGGAGACTATAGAACATCTTATAAATAATTGTCCCATTTATAATTTTCAAGATGGTTTCGAGGCTATACATGAACTAACAAATGCATTCTTGAAATGGGTGGTTGATTTCAAAATAATTTAATGTATTCTAAATAATTGGTTTCTTTTCTTCTTTTGTCTTTTTTCATTTCAGATTGAGAATTGCGAGTCGTTTTGGGAATGATCTGTTTATCTAAGTCCATAAACAGATAACATAAAGATGTTCTTTTAGGTCAGGCTGATGCCTTTGAAATTTCTCTGATATTTAATATTTTCAGTAATTTTTCTCAGGTTAGATTTTTCCCGTTCCTAATTTAATAATACTGCAGATCTGTATGGTTTTTCTGTGTTGCATCAAACTCACCTAGGTATCTTTGTGTTTCAATATGTATTTTATTATTTTAGTTTTCTGACTCGAAAGAAAACCTCTTCTGAGCTAGCTTACTAACTAAGGCAGATATTCGGGTCACCCTTATATACCCCAGTTTTTTCCCGAAATTCAATATTGTTCGTCGGAATTATTTGAGATTTCTCCGTGAATCGAGCGGCCGCCTACCCTCTTCCTTATAAAAATTGATGAGGAACATAGTAATATCGTCATCGCATTAAGTTCGTATATCATCCTTTTATTGGCTTTTCATACGGATCGTAGCGTGACTGCGAAGTCGATAGTATTCCTTTCACATGTTGATATTTTATTATTCCCCCCTACGAGGAATATTGAATTTTATTGGCATCCATACATCTCAGCCATTACCCGACTGCACCGAGCTCTCGTATGTTCCTTCGATCGGAAATAACGGTATGCCGAAGAGATATCTTCTTCCATCATTACCCGATGAATCCCCCATGCTTCCCCCAAGACTCCCCATAAAATCGGCGTACAAAAGGAATTATCCGTGGAGATTTCATGGAGCGGGCGGATGCTAAAGTCTTTACGATCAGACAAAGTGGCATGTTCGAGAGAGGGGACCAAACTATTGTGTTCGCATTCTTTTATCATCCCTAGACCATAATGTGTCCTGTACTCGCGACAAGTGCGCTTTTGAGGCTTTGAGTCGTTGCTCTCGGCTGCTTGGATGCTGTCTTTTTGCGTCTTTCGAACGATGACTGAGAATTTTTAATATCGGGGTTTCGCTCTGTTTACACAACTCAAGAATCTCTTCTATTCTCACATCAATGGGGACCGAAATGAAATCTTCGAGAATTAATCAAGAATGTCGATAACATTCCATACAATATCCACCAGTAAAGCATGTGTTTCACATAGAATTATCTGAACGAATGGAGGAACAAAAATTTTTTTGCCAATACCGCAACATTTCTGAAACAGAGATAGTGGTCTAAAAGTGCGATTCGCACTAGTACATACTACTGAATTATGTCGAGGAACAAGTCCCATTGCAGAACGCAAAGTTGTATAGTCCATATACTCCTTTTTCTTTCTGGAATAACCCTCAGTCTTTGTCAGGCAAAAATAGCAATTTTCAAAACGAGTAGTGGGTTCCTGTCATACCATTCATTCCCTGCACTAATGAGGCGCTACACAGCACACTTAGGGAGCCAACTGCCTGTCTTGATTACAGCATCGAAGTATAGCAAGTAGGTCTTTTTGATACTTTCAGAAAGTTCGTGATTCACTGAAAAAAAAAAATAAATATTCATGTTGAAAATTGAGCGTTGCACCCCTCTGACCTCATCTGGAGCTACGCTTATGGTTACATCGCAGCGCAACGTCCACTCCAGCAAGTATAGCTCTATGGTAAGCTGATTGGCTGCTCGCGTCAAATTAACCTTAATCTGTGTATTAATCAGCTGACAGATTAACTCATGTTCATTAATTGAGTCAATTAATCGTTCTCTCTTGTAATCCAGCTCTGTCTGTGGATAAACCTCCTCTTGTGCTAATCTTGTAAATAAGAATTTTCAAAACGTCATCTTGCCTAATAACTGCTCATCTCGTTCATTTCTTGGAGTAACTAATCAAAAAGGTGAGTGAATTCCCAGAATCCGTAATTGTTGCATATTCCATGTTATTTTTCTGCTTTTTATAAAGTTTGATAATTTGTCCACGTTTCAGATCATGAAAATCTATGAAAATAATGGTAATCTTCTCTCGCTTCATTCAAATGAAATCTCTATTGCGTTGAACTAAAGTATTTGAATTCTCTAAGATATATATTTTGTTATATTTTTGCAGTTCTCATAGATTTGTCAGATATCTCTTGACTCCTCACAAGGAAATGATTACTTGCTCCAAGAATGAACATTCTAATATGTTATAATCTCATGTGCATCTCATTCTTTTACTCAGATCGTCTCATTTCTCAACTATTCACTTCTCATAACACTTGCTAATTATTGTTCTTAAGTTTCAGATGAATGAATAATCCTCAAACGCGAAGGTGAATCATGGAATCAGTCTTCACTTTCAATGAAACCAAGTGAACTTCTCTGAAGTTATTATTATTAAACTATTAAACGATCAAGTAGTTCAGACATTGAACCTGATTGACAGCCTCAGTCCCTGCTTCGCAATATTGGTAAAACCATGCAACTGGTATGATCTCCTCATTTTGAATAAGAAATTCTTAATTTCATTCATCTGAACCACTTATCAAGTAAGATCTCTACTGTAAATGTCATTTCAGTTTATTGATTATCATTCTCTTACATGAAGACCAATGTTATAGATCATAAATATTGATTTCTAGATCATAATATTCTCACATTGTTATGATCTCAATGAAGAACAGATTCAGACTACTAAGTTTTCAATACACGTATCTCCTCTAAGGCCTGAGCTCACTTTTATTACAACTCAGCCTACTCTAATGATTCATTATTCAACCTTCTGTTTTTCTGATGGAATACTGAGGCTCTTGCAATCAATATTGATTGCTCTATCACTGTAAACGTTGAGTTTGATTTTGAATTAATGGATCTATCTCAAAATCTAAGTCTGACCTCTCATTTTGAATTCTCCAGATTACCTCTGTTTTTAGTTGAATAATGTCACTCTGAGTTTATAGATGACTTTAATATTTGTATTTTTACTGTATTAACTTCATGCCGGGTGATTTATTCATTTTATGATTTTGAATGATGTCCATAAATGTTCTTACAAATTAATAGGTATGCATTAAAAAGTAATCTATTTTGAAATCAGCATGGAAGAAACAATTTTTTTTTATGATTTGCTACTTAGACTCTCATCAGTCTTGTCGTTTTAACTGAGCCGAACTAAAAAAATGTGCCTGCTCTGGAATCGGGAATTGTGTATTAAAAAAGACTTTGTATATTTTATCAGGATACTTTAGTAGTTATTGTTGCTGTAGATCTGAAGGGAAAAGTAATTGATCGAAGAAGATTGATTCTCAATCATCAAGCAGTAAATTATTGATGGAGATAGCTGAGCTTTAAGAATGAGTTTTTATAAAAGTGAATGAGGGTTCTCCTCTTCCAAATATTCAATATAACCGATGTGCCTCCCTGATCTGAACTGATTTCTCACAAACTTGGGGATAGGCGGAGATGACGATGGCCTATTGGCACCCCTCACCCTGAAAAATTCACTGACATTTCCACGTTTCCGGTTGCAGCATCGAAGGATCGAAAAAGGTCGGGGGAAACACACGTAAAGTCTTTGACGAATTACGCCGAAACTGAAAAACGAACAACACTTTCGATTCTTGAGTGCTCTCATCAATTTCCTTCTTTTCAGATGTCTGAATTTACAACTCTCCTTCGGTTCGCTGTCATCAATCTGGTTAGACGAGAAATAAACAAATAAGTTGTACGATTTATGTAGATTGAATTCTAGTGAAGGAGATTTAGAATACAGGATTATTCGTGAATATGGCTCTATAGAATATTTTTGGGAAAGACACAAGATTCAGGATTGAAATTCTAAAGGTGAGCTTCAAGTGAGAAGACGACTTCTCGTATATTTTTTTAAAAGTTTTTCCAGAAGTAACATCAACTTTAGTTTTTCAAATGGGAAGACCAATTTTTTATTGCATGAATAGATTCTGCATTGAATTCTGATTATTTTTGATTCCAAAAGTTTGAATTTTCCCGAGGAAATTCTCTTTAAATGAGCAAATACAAGAAAAAAATATCAAAATTGAACTCTGTTGAAATACAGACAACTTAAAATTCTCATTTGTGAGAATTTCCGAGAAGAAAGGCTGATGCTTCTTTTTCGATAGTGTGATTTTCAGAATATGATACAGGAGATCACAAATTTTTTGCAAAGTTAGATGTGACGAAGCATCAAAAAATCGTTTTTTACAAATTGGAACCCAATTTTTTCGAAGCATTTTCGACATCTTCGTCAAAAAATAAAAGGAGCACGTCCCAAACTGAATATTTTTCGAGATATTCGGAAAAAACGATTTTGTCTTCAATTTCCGATTTCATTCCGAATGTGCTTTTTTACTGGAAAATAATTAACGGTCAAGTGAAATTTTTGGAAATCTCTGTTATCGAGAAAATATTTTTTTATAGTTCAGACGAGTTCAGTTTTTTAAAGCTTAGGATAATTTCCGCATATTCTTAATTCTGGAGATTTCTGTTTTGTCATGGTGGGGAAATTTGAATTTTCAGTAATTAAATTGTTACGTGTTCTGTTAGTTATTCTTTCAAAAGCATTAAAAATTATTACAAATTATTTTTTTCTGCCTTCCTGAGAATTTTTCACATTGACTTCAGTAATATTCACATTGAGAACTTCAAGTCAATTGTTGCTCTCGCATTACAGATGATAATTCAAGAACTCAACTCATCTGAACTAAGGAAAATATTTTTTCGATATCAGAGAATTCCAAAAATTTCACTTGAACGCTAATTGTTTTACAGTGAAAAAACATATTCGGAATGAGATTGAAAATTAAAGATAAAATCGTTTTTCCTGAATAACTCTAAAAATATTTGTCTTGGGATTCTTGGACGGGTACTTATAAAGTTTCCTGTACAGTTGTATTTTTTTTTGTAATTTTTTTTGTGATCTTGAGGTAGGGAAAATGAACCTAACCTAACCTAACTTGACCTAACCTGAATGCGGATCGATGTTTGGTTTTTTAATCAAATTTGTTTTATTTACAAAATTTTTTTTTTCAATTTTTGGTAGGGAATGAACCTAACCTAACCTAGTTAAACTAAACTATAAAGACTATGTATAAGACTATATCAGAGCCGTATCCGAGGTTAACGGAGTATATTTATGAGTTTCATTTATGTGCAAAATATTTTCAAAATCGGTGACGGGGCTATAAAATTTATAATAACCAACGATTTTTCGATGTTTCGTCACTCCTAACTTTGACAAAGAATTTGTGACCTCCTGTATCATATTTTGAAAATCACGCTATCGCGCCAGCCTTTCTTCTCGGAGATTTTCAAAAATGAGAATTTTCATTGAAAAAACCTAGAAGTTGTCTGTATTTCAACAGATTCATTTTTGAAATATTTTTTTCGTATTTCCCATTTAAAGAGAATTTACTAGGGAAAATTCGAACTTTTAGAATCAAAAAGACTTAGAATTCAATGGAGAATCTATTAATGCAATAAAAATGGGTCTTACCATTTGAAAAACGAAAGTTGATGTCACTTCCGGAAAAACCGGAAGTCCTAGAACCTTAAAAATATATACGAGAAGTCGTCTTCTCACTTGAAGCTTACCTTAAGAATTTCAATCCTGAATCTTGGGTCTTTCCTAAAAATATTCGGTTATTATAAATTTTATAGCCCCGTCGCCGATTTTGAAAATATTTTGCACAGTGAATCTATAGGACTTCCTGATACTACAGTCTCAATTACAGCTCTGGGGAGGTAGTAAGTTTCGAGAAAAAAATAAACGAAACTCGTAAATATACTCCATTTACCTCGAATACGGCTCTGATATAGTCTATATAGTTTAGTTTAACAAGGTTTGGTTATGTTAGGTTAGGTTAGGTTCATTTTCCCTACCAAAAGTTGAAATTTTTTTTTTTTAATCTGACAAAAAAATAAAATATCGATCCGCATTCAGGTTAGGTTAAGTTAGGTAAGGTCAGGTTCATTTTCCTTACCTCAAGATCACAAAAAAAAATACAAAAAAAATACAACTGGGCAGGAAACTTCATAATTACCATTCTATAGAGCCATACTCGTGAATAACCCTGTATATTCAACTTGTATCAATAGAATTTGGAGCTTTCTGTATTGAAATAATTCGAAGAATGAGTTTGAAAATGCGACTCTCTTATCTAGAAAGCTCCGGAGATACGGGGAGAATTTTCCAAAAGAGGTTCTTTCCATGAAAATATGCTCTGGCGCCCATTCTTCAGTCTCGCAGTCGGGATCCAATTAATGTTGCGGTTGGGCCAGCGGCGACTAAAACCAACTAAGACGGTCATTTTAACAGTTCAGGCTAAAGTGATTATTATTAGCTAGATCAGGACAAATTGTAGGGTTGAAACACTCCGGAAAGCTGCGTCCTCATAATCCGGGACAAATTGTATCTGATATTCAATATAATCGGCTTAGGGGGTCGTGCCACTGACGGTGGTGGTAGCCTCCTGAGGTTATTTAGCCCGACGCCCTGCAATGCTGCTTTCAATGGAGGTAAGCCATAAATAAAACATGGAATTTGCCGATTCCTCTCTCGCTAGCAGGGAGATTTGAAAGATAACAGGGACAGCTGAGTTTGAATGTGGCCGGTTTTCCCTCGGGATGATTCCGGAAGGAAATTTCTTTAGATTCGGTGGTGGATCGTGCGATGTTGAGCTCCCCTGTCAGGAGAAGAGGTATCCACTCGTAGCCAGCCGCTAAATACGATTCCACGAAGTTGGAGTAAGGTTCGCCAATGTCGCACTCTTCCTGGATTTTTTTACTCTTAAGAAAAATATTTCAGAGGTCTGTGCATCAACTTCCAGTAGTAGTATAGCGTGAGAAAACAAATCTTCTCAATGAAGATCCCACGAATTAAAACATACTCCGTTAAAATGGATGACGGTTTCCTAAAATTATTGCAATTCGAATTGCAGCATCACCTAGTAAACCAAAGAAGTCTTGTATTTGCATTAAGCATGTAGAGAGGGTGAACTTCAAAGGTAATTTCAGACAGTTTGGTTAAGTTCCGATTATGGCATCCCATGACAAAAAAATGAACTCTTCAATGTAAAAGCAAATTAACGATAGTTTTGTAGGGTTAAGAAAAAAAATTATTGGTTGAGGTTTTCGCGGCCAACATTCAATGTAACTTGTTCTTTCGAGCATTTCGACCATTGTCGTGTGTTCAAAATTGGAGTTGTTCTGATTTTGTAAAATACTGTTTAGGACTGTATCCAGATAATTGAGTTGGAGATGGTAGTGTAAAAACACTTATTGACATCATTCACAATCATGAAATGAATAAGTCATGTATGAACTCAGAGTGAATTATTCAATTAAAAAACAGAGGTAATCTGAAGATGTTCGAAATGAGAGCTCAGATGAAATCAGACTTAGACTTTGAGATAGTTCCATCAATTGAAAATTAAACACAGCTTTTACAGAAATGATGCAATAAAAATTGACTGCGAGAGCCTCTTTATTCCATCAAAAAACAGGAGGTTAAGTAATGAATCATTAGGGTAGGTTGAGCTGTAATAAAAGTGAGATCAGGGCTTAGAGGAGATACATATATTGAAAGCTTAGTAGTCTAAGAGTGTTCTTCATTGAGATTATTACAAATGTGAGAATATCATGATTGAGATTTCAATATTCATGATCTATAACGTTGTTCTATAAAGAGAATGCTAATTAATCAATTGAGACGACATTTACAGTGACAAACTGCTTTTAGAAAGCAGGGTTAGTGTTCATCAGAAAAATAGAGGCTACAATTGACAATTTTGAGGATTATAACATGAGAGTTATATGTATGAATTAAGACCACCAACCCGATGGTTCGAGAAAGCAAGAGGCTTGAAATCTTACTTGCTAAGTGCTTCAGATGAATGTAATTGAGAATTTCTCATGTATAATGAGGAGTTCATACCAGTTGAATGGTTTTATCAATATTCGAGGAGACCGCTAAAGGTGAAGCAGGGACTGAGGCTGTCAATCAGGTTCAATGTCTGAACTACTTGATCGTATAAATACTTCAGAGAAGTTCACTTGGTTTTATTGAGGGAGAAGACTGATTCCATGATTCACCTTTGCGTTTGAGGATTTTCATTCATCTGATCCTCGAGAACAATAATTAGCAAGTGTTATGAGAAGTGAATTGTTGAGAAATGAGATGAATAGATTAAGATAGTGAGATGCACATGAGAATATAACAAATCAGTATTTATTACCACAGAGACTGTTCTTTCTTGGAGCAAGTAATCATTTCCATTTGAGTAGTCTAGAGATATCTGAAAAATCCATGAGAACTGCAAGAATATACCAAAATATATATCTTAGAGGAGTCAAATACATTAGTTCAACGCAGTAGAGATCTTCGTGATCTGAAACGTGGACAAATTTTCGAAGTTTATTGAAAGCAAAAAATAACATGGAATATGCAACAATTAAAGATTCTGATAATACACTCACTTTTTGAGGATAAGTAACTTCAAAAAATGAACGAGATTATCAGGTATTAAGCGAGGTGTTTTTTTGAAAATTTTAATTTACAAGAGTTGCACAAAAGAGGGTCTATTCACAGGCCAAGCTGGATACAAAAAAGGTCGCTTAATTGAGTCAATCAATGAACATGAGTTAATCTGTCATCTGATTAGTACACAGAGGAGACTTATTTGACGCGAGCAGTCGATCAGCCGACCATAGAGCTGTAGGAGTGGAGTAAGATGAGGTCTGAGGGGTGGAATGCTCAATTCTCAACATCGTGGATTAGTTATTATTATTATTACAAATGTGCTAAGAGATGAGACAATTTGACTATATATCTCAAAAAAAAATAGTATTACAAAATAAATGTGTGTAAAATAACTGAAAAAAGCATCCACAAAGCTGAGTGTAATAAGGAAAAAAAGAGTAATTCACTATAAGAAAAGAGAAAACAAAGAAAGAACAAAGAACGTTTAGCCAGTTCGAGTGTCTGGCATCTTCAGGGCATATATTTCAGGAGATGTTCTCACTAGATTGAACTGCCTGTGTGCCACATTCAATTTTTCCGTCCATAAAAACTTTCATCGTTTCTAATACGCCTCTCACGACATCACAAAACCCCTATTTAAAGAAGCAATATCAACAGATCCAGCCCCCATCCCCCGGCGGTCAAAGCATGGTAACCCCTTTTGTCTGACGAATTTCGATAGTGGAGCCCGAACTCGCTGCCCTCCCCGATTTAATATCGCAGGAGCTGCTCCCGCTAGCAGGACCTAAGCTCCTGCATCCTGGCATGATGAATTCGGGGGGCACTATCCACCCCTTCCGCGATGAATGCTCTCCCAACTCGGGACGATCCGAGATCGAACTTGAACTTCCAATTGTTGATAAGGGAACCGGAGGAATCCGTCTTGGCGCCGGTTGATCTCTCAGACTCCTAGGCAGAGTATTCTTGTGTGTGGGGCGAGATGAAATCCGCCTATTGAGATGGGGAAAGTTGCCAGTCGATGAATGTGGAATGAGGGGGTTTTTCGAGAATATTTGAAGGTTGTGTTTGAACAGTGCGGATGAATTTTGTTGCAGCGAGGGGGGAAAGGTTACATTGGGTGCAATAAAGGTCGAAATAGGAATGGATCTCAGGAATCTAGGGTCTACTCCTCATTGAGAATCAACTCCAGCTTCTTCTATGACATGAGAAAAAAATGCAACTTGATTCGAGTTTACGAAACTGATGTGTTGTGCTATTAAAAAAAAAAGAGTTCCAGGAGGAAAAGAAATGTGAGAAAAACACTCTAATGCTGTAGAGTCAAGAATGTTTCCATTTATTGTTTCCCCACTTTCTTAGTTTAATATAACATTTTATAGATAAGTGTTTAATTTATCTGTACCTTATTCTTTTTAATTTCGTTATGAATTCTAATCGGAAACTGTTTATGCATTCGTACATTAAAATTAGAGAGAGAGAGAGAGAGAAATGTATGGTGTGGTTGTACAACGGATCTAAACATATCAATATAGTGTTAAAATTAGAATCTTTGAACTGCATAATTGAGGTTTTGCTGTGATATTGAAAGAAAAGGTGAGCATTTTTGAGGAAATCTATGAAACGTAGGACTTAACCATGGCCAGTGAAAATGGTGAAAGAAAGTGAATAAATGAGTTTATGCAAATATTGAAATAAAATTATAACTTGACAAGATTATACAGGGTTATCCGCGAATATAGCTGAATAAAATATTTTTAGGAAAGACACAAGATTCAGGATTGAAATCTGATGCTTCTTTTCCGATAGCGTGATTTTCAGAATCAGGAGGTTACAAGTTCTTTGTCAGAGTGACGAAACATCAAAAATCGTTTTTTTCAAGTTGGAACCATATTTTTTCGAAGCACTTTTGATATCGTCGTCAAAAATTGATAGGAGCATATGTCCAAGACTTTTATCCCGAAATGAATATTTTTCGAGATATTCAGGAAGAACAATTTTGTCTTCAATCTTATTCCGAATGTGATTTTCTGCTGAAAAATAATTATCAGTGAAGTGAAATTTTTGAAAATCTCTGTTGTTGAAAAAATATTTTCTATAGTTCAAACGAGTTGAGTTCTTGAATTATCATTTGTAAGCCGAAAGCAACAATTGGTTCAAGGTTCTCAATGTGAGTATTGGTGAAGTCAACTTAAAAAATTCTCAGGAATGTGGAAAGAATGCTTCTGAAGAATAATTAACAGAACATGTAACAAATTCATTACAGAAAATTCAAAAAGAATAGATCTACAACTTTTGTATCGAACTTTTTTCCCATACTCTCAGAACTGCGAAACTCGCGAAAAATTATAATATCCTAGTTTTTGTTTTTTCTTATTTCCTACAATAATTTTATTTTTCACGATTTTTTATGAAAACCTACTTTTTATGTCCCAAATACACTGATTTGATTCAATATCTTGAATTTTTCACCTTATTTCGACTAAATATCGAAAATTTTCAATTGAAACATCTCACGTCAAAATATCTGCTTTTTCAGAACCGTCGATGAACTTTTTATTTGATGGAATCTCTACTTTCTGATGGTATAAAGAAAACAAACATAACTATGGTAACTGTTAAAATATATTTCAAAAATTTATTTTACTATTGTATATGCAAATGAAATCCCCTTCAAATCATATCTTTATTATTCAGAATTACTACCTTGTCAAACAAATTTGTATTTATCATTGTAACATGTAGACTTAGTTTTTTTCGAACAATTGAAGTATAGAGTTAATGAATTTTGATCCAAATTTTCGGCTCCCACTGTTCAAACTGTTACATCCAGTTTTACAGCTGCTACAAAATTCTCTGCATTTTCTGAGAACATTGAACAAGGTTATGTATAATTTTTTCATTTCTCCAGAGAATAAAAATCTCAAGGAATGAAAAATCTCTGAGTTTACTGAAACAGCAGATATTTGGACAAGAGATTGTTCTACTCAAAATTAAGCTGTTTATTCGAGATTAATTCAAAATAAGAAAAACTATCATAGTATGTTCGCGACATGAAAAGGTGAATAAACACCAAATTTCATGTGAAGAAAAGATTATTGTGAAAGATAAAAGTGACAAACTAAGCTATTTCAATTTATCCCAACAATTTTGAGGTTAAGTCAAATAAATGATATACAAAATTGTGAGTTTTCTCATTGCCTACTGCTTTGCTATTCAACTTAAGACTTTCCCATTCAAGAACATCTGCTGAAAAACCTTGATACCGAAATGAAAATTTTCGAAAAATTTGTTTTTGAATCTCTCTCGAAATCATTAAAATAGATTTTGAAAGGTTCTCAACATAATATGATAGGACTTCACAGGAATTTTAATAACCAGTACTCGAAAATGAAATCAGACAATATTTCAGGGGCAGAAACTTGAAAGGGTTGTGTTTGCGGAAAAAATAGTTTGGATAAACTAGAGCCACCAATATATTTCATTAGGCACTTTGCTCCCCACCCTGAATTCATCATCTGGTACTTTGTAACTATTACCAAAGTTTGTTTCTTCTCCCCCAACGAAAGATTGCCTAAGATCGATTTTTTCCCACTATCAAATCTAATATTCCGCTGCCCCAGCGCGTTCAAATATCCGTTTCCTGCACCTAATGATCCATGCCATACCAGTCCTAGGAATCTGATGACATCGAATGGCTTTATTTATGACGGACTCTTATTTATGTTAGATTTCCCGAAAGGGGGAACCAGAGACAGAGAAAAGTGTCCTGAGAGCACAGCCGCCCAAACTTGTATCGGAGGCCTCAGTAATTAGGGGTGAGAGTTATCGCAATTTGACACAATAGCCTCTTTCTCGACGAGGCTTTGGGTAATGACGCTAATGAGGTCGCTTTTGATACCTCTTTGTATCGAGTTTCTAGCACTTTCGGTGAGAGGTGCTGCAGCCAGAAGAACGATTCTGAATGACTCTGGGGAATATTGTGGTATTGGATGAGTTGCATTCAGAAGGAATCATTCTTTATCCACTGCCATTTAGGAAGTTTTAATACGTTTGTTTCCCATTACTCCATTATTAAACTTCATGCTATCAATCCTTTATTTTGAAGAATCCTATTTGGAACTGCCATTCTATTGAAAATGTGTCACCATGTTCTTGAGCTATCGAAATGACTGTTTGTATCAGGTGGAACTTTTCTTATGTCACCGAGTATATAATCGAAAAAAAAACATTCTGAATTAATGCAGAACCGAATCGATGAATAAATCATTTCAAGGAGAAATGTCCACCGCTCTACATATATAATTAATTCAGACCCGCTTCGGCTCTCATGCGAAAACGAAAAAATGAGAAATATATCAGATCTTCAAGGTAATAAATGTCAAATCTTCGAAAATCTCCCCGACTCCCCTGAACATTTGTATAATAAAGTGATAATTCACTCAGTGGTCGTTGCTTGCCAATGTGTATCGTGAGAGCTGTTACTTTCGGAGGTTTTTCTATTCACGACTCCTTTACTGAGGCGATATTCGTGAAGAGATTGAATATTGAAGCCATTAGATTAGGTGAATCAATGGAAGCGTCAGAATCTCGTTAAGATTCTTAAATACAAGGTCTACCAGGCCTATTAGACGTTTCTGGAGACCTGGATCTATTTTGAATCTGAATATTGGGATATTGATATTGTTCGATATTATCTACCGAATTTTTTTGAATCCTTATACAGGGTATATGTTGGGTATATGTATCTGTGTTTTCGCTTCAAATTTTTATGGAGTGTTCAATTCCGAATACATTCCTATTAAAGTCGTTGCATTCGTCGAAATACTTTTCAAAATATGAAGAAAAAATGGGAGATGAGAGTATTCGTTAATATGTCTGCTATTCCTGTTCTAAATATTTTATGCATATTGCATATTGTGAATTTTTAGAATTTTGAAAAACTCGTCACAGAATGTTCCAGATGTTGGGTCGAAAATTGGGATCAAGATTGTCTCATAACTTTCGTTTTTCGAATAAGAACTCTATTTTTTTATGTTTGCATTAGATTCTGCAAAGAAAAATATTGATAGTGGTCAAACATATCAATGCATCTAAAATGAATAATTCTTGAGCTATTTAGGATCTTTTGATTTTATGTCATATCTAGAGTAAAATTCATAAAATCTGATTCATATCAACAATGATTAATAAATTCAGAAAAAAGACTTGGAATAATTAATCTTCTGTGACCATAGATCATTTTTGATATGACACTGATTTTATGAAATTGACCTGAATACCTCAAGAAGAATTTATTGTAGGATATTTTTTTCGCAGAATCCAACACAATCATGAAAACGGGTTCTAATTCGAAAAACGAAAGTTATGATCCCAATTTTTGTCCCAACATTTAGAACACCCTAAGACGAGTTTTTCAAAATTCTAGAAATATTCAATATTTCCACAGTCCTATTTACAATAGGAATAACAAACACAATACCGAATACTCTCATCTCCCTTTTTTCATTAGTTTTTTGCATATTTTTGAAAGTATTTCTACAAATGCAACGACTCAATAAAATGAATTCCGAATTGAATACCTATTCTATTGAAATTCGAAACGAAATAACAGAAAAAAAAATATTTTTTACATACCCTGTATAGCTGAAAGTGTTTAGGTTTCAAGAATATTTAAGCATGTTAGATAATGTCGAACAATATCATAATTCAAATTTTCATATTTCGAACAGTTCTAATAGGCCGCCGAATTTGGTACACCCTGTATATTGGAATTTCTTGATTATCCCATGGTTCTTTTCCATTTCATTTCTCCTTCATGAAAAATCACAGTGTTCGATACTGAAACACAAAAATTTTTGAAAAACAATCAAAACTTCCTCACGTCATGAAATTTGCGGAAATTTGAACTCCACTGAAAATGGTTGCAAAATGCAAGAAACTTCGAGAGATAGGAATTGTCGTAGCTTTAAGTTGCATTGAAAAATTGCAAGTAGAATGATTTCTTTCAGAACTTCAATACCGTGTGTCTTGGGAGCAAGAAGATAAAGGCAGGAAATTTTTTATTTGGACTATCTGTCGTATCAGTTTGTTAAACTTCACCTTTGATGTGAAAGAAGGAAATGGGTCAGCCAGAATCAGTAATTTTAGTAAAGTCAAAAAAGTTATATGACTCGTATCCTTTTTGAATCAGAAAATATAGAACGACAAATATTCAAATTTTTCCTAGAGAATACCAGCGAAAAGAGTTCATATCGAATTCACAGATATCCATTGAATCCTCGGGAATATCTCGGAAGAATAACAGAGTTTTCGCGCTCAATATAAGTCGGGATACGCCGAGAATTTCCAGGCACAGATTATCCCCGAGGAATTCACTAAATTCTCCAGTATTTCCGAGGCACTGGGGAATATTTTCGCTGCATTAAGCAACCAATACATTTTAACGATTGAAAAAACACCCCTCGGCAATTAATTTCCTCGACAACCTATATAAACCCGACGTAGAAGCATCAGATAACGCTTCAGATGCTCAAAGGAACTCGGATATAACTTTGATCTCCTATCTCGCACTTCATCAGAGTATCTGGAACTGGAAATATATTTGACAATTCGGTTATATGTTTCTGCGTCCCACATTGTTGGCATTTCTATAGATAAGGGTTCTGCTTCACAGTTCCTTCCGACGAAAATCTTTCTCAGATGGAGAGAGCAGTTGATGTTATTTCTGAAACAAAAAATTTCACTTTAACTTTCTTTTATTCTGGAGAGTTTTGAATATTTATATTATATTTTTCAAATTTTAGTTTTTGCTCTTCGCGAATAGAAAAATTCTTTCGAGCTAGACTGATGCAAATAACTCATACACTGTTTATTCAGCTCTAATAATTTGCTTTTTACGACTCTTGAATATGACCGTTTGTCTTCGAGATATCCAATTAATTAAGCATAACAGTTTTTTGTAGGAAATTTTCTGATCTGATCTAAGATCCATAGTTCCGGAGATAGTGTAGAGAAAAAGGATCTTTTCGCATTCAAAATTGGATTTCTAGAGGACAATTGATCATATAGGGAGGTTGTGAATAGAAAATTAGATCTGAATTAACAAGCTATTCAACTGATATAAAGAGAGTCTTCCGGGCTTATTGGCCGTGGTCTATAAGGAATTATTTCACCAATAATATACGAAAAATTCAATTACATTGAAATAGGTAGGTATGTACATTGTTATTTACATGAATAGACTCCACTTTGTTTGAGCAGTACCCTATTATTATTTAAAAATTGTCTCATTGTTGTACCTTATGATGAACCACATTTTTAGTTTTTTCGTCATAAGATTTTCCGTAGTGTTCGGAAGAAAGAAAAGTGTGATAACACATGGACTCAGATGCGTTAATATTATTATTAAATGTAGTTCACAGAATTTATATCAAATATAATACTTACACGAAAACGCTATCAACCACAGCGACATCTACTGGCGTTATTCGCGAGAAGGAAAATAATATTCTACTTTTTTTCCATCTCATAAAACATTTCATTGTTTTAATGTATTTTATGTTAACCCCACCGTAGAAGAATCCAACAAAAAAACTTTCATAACAAACAGTTCATCCAATCTTGAGTTATAAATGGTGTAACCAACAATATGGCCGACTGAGTTTTATAATAATAATAAGTTTTATTCTCATAATCAAAATACAATTTGATTGGAGAACATGTCAAGCTTCATGGAAATGATAATACACATATTAGTTAACAGAACGATCGTATTTGTACTCAAGAAATTCCCGCATATGGCTCTATTCTGACCAGGTAATGGAAAATTTTTTTTTGAAATCTTTAAAGTCTTCGATAATCTGGTATTTACGTGGCAAAGTATTGAACAGTTTAATGCACATATATGAAGTATTTTTCTCTGTTATTGTCAGTGACTGGCTTGGGAAGTGGAAGTATTGAATATTTTTAGTTTTATTGAAATTTCGGAAGCCGTGGAAATATTCACTGTGTTTGAACACAAATTTAAGACAAGAATAAATATAAAGTCAACGTTAGAATATTCAGCCGCTTGAACATACCACGGCATGTTTCGCGAAACCCCAGTTTCAGAATTACTCTCACAGCCATTTTCTGTGCAATGAAAACCGAATTAATTTCAGAGCTATTTCCCCATGCAACAACACCATAACCCAATATGGATTGGAAGTTTGCGTAGTATACCGTCATGAGAACCTCCTGGCTGACTTTTCCTGCCAGAACCCTCAGAGAATAGACGACTCTATGTAGTTTCCTCCTAACAGTTTCAACATGATTGATCCACCGCAAATTGCAATCCAGTAAGATCCCCAAAAAGTTCTTATGTGATTTTATCTCGGAAGGCTTTCCTACGATGTTAATACTGGTCGGTACTTTTATTCTGGAGTGAAATGTCATAAAAACTACACACTCTGTTTTCTCTGTATTCATAGATAAATTGTTTTTCGCAAGCCAGTCTGATACCTCAATTATAGCATGTTTACTTTTTGTAATTCCATCTTCAACTTTAGTTTTTGTAACCAAGAGATTCGTGTCATCGGCGTACATAAAAAATTTCGGGTGCTCATAGAAAATATTTGGCGAATCGTTTATGTAAATCAAGAATAGAAGAGGACCCAGAATACTACCCTAGGGAACCCCAACCTCAAGTATTCCATCCTTAGATGTTATCACCTTTCCATCAATATCCAGAGTTAGTCTCTGCGATCTCCCAAGAATATAACTTCTCATTAAGTTGAGTTGCTTATCTCTGATTCCATAAGTTGATAGTTTTCGAAGGAGTTCACTATGATTCACGCAATCAAATGCCTTGGATAGATCTATAAATAGACCGACTGGGGTTATATATCAAGATGTTACAAATGGCCATCAACCAAGGGTCCTTAATCCTGCAATTTTGAATTTTTTCTGTTCCTTCAATTGTTCTGGGAAGTATTTAAACAGCTCCTTCTGGGTATTGCAGTTTCATCGTCGGTTAGGATATTTGTCCTCAATTTTTCCGATTTTCCATATGTCTTTAATGTAGTCCTGTAGGCATCCTAAGAGGGAACCATCAGGGGTTGACAATCTCCAGCAGATGGTCCCCCCAATAAGCGGGACGCCTCCTAGATCTGCGAAAAACGCCAGCTCATGCCCCGTCCTCTTTTTTTTTTCGACATAAGTCATCCGTTCGCGTCGGAGTCAGCGGTTTTGCAAAATTGGTCAAATTAGAAGAGATCCTGTCCGATACATATCGCGCACCGGACGCTCGCGCCGGCGGGAACGCAGACGGCTGTGAAATATGTTTCGTGCTGTTGGAGAAAATTATGTGACGTCCCGTAATTCAATTTATTACGTCTCACTTTATGGCGGAACGGATGATGGTCCCGGAGCGTACTGCCGATGGTCCGGGAGATGGCGCTTCATATCGGGTCTCTATGCCACCTTTGAAAAAGTTTTCTTTGATATTTATCCACCTCTATAGGTTTTTGCTGAATATGCAAGTGTATCAACATTCAACTGTAGATTCCTCAAGAAAAAATAACATCTTTTTTCCTTTTCCATTTGTTACTGCTGCTGATTATGTAATCTCATTTAATTCCGAACCACTTAATCGTTTTGATAAGATTACATCCAATATACACTGCCCGAAAAAATTAACGTACATTCTGAAAATTTCAATTTTAATGCAAGTTAACTCTTCATTTTTGACTTTATTACTTATTTTTCATGTTCTCTCGGGAAAGTTTTGAACGAAACAAGACACATTAAATGGAAGAAAAATTCAGGATTTCATCGAATCTTATGAGAAAGAAGAAAAATGAACAATTTTCAAAATACTGAAATGCTGAAAAGTGATTCAATACTTGGTTTTCCACCCCTTGCGTTAATTACAGCTCGGCAACGACGGTTCATACTCAAAATGAGTGATCTTGAAATGTTCTGAACTAATCCTTCCCAGATTTCTCCGAGTTAGATTCCTAAGTCATTATAAGAGTAGCTGGATGATTTTCTGAACTTCTCAGCCTTCTATTGAGATTGTCCCAAACCTGCTCAATCTAAATTGAGATCTGGACTTCTTGCTGGCCATTCCATTCGAGAGACTTCAACCTCTTCAAGGTACTCCTGAACCATGTGAGCACGATGTACAGGGTGTCAAGAATTTATAGTTTCTTCGGTGTTTCGCAAATATACAGGATGATTCATTCATGCTGATCGAAATTTCAGTACTGTATATCATAATTGAATGATTTTTTCGGAAATTATAACATTTTTTAGCATCTGTTGAATTATTTATCCGACCAAAAACATTTTCGTGTGAAATATTGCCAAGACGAGGCCGTATTTCTAACATTGTCAAAAAGTTATCAGATCTCACGTAGAGCCAAACTGCTGACTCTACACTCTTCATGTTCACAAACTCTATGCCTTGGTCGAAATAAGTGACTTGGCCGTTTCTCTTTAGCAATCATAACTTTTCTGTTATACAATAGTTTTTATAGCTACGAAACGGCCAAGTCATTTATTTTTATAAAGGCATGAAGTTTTTGAAATAAGGACTTGTGAAGATGATCCGATAACGTTTTGACAATGTTAGAAAAACGGCCTCGTATAGGCAATATTTTACATGAAAATGTTTTTGGTTGGATTTCAATAATTTTTGTATGTTGCTTATGACAGAATCCATCCATTTTGTTCATTTTTCAATAATAATCGAATGAAATATAACTATTGCGAGACCTATTTCAAGTCAAACTAATTCACAATTCATGTTCAAAATTAAATATGTACGAAGTATAGAAATATACCTTTATTGTCCTTTATCTACCTAGATTCAAGCTGCGATGCCGATATAATTGAGAGCTACCATAACAACCATTGTATAAAGAATTCTAACATTATATTGTATAATGATCACAATGAATGATTACACAATGGAAACTGTGGTTAAGGTTATTACAGGGAAATTGTATTTGGTGTAAATACACATGAGGCGTTTTACGAGCGCTTCATTTCATCCCCTTATTCAAATTGTCGGTGATATTTTCCCGAAGAATTCCTGAATATTTTTTTTTACATTTATAACAAGCAGTTTATATCATTTTCAGACCACTAGCATCAAAATTGGCGGAAGTCTCATACAAACTTTCACATCCCCTGGTTCTAAGGGTTGGGTAGTGAAAGTTTCAAGTCTAAGAATTTTTCCGTTATTTGTGTACTGAAATTAGCTCACATACGAAATTTCAACTTGATAGGACATCGGGACGTACCCTAACAGTTTTTATGATCATCAGTGAGTGAGTGACGAAATAGGGGGTTTTTCGATATGTATAAAATCTGAAGTTAACGAGCTATGCACTTGAAACTTCGCAAGTTTGATGAGTTCACTACAAGCATTATATTCTGAGAATTTTGTTCAACTATTATATTCCAAATTCAAGTTATGAGGGTTCAAAAATACGACGAACTATTTCGAGAAATTTGGATTAAAAATAGATGCTGTGTTTTTTGAGCGCTTCTCAAGTAACTGAAAAATCTATCTAAATGTTTTTTCAACAAATTCTCGAATATAAAAAAATATGCGGTAAAAATTAATGAATCGCACAAGAATACATCATGATAACTTCGTATCGAATTGACTTTGCAGCTTAGACAATTGAAAATCCTTTGAAAAACTGTTCAATATACAAGGTGTTCCAGGAAGAACTCTACTTTCTCCTACCATATCTAAGGTCAACCATCAGCATCACCAAATGGCATCTAAGAAATATTTCCTATTTTTTCCTTGCCAACATACAGGATGATTTTTTCATTCTGAATGAAATTTCATTGGATTATATTTCTGATACCTACTGTATCAGAAATGAATGATTTTTTCAGAATTAATGAAACATTCTAGCATCAGTTGAATTATGTATGCCGAATATCATATTTCCAGCTGATGGCAAAATGATCACTCTATAAGCCAGTCTCTAAATATTTTTTCAGATTTATTCGGAATGCATGTTTATGCATTTCGAATTAATGTAAGTTCTTCGTGGGACACCCTGTAAATTTTGAAATGGTTCAATTTAAAATCGATTTGAAATAATGTTTGCCTCCATTCCTATATTTATTTCGAATCGATTTTAAATTGAACGCTCCTTCAAGCTATCTTTTACAGATTTCATGAATGGTGGAACTCTCAATGTTATGGAAGAAATTTAATGGAGCTTAGTTGAGTTTTTCTCTGTTAAGAACAAGTTATTAAATGAACACGAAATTGTGGGATTACTATCCAAATGCACGAAGTATTCGATCGAAATGAAACATATCTAAAAGAATGAAATTTCCGTACACCTCTCGGGAAAATAATGAGTTTCAATATTTTTGGATCATCTCCCTTACACGTACTGAAATAATTCGAACAACAAGCAGATCACCGTCCAGCTTCCCTGAATCGCAGCAACAAAACGTATGAAATTCACAATGATTCAGAAGTGAATGGTTTTGTTATGGTCGAAACCAAGTTCACATGATAAAAATAATTATCTTCTTGTGATTTCAACGCCCATTCGGCACTGAATATGTAAAGTTGGGCTCATTTTGTGAGGAAACTTCAGTGAATTAGGCGACGATAATAACGTGGAACCACACTTTTGAGATATATTTTATCTGCGCATTCACCATTTTGCAGCGGAGTAGGAACATATGAAAATTATACTTTTTTGACGACATCGTGAACAAACGAGATTATCTCACATTAGCGATTTATTCGGAAACAACCGGAAGCTCATCCCGTTGGTTCAATCATGAACTCTGGAAACTTTTCTCCAGTCCCTTCCGAAACAGAGATGCGATTCCATAATCCGGCAACGTCAGAACGACAGCGTGACAACTTTTCGTACAAGCATTATTAAAAAATCTCATATTCGAAGTTCGTACGAAAGGAACTAAGTGGAAAACTGTCCAACTCGAGAGGGGTAGCGACTATGTTCGAGATGGCTGAAAACAGCGAGATGATAGAAAAATGTGGAAGAGTTTGCTCGAATTTATTCAGAGAAGTTGGATCCCGGAACCCATCTCACTGTCGCTGGAAGGGTGGTGGAAGTTCACACGGTTTTGTTATGATGCAATTGATCTTTTGCTGCTTACAAGAACATGAAACAAATGGAATTGTCACCACTGTCAGGGAGGCCCTAGTGATGGTAACTCATTAGCTGGAATACCCTTTTTCGTCTTTTTAGTGAACACCATTATTGCAGAGGCTGAACTATGTCCTATATTTGGTGAGACTGCATCTGAGCTATTATCGAAGATAGGGACATACGATTTTTGCGACCCCTGTGTCACTTTTTTGTGAAACTTTTGAATCCACAGACCAAAATGTTCCAACGTCTTTTTTCTCTGAAATACAGGCAAAATCTAGAAAGTTCACTTTTTCAGATGTAATTGTTTCTCAGAAACTGTATAAGATGAAATGAAAACTGCTTTCAAGGATGAATCTACAAAATTTCAAGCAATGTCATCAAAAAATTTATTCTTTAAGCTTTTCTTTAACATTTTAGTAAACAGGGTTTTTCACAAATATGACTCTATAGAATATTTTTAGGAAAGATACAAGATTCAGGATTGGAATTCTCAAGGTGAGCTTCAAGTACAAAGACGACTTCTCGTATATTTTTTCAAGGTTCTAGGACCTCCGGTTTTTCGGAAGTGACATCAACTTTCGTTTTTCAATTAGGACTACCCATTATTTTATTGCATGAATAGATTCTCATTTGAATTCTGAGTCTTTTTGATTAAAGTCTGAATTTTCCCGATAAAATTCTCTGTAAATGAGGAAATACGAGAAAACACTCGAAATTGAACTCTGTTCAAATACAGACAACTTCAAGGATTTTCATTAAAAATTCTCATTTTTGAGAATCTTCGAGAAGAAAGGCTGATGCTTCTCTTCCGATAGCGTGATTTTTAAAATATGATACAAGAGCTCAAAAATTCTTTGTCAAAGTTAGGAGTGACGAAACATCGAAAATTCGTTTTCTTCAAATCGGAAAACCATTTTTTCGAAGTATTTTCGAAATCTTCGTCAAAAAATAATAAGAGTATACGTCCAAGACTTTTATCCCAAAATGAATATTTTTAGAGATATTCAGGAAAAACGATTTTGTCTTCAATTTGGAATCTCATTCCGAATGTGTTTTTTTTATAGGAAAATAATTAGCAGTCAAGTGAAATATTTGAAAATCTCTGTTATCGAAAAAAATTTTCTATAATTCAGACGAGCTGATTTCTTGAATTATCATCTGTAATGCAATTGGTTTAAAGTTCCCAATGTGAGTATAAAAGAAGTAAACGTGGAAAATTCTCAGGAATGCAGAAAAGAATAATTTGTAAAAATTTTTATTGCTTTTGAAAGAATGATTAACCGAACATGTAACAATTTCAATACTGAAAACTCGAATTTCCTCATCATGACAAAAAAGAAATTCTCCAGAATTAGAATTTGCGAAAATTATCCTTAGCTTTAAACAATGAAGAAAAACTGAAGTCGTCTGCTCTATGAAAAAATATTTTCCCGATAAGAGAGATTTTTAAAAACTTCACTTGACCACTTAATATTTTCCAGTGAAAACACATTCAGAACGAGATTGCAAATTGAAGAAAAAATCGTTTTTCCTGAATATTTCTAAAAATATTCATTTTGAGATAAAAGTCTTGGAAGTATACTCTTATTATTTTTTGACGAAGATTTCGAAAATGCTTCGAAAAAATGGTTTTCCGATTTGAAGAAAACGATTTTTTTATGTTTCGTCACTTCTAACTTCGACAAAGAATTTGTGACCTCCCGTATCATATTATGAAAATCTCGCTATCACAAAAAAAGCATCAGCCTTCCTTCTCGGAGATTCTCAAAAATGAAAATATTTAATGAAAAAACCTTGAAGTTGTCTATATTTCATCCGAATTCAATTTTCAGATTTTTTCCGTATTTCCTCATCTGAAGAGAATTTTCTCGGGAAAATTAAATTTTTTGGAATCAGAAAGACTCAGAATTCAATGGAGAATCTATGCATGCAATACCTAAGAAATGGGTCTTTCCATTTGAAAAAAAGAATGTCACTTCCGGAAAAACCGTAAGTCCTAAAACCTTAAAAAAAAAATTACGGGAAGTCGTGTTCTTACTTGAAGCTCACCTTTAGAATTTCAATCCGAAATCTTGTGTCTTTCCTAAAAATATTATATAGAGCCATATTCGTGAATAACCCTGTATAATTCTGTTATTCACCACGATATGATATAATATTGTCGGTACAATGGCAACGTCAGTGTGCTTTTCGCTCATTTTCACTATATCGCGATTATAGTTATGGAATCAATGCCAAAATCGCGAAAGAGTTTGCTTATCCTCCTCTCCTATTTCTGGCCTAGTACCTACCACAAAAAAATATATATGCCTTCAATTTTCAAAACAGGTTTTACTCGGAAAATCAAAAAGGCACATTCGTGACTCTGACATTGGACCGACGATATGTAACTTTGTCTTTGACGTAGCATTTTTCTTGTTCCTGGCACACCACGTGTCCTAAAACTGCTGTAAAAACTCTCCTCTCCAAGATAAACTTCTTTTGTCGAAGCCCACATTCCTAACATTGCCGAAACCTCATCTCCTGGACCAAACCTCTCCACCACACACACACACAGGCCATCAACACAGGCATACACAGGCATCAACAGGCCGTAGGAAGATTATAAAAAGTGAACATTCCCGATCAAAGGAGGCTCGGCCACTTTGTCACCCCAGGGATCGATATCTGAATCCGGCCTGCCTCAGAGAAGACGGCATCTCGCACAAACATTATCGCGAGCGCCGGCGAGTTTCATCCCCAATGAACCGACGCTGCATTAGGCTCCTCTTTCTCATTCAAATCTCTCGCACGGAATTAATCCGGCACCCGTCGCCGATCCAAAGAAGGCCGTTTTTATGCGGGGGGACGACGACGCCCGCCGCGACGCTGGATATCATTAGCAGTCGGAAGTCGCTGATTGAAAAGCCATGGATCGGGGATCGCCGGAAGTCGATGAGGAGGAGCGTGGAAAATGCAAGAGGACGGTAATTTCGGAATTAATGAGGGGGGAAATATTTCAATTTCGGTTCCAAGGAGGCCTTGAGGACTCTGACGGTTAGAACTGTGGAGCCAGAGGCCAATATGTTGGTTACTCGTCATTCTACCAGTTCTTTTAATTCAAATTCATAAGCACCAAGTGTTGGTTTGTTTTGAGGTCAGGCAGAAATTTCCAAGAATCAGATTTTTTCAAGTAGGAGATTTTTTGAAGCTTTCGGCGATCAATCTTATGCTCGGAAAAAATATAGTGACAAGGCTCACTCTGAGAATTTTGAAAGTGTAATCATTTTTTCTAGACCGATAAGGAAAATTGTTATACGAAATCGTTCTTCTTAACCTCAAGTATTCATTGTCAAAAGATTAGTACAAGTCAAAGATTCACCCTGTATATTAATAGGATATGCACTTCAGATGAGAGTTTCCATGGTTCCTCAGTGCGAGAGCCGATCTTAATACGGTAAAAAAATTAATCGCACCTATCTGTTTTCTCGAATCTATAGGAAAATGGTGATACAAATTCTGTTTGTGTTTATTGATGAGAATCAATGTTCAGAAGCTCCAAAATCACGATTTTTATAAAAAAACTGTTGGGAGAACTGTTAGTTTTTCAATAACTTCCTCCCAAGGTGATATTCTTACATCCAGTTGCACGTTGTTTAAAATGCGGACAACGAGACAGATGTTCATTAAACATAAGAAATAATTACATGAAAACACACAATTATTCGAAAAATATGGCTATGTTATTGTCGAAAGTGTCATTGTTGAAAATATTATGTTCAAATAATGAGCGACATGCAAATTCCTTACCCATTCGGATCAGAATGACGCTCATAAAATGCTCAGTACTGAATATGTCAACCTGAGATGGTATTTTGGAGAAACCTCAGTGAATAGTGTGATAATATCTTGTAATATCAGTGGTTGCGTCAGTATACGAGGCATTTAAAACGGTAGAATATAGACCCCGCGCATTCGCCATTTTGCAACCAATATAATGAATAATATACCTTACTTCACAAGTGTTAGGGATATCGTATTCAATCGTTTAGAACAGTATGTAATCTTCAAGAAAATCGCTGTAAAATAATTCAAAACTCAATAACAACTTGAATTGATCCAATAAAAATCTGTATGAAACATTTTTCCTGAACTTTGGTTCTTTGCATATGATTCATGAATGTTCTTCTTTTGAAATGGACGGCTTCAATTTGAAACGAGTTTTCTGGAAATTCCGAGACGTAAATTAACAAACGCTGAGACTAATACGGCTATTGGAATGCTACAGGGTGACCTAACCCAGGTTGTTGTAGCGGAAAGGCTCCAAGTCAGTCAAAGTTTGATATTTCGACTTTGAAATAGTTTTGGGGAGACAGGTTCCGTATTGGAAAGACCAAGGTTTGGTGGGCGATGAGAAAATGCCTGCTCAGGATCGTTTCATCACCGTTTCGGCGAGAAGAAAGCCTACATCTACGTGTAGTATGCTACGGAATACTCTTCAAAATGCAGATGAAGTCCAAGTTTCCACAAAAACCATCAGACGCTTTTGAAATTGATGAATCTAAGTTCTAGACATCCATTAAGAGGAGGTCCATTAACACGTGACCACAAGCGTCAAAGACTGGAATGGGCAAGGTAACATATCAATTGGAACGATCAATGACGTAGTGTCCTTCTCACTGATGAATCCAGATATGGACGATTTTCAGATTCTCGAAGAATAAGGGTATGGACAATCCCAAGAATACCCCGTAATCGTCGCTATATCCAAGAAGTCCATCCATTCTGAGGGGATAGTGTTATGGTATGATCCGGGATATGTTTTAACGGGCGTACAGAACTACACATTTGTCCTGGGAGTATGATCGCCTCACACTATAGGGAGCATGTCATTGACAATATTTTGCCAAATCGCAAACTTCTAGATAATAACGCTAAACCGCACGGTGCGGCCATTGTTAAGAATGAACGCGAAGAGATTGGTATTCCACATTTACCAATACCTCCGCACTGACCAGATTTGAATTGCATAGAACATGCATGGAATATGCTCCAAAGGAGATTAGATAATCATCAATCTTCCCCAGAATCTTTAAATGACCTGAGAGAGCTTCTGCCTCGTTCAGAAGAAAAAGAATTTTCATCTCGAAATCTTATTTAAACTTCTTTTTTTTTTCGCATTCCGAGTCATCCCTTAGTCATGTGGAGCAGTTCATTTTCATACTGATGAAAGTGATAACAGAAATTCAATCAAAAATAATCTTTCACTCAACTTGTGAACACACGAATTAACGAAAATCCAGAAAAATGAGATGATTTATCAATTTTCAACAATTTGAAGATATTTTCCTTGAGCTATCAACATCCTCTCAATCCATTGTCCTACCGACGCAAGATGAATGCTGAGCCGAAATCTGTTCACATACAGTATTTTGGGGTTTCAGAAGGAAGCAAATAATAATCAATACAAAAGACTGTTAGTACAAGTAGCAAGTGACCATAAAAATATTTTTTCCACTCAGATCGACATCATCCAACTTGTTTTTCCAATCTTTCCCGAAAGAAGATCCCTTATGAGTGTCTGTTCCGCTGAACGCTAGCAATCGACACTGTAAAAATTGGGAACGTCTAGTTTGAAAGCAATCCATACAGAAAATGAGATAAGCCGGTAGGGAAGAGAGCACAAATTACTCAGAGTGGTTGCTGGTGAGGTGTTCGACGATGCTTTCAACCATTTCCGTGGACCATCCTGATACGGAATGAAATCGAAAAGTGGCTTCAAGCACGGTTAGAGAATAGGATCGATTGAACTGGAATCGAGATGGAACGCGATGCTATTGTGTAAATTTAGGAATTTACAATGGCAATTGGAAAGGAAGGAACACCGGTGTTTTTCATTCAATCGTAGGTTTCGATTGTTATTCTCGTTAGACACGCAAACCAGTAAATTCCGAGATGTTTCACTTCTAAACGTACAAATTCGATCCGAGGGATACGTCTGACCCCACCCAGAGGCGAAACACATAAGTTTACAGGGCGACCCATTTGAAAAAATGCACTTTCAACCGTTTTTGTATATCTCGATAAACCATCGAATTTTGTATAACCCTGTATGACAAGAAGCATAATTCGTAACACCTGCATAATGCAAGGAATCTTAGCATTCTGCATACAAAATTTCAGCTCCGTAAGATTGATAGTATTGAAGATATGGATGTTTAACCAAAGCTATGTTTTGCAAAAAAAAAAAGAGGAAATCATTTAATTATTCAAGAACCGCTGAAGGTGAGTATGAGAAAGTGATACCAATACTACGGTGAATAGAAAAGTGCAAGAATAAATAGAGTAAGCCATTTGAAATAACAAAGTAGTTACTTCTTTTTGACATAAGCAGCAACACCGTAGCACTGAAAATATTTTTACTTGTTTCTCGTTTGTAAACAATTTCCAAAAACACAATATTAATTCAGAAAGTTTATTTTATCAAGTCACTTACTTGTAAAACTGACATAAAACTTTTCACAAGTTAGTAGTATTATTTATTTTGTTTTATCGTCATATATGTTGAAAATCATGGTACAATTGTTATTTCCAGTATCACAGATTTTTTATGATGAAAGAGTTTATACTGAGGATGATGAACCATCTGTTGACTCAGAAACTGCTATAGTCGAGGACTGCAGAACATTTGTACTCTCCTCACTACCAAATAATTTGCTAGACATTTCGATTTTTTGTTGACCGAATCATCGACATAACTCATCGCAATTTCGGTGCTCTTCCACCCTCCTGCACGCTTTAGTGCTAAAATATCTCCACCCGAATCCGCAGCCATAGTGGCTCCAGTTCTGCGAAAAGAGTGGCCGGTGTATATCTCTGGGTCTTTTAAACCTGAATATTTCGCTATTTGCTTTGGGACACCACCAATAGTGTGCTGGCCAGCATTAAGGGAAATGCACTTTCCATGTAGGTATGTCTTAGGCTTTCTGTTCCAGGAGGTCGAAGATTTACATATTATCTGTATAACATGCAGGGCTTGAAGCTGCAGCCATCATCGGTTATGGTGAATTTTCTAGTTGTTAAATTTTTTGTTTGCCGCAATGTCACAATAACGTATTTTTCCATATTTTCTACATTATCCATGTTTAAGGAGAGAATTTCGTCACATCGACAACATCTAAAAATCTCAAATATTGTTACAATTTTTGCCAGCAATCACTGGTCATCAGGAGCATGTGAAAGAAATTGTTCAGCATCTTCTCTACTTAATACCTTTCCCTTTTTTGGCGTATAATGTTCATTTGTTCGTTTCAGAAACGTTATTACCTTTTGAAATCTGCAAATGACAACTAAACGTCATATTTTTCAATAAATTTTTCAAGGAAAATAAACCTGTGAACAGGGGCATATTCTGTCATTTCCAAGCAGCTTTTCAGCATAGATCATTTTGCCCATAAAGTATTAGGGCTGAATCTAGATGATGGTTGATTCAAGTAGACCATCAAAACATCTTCAGTTACCCCAACCACACTATTTTTGTTTTGTCACTTTCTGAAGTCTTCGTATTCTCGCTCGTACCTTGAAGCTGATTTTGCAGGTAATAAACTGCTGGCTGCTTAAATAATTTCTTTTGGTACATTCATTCTCGCTTTCGCCAAAACAAATGTAAAAAAAAATAAACAGACATGTTCATGGCAACGCTTTCATAGCTTACGACATTTATTGAGATTTTTTTGGAATTTTTCTTACTTTTTTACAAATGAGAAACAAATAAAATATAAAACAATACACCCAAGGTAACGGGTTTTACTGGCTCAAGGAGGTAACTGACTCGCCTGCGGCTCGTCAGTTATATCCTTCATTCGCCAGTAAAAACCCTCTTACCTTGCTAGTAATGTTATATACTATAGATCGATAGAGCATCTCTTTTTGCCCAAGACAAATATTTCTTCTGGAATTCTTTCTTTTTGGACACCACATAATTATCTCCCTCATAAATTTGTTTCACAAATCTTTGATTGTCAGATCAGAAAAACCCAACGAATCTTGAATTCGACAGTTCTTGATTGCTCAATGTTTTATGGATTCCTACTTGAGCCAACACGATGGACGAAAAAAGCTCGCACAAAATATCAATATTATGACAGAGGGGTCTTCTAAACGCTGATTTTCATCGACCGACCGTCAAATTGCGATAAACTGGAGAAAAAAGGTCGCCCATATAAACTTTTCCCAAAGTGGTAAGATCTTCCCTGATGCCGAACATATGTTATCAGATTGGGGATAGGTAATCGAAGTGGCAAAACACGGATCCAGAAAACGGGAAATAACCATTCAAACCAGACATCAATTTCAATAAAAATGTCTCCTGCCTGAGCTCCGTAATAGCATTGAGTATTAATATAACTAGAGCCGCAACCCAGTTCAAGGAATTGAAGCTACTTTCAGATGAAGTTCCTTCTTTGCTTCATAGAGGCGCTTGTGTGTTTCAAGGAAAGCAAATTTCAGCCCCTAACATCTGGTGGTGGGTAGATGAACTATTAGGTTCGATTTCATACCCTAGCTGAACTCCAAGCTGTTGATAATCAGGACCGTCATAGGATATTCAGTATACTATCGCAATAAAGGTCGTCGTTTATGAATAGTCGTGAGAAGATTTTACCTAATCTATTTCAATTCAACTTGATATAACCATTGAGTATTAATATATTATATATTTATACTCCATTGTCAAAATAAATTAGGATATGTGAAACTGAATCTAAAGCGTGAAACACAAGAAATTTGTTATGTGACCTTACTCGATATTTGGTTGATCAAATTAATCGGAATATCGAAATATTCAAATCTAATATGAAGGACTAGGACTCGAACAAAAATGAAAATCCTGTTGAAGAAAAGAATAAGGTATATATCACAATAGGTATATCACATTCAATTCAGGTAACGTTGAGTAGCATATTTTCTGTAGTAATGTAGAATGTTAATCTTTATCCGGTGCTATATAAATAATGACATTTTCGATAAATTTAGGAGGAGTTTGAATTCCTTCGAATATAAAAATACATTACTTCATCAAGGAGTTAAACAACTCAAACTTCTACAAAATTAGCGATCTTCTCACATCGGAATCATTATCTGACCTTTTTTTAATAAATCTGTTGAATGCAGAACTTTCAAACTAAAACTGCTCTGTTTAGAGCAGAATATTTCTTTTGAATTTTTCCAAAAATTAGTATTTTTTTTATTACAGTGTTGAGCTTGGTGAAAATTAAAAAAAAATTTCATCTTGTACAATGAGCTTCTTGGACTCACTTTTATCTATATTTAAAAAAAAATTAGATTGAACTTCCGTGATTGTATGAGTTTTATACATTGTGCAACATATTTCTGAAAAATTCTTGAGGGTGTGCCATCAACAATTTTTCTTTCATTTCCTTTATTTTCAAAATTCCAAATGACAGATATTTCGATGAAATTTTATATTCTTGCATGGAATGCTAACATCTGATTACCCGGTAACATCCGATCAAAAAAATCAGGTGTAAAATCACAAGAGAAACAAATATAAGTGCAGTTTTCGGGCATATTTAAAAGAAAATGCTGCTTAACGAAAGCTGTCTTCATTCTTGAACTCGCATAGTATAGCATTGGGTAAGGGTGCTGGCATTTCGCCCTGCAGTTCATAAACATATACATCATAAAAAGGAATAATAAAACCCTCGGTAAAACCACAAGCTCTCCTGGAGCGTCTTCGGCTCGGTCTTCGGCTATCCGAACGTAATGAAGTTAGCAACTGACGTCATTACATAAATGCACCTCTCATTAGTCAATATCAACACCACGAGAATGCGTGAAGCCATAATGTTTACTAGATTTTTCCGCTATACAACTTCTGTTTGAAACTTTTTTCGATAAACCTTCTAGTTTCCGAGAAAACGTAACTTTTCGAAATTTTCACGAATTTTCCAAGGTTCCTGAAAATTTGGGAACCTGCATTTTTGACCATAAGTTCCTACTCTAGTGACAATCATTATATCAAAAATGCAGCTCTTTCCGCAAAAAAGTGATTTCAGACCTTCGTTTACTGGACTAAAATTCGGAACCCGAATACTAAATACCTCGGCAAAACGTTTGTCATAAAATTGCTGGTCCGCTTTCCCTTGTATTTCATTGCCTGCCTGCCTTCAAGTTTCGTCGAGTCAAAAGAGGTAATATTTGTCGGATATTAAGGAAGCACTCAACAAGATGTTGAACAAATTACCGTGGATCCTGAAATATTCTATTTCGATTTATAAAAGTAGGCGAATCGCAACATTCCTTAATATTAAAAAAACGGAATTTTAATAGTCAAAAAATACATGTAGGGTCGGTTTCAAAAAACTTGACTGTGCGATTGAAAAAACCGAGTAACGCACTTGAAAAACAGGTAGAATTTGTGTTCCAATATTCTCCTTATCGCAAAGTTGACTTTATTGGGTCATAGAGCAATAAAATTATTCACTCTTCTGCAAGTTTCCTTCTTCATCAGGTGTAAACCTACGAGAATCTCGAGAGGGAATAGTCTGGAAATAGCTGCCTTCCCACCTATTACAATTTTGAACTGATATGTTTTTGAGAATTTCACTAGTGTCCATTATATTCAGTTGAGAACTTTTCCTTTCGTCATGTGTCTTCACAATATTATATTCAAATAATCCAAAATCCAATCAACCGACGAAAAAGCGGTGAAGACCGTACAAGATATGAGGGCCCGCAGAATTACAACCTATTAGCGCCGGGGCTGGCGCTTCAAGCTTCAACCACGAAAATATAATGAACATTTCATCCACATCAATTTCATTCAAGAGGGAAACAAAGGAATTATCTTTTACGTTCAAATAATAGAATATTCTAAAAAAGGTTGCTGAATGAGCGCCTATTCCAACACGAATGTGAAATTCAAAAAATTCAATGTTTCCAGCTGGAACTCGGATTTTTGCTCATAAATTTCTGACCATTGTCACAATTCTACTGATATTTTCTCCTAACTCAGATATTATTACTGTGAGAAGATATACAAGGTGGCCAAACAATCAAGTGGGTGGTTTCAAAATTACTGAGTGTTCAAGATAGATGCTGAGTCAGAGTCCGCTCGCCAGCCGCGAAAGGTTAAGGGTTTGTGGTTTGCAGAATTATCCATAAATATTTTTTATCGTGGTAATTACGTGTTGTGTAGAATTGAAACTTTTAAAATACATTCATACAGAGAGTTTGTCAGAAACAGTGAACTAAACGAGTATAAGATTTCGTATTCTAAAAATTGAAATCTGAAAGTGAAAAATCAATTTGTCTATTTCAGTAGGTCACTGGCTTCACTTGAATTATTCCTCGTGAACGAATGTGGGAATTTCACTCGCAAAAACTAATAGTTTGAGGAAGTAAAAACAATCAATGTAACTCAAAGTCTCTTTTCAAAAACAGAGCCTTCTTGAATTTAAGTTCTCATGAGGTTTTCAAACTTCTATTTTCACATATAGAATATGTCTATCATTGATTGATCAATCACGAACAAGAATGAAAGCAATTTACTTTGTGAAAATTGATAATTTTTTTCGGATATATAAATTCAAACTTCAAATGGTATTGCTTTAAAAATTAAATAAGTCTCAATTCCTTGATTTCTTTGGTACTTCTGACAAGCAATATTGATAGTTTCTTGGTTTACTAGGTCCTGACAAACTCCTCTGCGTCCGTTCCTCGGCGTTCGTAACGAACCGCAACAAATCCGACCCTGCTTTTGTATCGTAGTACCCGAGGGTAGTAAATATTACTACAGATTGCTGTAAAGGAATAGCTACCAAAATGGGCATGACTGAGCAGCCAGATTGTAGTTCCTATTTCAGATGCTATGTACCGCCACTTGACGGGCAAAAAATTCGGCTTCAAATTGTATAAGGACGTTACGCCTCTTGTTATATTTATACTCAATGGTAATAGCAAAGGTCTTTTTCTCGCCTACGCCGAGGAGGGTTGCTTTTACAAGGTTCAACCCTCATATTCTCAGAGAGAACTAGATTACCTGCGAGCGCTGATGAATATCTTATGGAAACGAAGCAAACACACCGCCGTTTAGAAAGACTTGTTGATAAGTTTTGAATGGGCGATGATTAATATTTAAATCCGAAAAGAATGTTGTTGATTTTGTGATTGAAGGAATTTATGGCTGCAGTACGATCTTATCTTCTCTGACAACCTTTTGAAAAATTCTTAAAAGTGCACAGGTTATCGATTCAACTATTTTGTTGTGGTTGGTGCTCACTTAAGTTCTATTCTAGGTTGATCACAGTATATTATGTTTGCTCTGTTACACTTCACTTCAAAGTGGAGATATTGTCTGAATAATTTGTTATAATTTTTTCTGCCAGATGTAAAGATAGTCAAAAATGTCATTGATATTCCTAATTCTAGTCGATATAAAGTGCCATCGAACTGGGAAGGTCCTTTCACGCAATGTGAAATTTTGCTTTATTGAAAGTAATATTTACCAATATCAGCTATCAGCGAGCATAACCCTTAAAATAGCATTAACTAGGTTATTTGAAATCGAGATTACCCAAACCGGGGTGTCATCAAACTAGCATCGTGAAATATCGTCATTCCTATGCTTCATAAAGTTGTTCATGAAGTAGCATGCTCTCTGATCGTTCCTTTGAAAGTATGGCAATGAAATTTGTGAATGTGTATTCGAATAACACGGATCGCGAACGTTAGAATTTATAATCTGAGAGATATATGAGAGAATTTAACTCGAATAAAATGAAATGGTTCAAACTAAATGATTTTCAAGTAAACGTTGGAAAATATCAGAATTTAAATATTTTTTTCTATTATGAATTTCAGCACCGAGATGATGTTGTCGTTATCTTTCATACATACTGATAAAAATTATTCAATTCTTCGTTAAATTTATGTCCATCAATATGAACCTATTGTTTTTCTCTCACAGGGAAATTCAAAAGGTCACTTTGTCTCAACATCATGTGCAGTAAGTTAATGGCAACTGCGAAGGTTTGCAACCAGTTTTTGATGCTTCTTCAGGGCTGAAAATACAGATTGTCAATTTAGGTATGTAAAATGAATAAAAAAGAACACGACAATATAAAAAACTAAACAACACTACATATACCATGAAAAAGCTTGCTAAGAGAGCCACGATCCGAATAGAAATTACTCACCGAAGCCAAATTATGTGTTGAAAATTGACTGAAAAAAAAAATCACTCAAAACGAAACATTGGAAAAATCGTTTTTGTATGCGACATCAATTGAACAACCGGATGATGTAGCATACAAAAACGATTTTTTCGATGTTTCGCTGTCTGTGATTTTCATTTTTAGTCAACAATTGAATGATTTAAATGAATGTCAGTGTAGTCATATGTAGTGTTCTTATGTTTTATGTTGTGTTCTTTATCATTCATTTCACATAATTTTACCACCATAATTTTTTTTCTAGTCCTGAAGAGCTACAATATATAGGGTTATTCACGAATATGGCTCTAAAGAATTTTTTTAGGAAAGACACAAGATTCAGGATTGAAATTCTAAAGGTGAGCTTCAAGTAAGAAGACGACTTCTCGTATATTTTTTGAAGGTTCTAGGACTTCCGGTTTTTCCAGAAGTGACATCAACTTTCGTTTATTAAATCCGTTTTTTATTGCATAAATAGATTCTCCATTGAATTTTGAGTCTTTTTGATTCCAAAAAATTGAATTTTTCAGAGAAAATTCTCTATGAATGAGGAAATACGAAAAAAAAATTCTCAAAATTGAACTCTGTTGAAATACAGACAACTCCGGGGTTTTTTCATTAAAAATTCCCATTTTCAAGAATATCCGAGAAGAAAGGCTGATGCTTCTTTTCCGATAGTGTGATTTTCGGAATATGATACGGGAGGTCACAAATTCTTTTTCAAAGTTAGAAGTGACGAAACATAAAAAATTGTGTTTTTCAAATTGGGACCCCATTTTTTCGAAGCATTTTCAAAATGTTCGTCAAAAAATAATAGTAGCATACGTCCAAGACTTTCATTCCAAAACGAATATTTTTCGAGATATTCCAGAAAAACGATTTTGTCTGCAATTTTCAATCTCATTCCGAATTTGTTTTTTACGGGAAAATAATTAGCGGTCAAATGAAATTTTTAGAAATCTCAGGCGGTTTTTTCTAAGCCATTTCAAACTATTGTTTCCATAAGAAAAAACACAACTTCATGTTATAGCTCAGCAAGGAAACCTTTTGGGAAAAAACAGTACGCTATTGGATTGCTATGAAAAAAGTGAATGTTTTCATTTCAACATCCTAGGACAAATAGAATCGGAGATAAGTAATGGCCAAAGTTGAAATAGCTCAAATTATATTTCAGACCTATAACTCGAGAACAAAAGAAAATAGAGGAATGCAATTGATGGCATCATCAGTTTCTCTAAAAAAAACACCGTAACGTATCATTTATTTTCCTCTATCTCTCCCTGTTAAAAAGTTGTACTTCAAGTATCACCAATTTTGCCAGCCCTGTACATTGAATTTTGTGTTGAATGAATGCATAAGTAAACTTACTTCATTTTGATTGACGCATATATTATAACCCTAATTAATAATCAAGGATCAAAATCCATTTTGAAATATTCTCATGAATTTATCAAATCCACTGTATATTTGCGTGATCCCATTCAAAATATCTTGAAAAAATTTACTAATACAAACATAGTGAAATGAATTACAGAACTGCATGAATTTTTAAAAATTTCGTGTAAAAGTTGGTTGAGTTTTCAAAAAAAAATCTGAAAAAACGAAAACTCACTGGGTACCTCTGAGTGACCCAAGGTTTCAGTTTATTTTTCTTTCATAATTATCGTTGTATGTCATTGGTGACTTCTAGATTTTACTTTAATGTTAAAATATTCTTTGGTTGGTGGGCAAGGCGATTGCTCGTTCGACACCCCTTAAGGCTGCCACTGTGGGTTTTTTTTCTTCTTTGTTACTCAGTATATAAATTCTTTTGATTGAGAGAGCTAAAATAATACAATACATATTGAAACAAAAAAGTACCTAGCTGGGGTTAGTGCAACACAGGAAAACCATACAGGTCTGTAGCATGATAAAATGAGGAAAAGGAAAAAACCCCAGAGAAAAAAAATCCTGACCTCATCGTGTTAGAAAAAAATTTACTAAAAATATCATATCAGAGAATTTTGGAGGACATCTACGTGATGTAGTTCTTTTATGGGCAGCAGAGAAAAACAGACTCTTCACCAATCTACCCGGAAATCTGAAATGAAAAAAGATAAAAGCAGAAAAAAACAGTTTTTTATAATCAATTAAATTTTTTTTGAATGAACCACCCATTGCAGAAATTCTTTCTTCATAAATTAGTCATGACAGAAATGTCACAATGTTTGAGAGAAATGAGAAAACCCAATCAATTTCCCTTTTTTGAATTGCTAAACATGAGGAAACTTATAACACAACAAGCTAAACCGTAATTTGGACTAAGTGAAAAATCAATGAGTACATAACTTTCAATTGTCCTCCTTCACAAAGAAGTTCTTCTGTTGGGTTTCTTAGAAGATCTCAACACCATGTTCAGTGGCTAATTTCGGAATATAATCACTCTTTTCCTTCGAATTCTTCCAATATTCAAATTTAAATTCTCAACCTTGTTCTCTGATCGTGAGGGTTCTTTCGAACCAGGTACGAACATTCTAGTGATGATTTTTCGGAACTTCTGATGTTTGAAGACTACATAGATAAACCAAACATCTTATAACGCAAGAAAACAGAATATTTTCCAGGACCAAAAATTACGACATATTCCGAGAATTGTCAAAATGACAATTGTTACTCGGTATGAGCACAAGATGAGATGGTGTCTGTGAAGGATTTTCCAGATTGGAAAAATACATCGAATGACAATTTCTCCCGAGGGAGTGCAACAAACTGTACACAATCCCGGGAGGGGTGTCCACTAATCCAAGAATCCCATAACGGAAAATAAATACACCCGTCAATCGGGTCCGTATAAACCCCCGACAAATGCCTCCTCCCCCACAAGACTAATATAATTGTATCCTTTTAATCCGATTGGCGGGATCAATTTGAATAAGAAAGACCGGCGAAGAGAGAATATCTGAATATCCGAATCTGAATAGATCCATCGGGTCCTTTCTGGCCCGCTCTCTCCGAAAGAGATAAGGACGGATGCGCGCGCGCCCGAACTGTCGCGTGCGACCGGCCGGCCAGCCGTAGTTCTTCCGCGATCTCGGTAGGAAGTAGGCGCTGCTGGAAGGGCTGTGTTCCGAAAGCGCGCTCCCGTGATTGCCGAAAACGCGCGGGTGATTGCCAGTTTTCACAAGTAATTGGATTATTTCTTCGAAAGATTTCTAGAGTAAGTTGGTCTGGGGATTTTTCTGACGGATTCTCGGAAATTCCCGAACGGTTTTAGGATGTTTTTCATTTTGAAAAATCAGTTCCAACTTCAATCTTGAACACCTGCCTGAACTGAATAACCTAAATGAAAGAGTGAAAATTTCCTGAGTTAAATTTAAGAAAATCATCATCCTTCGAAGTATGTATGAAAAATTTCAGAGGGATGCTCATAATTCGATTAATTTTTGTGCATTGACCCAATATTTCCCAAGTCATGAGTATTATTTTTCATTATTCTAGGACAAAACGTACTTGAATGAAATTGAATTGATTAAAATCAATAAGAAAGTTCACATACTTCGGGTGATTTTGACGGGTTTCTAGGTCAATTTTAAATTCACAAAACCAACGTTTTGGAAGAAAGGCCGACTAGTTTCGATTTTATTCCAAAATCTTCATCAGGGCTCTGAAATGGAACATAACATTTCAAAATAAAATCGAAACTAGTCCGCCTTTCTTCCAAAACGTTGGTTTTGTGAATTTAAAATTGACCTAAAAACCTGTCAGAATCACCCGAATTCACATTCATAGGTCTCATCAACATTCATCATAAAGTTCACATAGTTCTCCTAATTTTCATTTTAATGATTCCAGGGAAAACAAAATAAAAATAATATGAAATTCTACACCATCTCCTGTTGTAATTCAGAAATTGTCAATTGACTTTCAGAAAACATCAGTCGTATTTCAGATTAGTCATCTGTATTTCAGATAACATCAAATGTAATTCATATTAGTCATTTGAATTTCAGAAAATGTCATATGAAATTCAGATTAGTCAATTGAACTTCAGAAATCATCGAATGTTTTTTCAGATGAGTCATTTGAATTTCCGAAATAATCAATTGTATTTCAGAAAACATCAAACGTAATTCAGATAACACACTCAACTGAGATATGGTCTATAATTCAGAAATGGCAATTTGAAATTCATTTCATACGCACATTGATACCAGATTGCATTTCATTCAATCTTTAACACAAAATTGAAAAAAATTTGAAGCCATTTAGGCATGTCTGATATCGCAATTGTATCTTTGCTCTGTCAATAATATTTTCTAGGTATGTTAGTCTTTTTTCAATAACCCCTGGTGGCACACTGTTTGGAATTCTTAGGTTTGTTTTTACGTAAGTTCTTATTTTCGACCATAAAAATTCAATTTGTTTGAGCATGGGAGAATAAGGGTTCATCTTTTGCAGTACTGCTACTGTTTGGGTGATTACGGTCTCCAATCTCGAATGGCATGCAGCATTATCACAGACGATCACTCAATCTGATAACTGGAACCTCATATCTTGCTACTGTTGAAACAAACCCTCAACACATTCATTTGCTGAAAGCGCTATAAATGAACCTCGTGGTCTTTCCATGATTAATACACCAGCTGCAGACGTTCTTGTCAATCTCCTATTAAATATGTACTTAATTTGACTACTTTTCGTTAGGTGTTATGTGCTTCCTGAAGCTACGGTGTTAGGTGAGGAATCGATTGAGAAGGTTAAGCATACTTTCACTAAAATCCAGTGTTGAAAAAACAAGAGCCAGCACCATTATGAAAATGGGCAATATATGACTCAAAATCCGACTTGAATTAAAAAAAATTTTCAAAATTCAATTGACTAATCTGAAATTCAATTGACGGTTTCTGAATTACACTTGGAAATGGTGTAGTCCAGTATCTTGAAAAAAAATTTAAATCACATAAAATTCCGCTTCTTCATTTCATAGAATATGAAAAATACAAATTTAATCCTAATATCAACTAAAAATCACAATAACAATCCATCAAATCGTAGTGGGAAGTTTTTTTCTCGAAAGGTTGAACGTTTACAAATGTTTAAAAAATATTTACTTGAAACGTTTTTCACTTCTGCTGTTATTTTATTCTAAGAGTCTAACACTCGGTAGAACACGACGCTAATACTAATACCCAATTTTTTGCCACGATTTTCGTTTCAATTTAACGTTGAAACGAACAGTTAATTTCGTAACGTACGATGATGTCTTTGTCAGAGTAATGAAGGGACCTTTTGTAAATTTGGTTTTCGTAAATTGCTCCCTTCTAACGAATTTAGATGATGAATATATTGCTACGACTTGTTGCGTGAATAGGAGTTTGGAAGAGACTTCAACCGTTTTGCTCTACTCGCATAGAGTGAATGATATTTTTGCTTTCTAAATTCAACAAAGAGGAACGTATATATGACTGTTTGTTTTATTCATGACATTTAGTTCTTACTAAAAAAAAAGGCTAAAATAACGAGATTTTCAGAGAGAATTTTGAAGAAATCACTAGAAAATTTTTTCCAAAATTATATCAACGAAATTTCATTCAATTTTCATCTCGATGTATGGAAGAGCCCATTTCATAAAATTTTTGATTGATGTCGAGCACTATTGAAGCCCTCAATCCCTAAATCCAATTTTTCGATTGTTGATTTCGGTCCTTTGTGATTTAATTATCGAGGACAACCCCTCGTACGAAAAAAATCATGTGAATGGATTCTCTCCGCGCTTTATTGGTACCCGCATGTTTTATCATGTTTATTTAGGTTGATTCAATCCATTGACGCTCCAGGCCTGATATATTAATTAATTATGTCCATTAATTATGGAATGATTAGCCCCATCACAAACCTCACTCGACCTAATAATATCGAATGACGAATTTCATTGAGGGATTCATGGAAATTACGATTGTTTCATCGATTTATTATATAAATATAAGCGTCCGGTGCTTCTGATTGGGTTCAAATATGGAAGGATCGATAGAAACTGGATGGGATTTTGTTTATTCCACCTCGTATTTCAATGAGGTCAAATGGTATTAATATCTAGAATGCGGAATTTTTGTATCAGATGTTCCCAAGACCTTTGTAAGATGTTTTTATTCTTATTACTAGTTCATATCTCCATTCACTTTCACAAAATCACAAAGGAGGTCATGGTATCGTTTTCAGGAGTTGGTGCACTCAGGAAATATCTTTAATGTCAAAATGACGTTGCCAGTTTGATTCTTTGTTTACATATTGTTCGAAATTGAAATATTGCAAAAAACTAGAGAAGGAATCCTCTCCATTAATATATATACGTCAATTATTTTCGTCCATCACACCTTCTTCAATTCGTTCATTTTCCGAATAAATTCACATTCTGAGAAATAGGTAATTGCAAAGAATGTAGAAAAGGCAACATAGTGTTGACTGAGAACATGAAAATATTTTGACAATCGTTAAAACCTCTATTTTCATTCGATTCAGAGTGGAATGTGTCGAATTCCCAAGGCCAGAGGTGTGATTTTATATTTGTGAATGGAGTATAAAAATTAAAATTACGGTTGCATAATGGCGAATGCGCCAGTTTCCAAAAAAGGCAAGTAATAATAGAGGACTATTCCAATTTTTCCTTAAATATATTCTTCATTAATTTCAGACGAAGAAAATTGGACTTCTCCTGACTTCAGTTCTTTTTTGAGCTCATTCCTCTGATCAAAATTAATTCGAAAATATCTGCAATAAATGAAAAGCCTTCATCTGTCATTGCATAGTCTTCGAAAAATCTTCAAATGTAGCTTACTATAACAAGAGTATAGAAATGAAAAGACTACTAGAAAGAAATTGTGGTAATTATACGATACTAAGTTTTTCGTGCTTATCGACAATTTAAACCATAAAAAGTATTGAGACTCAGATGAATATAGGTTCTTGAAAAATTTATATACTCATATTGATTCATTGATACGAACCATACGATGTTATATATTTTTGAAATCAGAAAAAATTAAGCTTTCAGAAAATGGCAAAAAAATCTAGTGTTCCTCTTCAAAAAAACATAACTTTGTGTCATAGCTTCGTAATTAAAAATGCTGCAAAAAAGGCGAGCATGCCACTGGATTCTACGTAGAAAAGTGCTTGTATAATGTTTTAATTTCAGAGCTCTATCATAAGTATTGGCGGAGATATAAATTTTTCCCGATTTCACTATTTTTCCTATTTTTGCTTATAACTCGAAAACAAAAGAAGGTAGCCAAAAATGAATACTACTCTTGTCAGTTTTTCCGAAAAATAGATCGAGAATGGGGTATCAGATTTTGTCTATCTCCTCTGGTTCAAAAGTTGTAGTGCTAAAACATCGAAATATGCCCACCCTATACATTAAAGAATAATTTCTTTGTTATTTTTTTTGAATTGTCATCATTTTGAATCTATATAAATTTATTTTTTGGACTTGAAAATCCGAGGAAAAATGAAATTGAACAATTTCAACACATTTTTCAGTAAATCAAACAACTATTCCTGAGAAAACTCTGCAACAATTATTTTCTGCTGGAAACAACCGAATTGAAATATTTCACAAAAAATACCTGAAAATTTCAATGTGCCAATTCATAAACATTCCATAGTTTAACCAATTTTTTCAAACTGAAATGAAATAATTATATTTCTCATCCTATAATTTTCGTGATTCAAAAATTTGCAATGATGTTGAATATTTTTGGCTTTCTGCCTGGTGTTAACAATGAATTCGAAAATATTGATGTCGATAAACTTGGAAATTGGAGATTTTTTTAAAATCACTTTTGTTCGTAATTCTCGAATGAAATTCGACTTATTCATCATCTCTCAAGTATGTACCATTGGCATTGATGAGAAAAATCGAGGAATATTAATTACCTCGGAATCATTTCGGAATTCTCCTTTATTCCACGAGGACTTCCTGAAGGACCTGCAGCATTAATTGGAAAATTGCACGGTTAAACAGCATCAATTAAAGTTTGCCTCGAGAGCAGCTACTGTTTTTCATCCGCAGACCGTTCACCAACGGAAAAACACTCGTGCCCAAAGTTTTATTCATTAGCGTACGCGCTGCGCCGATTGAAAAACCCCACAACGAGTTTTCTTACTTCATCATATCTTTCCAGGTTGATTCCGGAAACTTTCCCGCAGTATCGGTGTGTAATGAGAAATCGAGCCTGAACTTTCAAGTGTTCCGCCCCAGGCAGAGATGTACTGAACTTGGTGAAACTAATTATAAGCGAAAAAGGACCCGGTGCTAGTGTGTTTTTTCGTTTTGTGTTTATGGGTGCCGGACCGACCGAGGACTAGGACCAGCTTTTCCACTTAGGACCATCGTCTGCTTCGTCCAAGACACGAAGGAAATGTGCCACATCGTCTTTTACGCCTTCATGGCCCTTCTTGTGAAAGGTGAGTTCCTTCAGTTTATTCATAAAAAGTTTTATGGGGCTCTGGGCCCGCCAAAACGAGTTTCAGATGATTTTATCTGTTGAAGCAGATTTGGACGTGAAATGAGGATAAAATTCAACCAGTTACTTAGTTTCTAAGCATTTGTTTTATATTCTTCATGTTTTCTTCTTTGGTGAAAGCTTCAGATTCAATAGATTAACGGAATTGTGAACGCAGAAATACATCTGGGATTGCCAAAATTCAATAAACTATGTTCTTACAGCTGAAACAAGGATAGCAAAATAATTCTCACTTTGAGAACTGAGAAGTTTGGGGTTTTCTCAAAATGAAGTCAATATCTTGAGGGGAAGTATTTCTTCTTGAAAACTGCATTTACTCTTGTAGTTTTTCCAGCAATGACAACTTTTTCGTAGTTGAATTTAAGGAGAACTTTTTTTTGAAACAGAGATGAATTCAAAATAGTAATCATTCAAATGAATACCACTCTGAATTCTCAGGCTCACAGAACTTTTATCATGATGTTGGAGTAATTATATCAGATTTTGTGGCTGAGATCAGTTTCAGCCTTATTTGGCATCATCAGTCCCATACCATACTCAGGGACAAAAATCTTCATGAAAAAATTCTACAGATCGGGAAACAGAATTAGAAACAACACAGTTTCTATCGTAAATTCGAACAGGACCATATTCTAGTCGAACAGTGGCAAAATCTAAACCTCAGAAGGAAGTGATATCGAATAAATGGCTGAGCCGACAGATTTGGTTGGGTGGGGATGTAGAGCACAACGATGGTACGCGAAGTGTCGAATCGAATAAGTAACACTCCAAACGAGGTATGGGTGATTTCGAATCTGTTGTAGATGAATACCACAATTTTATCCCATTCTGACTCTAGGAATTTATTTGCCTCGAAGAATGACAGAAATAATTTCCTGTGAAAACTAGTATTCAGGTTATTTTTCGCCAAAACTGGTTTGAAAATGAAATGATATCTAGGAAAAGAAAAAATTGAAAAAAATTACATTCTACGAGAATAAATTAAAAAACAAGAGATGATTCTATGAAAATAAAGAAAGGAAAACAAAAATTCAAATTAAATGTTCAAATAATCCACCTTGCTGTGCCAAACAATAGCCTAATCTATTATAAAGAGATAATCTTATATCTCTGTGCTATTTTGGACGGGTCAAAAAAATTCGAATTCGATATCACTACCCCTGTTTACTGTTTCATCCTGTTTAAAAGTTGAGCGATCGAAGAAAAAAAATAACACGCTCATGCAGATAATTAAATTACCTTTTCAACGAAGCTACTTATTATCTCTATGAAAAAATAATTGCTTTAAGTGGTAGCTGCTAGAGGGGTAGTGATATCGAATCATTTTTTGACCCGTCCGAGCGTTTTTACATCTCAAAGATCCAAATTCGGCGTGTAAAAGTTATTGATGGAATACTGAGTCACTCTGTATAATTATAAAGGGATGAAAAAAAATACACCCATACAGGAAATTGAATTGTCTTTCCAACAAGGTGCTGCTCGACCTCTTTTCCCTATTTAAAAATGAGAGCTGTTAGGGTTTGCAGCTAGAGGGGTAGTGATATCAAACTCATTTGAACACCCTCATTTGTCCCCCTTTCAACACAATTTGACCTGTCCGAGCGTTTTTTCGTTATTCCATCCCAACACTCAAAATTCGGGGATCACCCTGTGAAGTCTTTTATGAATATTTTCCCTCTTAGTGGTATAGGATACTAATGATGCCAAATAAGGCTGAAACCGGTATATCTTTCGTCTCAGTGACAAAATCTGATATCATTTCTCCAACCTCATGATAAAAAATCTGAGAGATTAGGAATTGAAAAAGGTATTCATTTCGATGATTACTATTTTGAATTCACCTATGTTTCAAAAATGTTTTCAGTGAGGTCTCCGTTAAGTCAAAGAATTTTTCGTTTTTCGATTTATTATTTTTCTCAAAAAGAAAGTCTCAAACTTAGCATGTCCTGCTATTTTATGAAATATTTTTGGTTTTCACTCTCATTCTCTGAAACGAATTCGAATGAAAAATTTCAAATAATCGAAAAGCTCCTGAGTGAATCAGACCTGAAAATTTGTTAGAAGCAAATCAGTTGCCCGAAATTGTTGTCTGATGATGAACAAGAAAATTATCAGAAGTGAATAAAATGTATCAAACTACTCGTACTTTTCTATATCACATTTTTTCATTACCAAATCTTGAGAATTATCACAATCTTGAAGAATCTATACGATTTTATATTATATGGCTTTTTTCTACAAGTTTGTTAAATTCAATTTAAGCCAAACTCAAAAATTTTTGTATCTTGCCACTATCAGAAGAAATTGAAAGCTTTCATCCTAATGTGAAAATGAGTACGACAAAAATTCACTGCCCCCTGAATTATCTATCAAAACAATTATGTTGTATATTTTCATTATTATTTGTTGTTTTTTTCCAGTCTTCAAGTATATTTAACATACGTGAAGATTATAGTAGAAAAAACGCTAGTGCAATACATGAATTTGTACTTTGGGGTAAAATTTTTCCTACGTCGAGACCTAATCACGAGCACGTGAGAGAAGTGACTTGATAATTGAATCTCGAGAAGAAAGTGTAGTGTTTCGCAGCTCTCTGATTGCTGGTTAGCCCGTAATTATACCGTGTTTTCCCGAGCTAATGGACTGCTGGTCAGAGCCCATTATTTGCTCTATTAGGAACGGAAGTATTTATTCTTCAAGTTGGAAAAGTATCGGCGAAAAAGTTTTCCGGCACGGCACTTATTAGAAGTGGGTCAGAGAAGAGTTCGCGAAAATAAGTTTCCTTCTCCCGGCTCAGATATCGAGTTCATTATAAAAGTCAAGAAGTATTGGGTTATTTTGTTCCCGTGTCAACTTTCTTGGTTTTCATCATTGGCGAGAATCTGTCTCGGCCAACTTGGAAAAGTGTCTCATATTTCCAATCAATTCGCCGTAGATAAAGTTTGTTGCAGTTCTCCGGAGAACTGGAAATTTGAACTGAACTTTTCGGATATCGAGACATAGGTAACGACCACTTGTAATGAGGAGTTATTCGTGCGTGAACTTTTCGGAAATCCAGAATAAATTGGCGCAGCTCATTTTCCTGGTAGATACGAGGAAATTCGTTGGTTTATTCATGAACGGAAAGGATGGGCCCGACTTTGTTTATTTGTTTTCAATTGAGCCTGTTCTCCTCGAGCTACTCGAGTTTGAAAGAAGTGGAAGAACAGGAATCTTGGAAATCGACTTTTATGCATTGCCTTCGACAGAGAATGGCCCTCGATTGTTACCTATTCATGTTTCATTGAAAATGTACATAAACGTACATTTATACCATTCAACATCGTAAATTGGCAAGTTCACAGATAATTCAACTGAAATTAGGGATATTCTGCTCTATTTGAATTAGAGATATTGACTTAAATTGCAAAAAAATATAGTTTGAATGAGATTCATATTAATATGATTTCAAGTTGCAGAAAATAAAATCAATTTCATCCTGTAGGTCTGCAGCGATTACAGGGTGGTTAACAAAAATCGAGTAAAATGATGAAATTTCATTCCCAGAGAATTCAAGCATTTTAAGACTATCAATACAATGTAAGGCCTCCACGGACATCAATAACAGCTTGACATTTTCTTTACATACTACACATGAGGTTGTTGAACATTTCTTGAGGAATTTGGTTCCATAAACGGGGCAGAAACTCTCTCAGATCATTTAAGAATTCTGGGGTAGGTTGATGATCATCAAATCTTCTTTGAAGTATATCCCATGCATGTTCTATGCAATTCAAATCTGGTGAGTGCGGAGGTGTTGGTAAATGTGGAATACCAAGCTTCTCGCGCTCATTCTCAAATAGAAACCGTTGATAAACTGACTCCATTTCATAATAAGAATTCATAAGGCATGAGCGAAAAACCAAACTTTAGAAAAAAGGCTACCAGATTGACGAAATACTTCATACTAATTTTTATTGGATCGATTCAAGTTATTATTGAGTTTTGAATGATTCTGCAGCGATTTTCTCGAAGATTACATACTTTCCAAAACGATAGAATAAGATATCCCTAACTCTTTTAGAGCAGTTTATTATACAGGGTGAGTCTTTGACTTGTACATATATTTTAACGGGACATTTCCGAGGTCAAAAGAAACACTCTTTGTCTCTATCATTTCTTCCGATTCGGCTCGGTTAGAAATATACAGGCTGTTGAAAATCCAAAAAAAAATGTAACTGTCGAATATATCTCGTGAAAGATTTCACTTAATGTAATGATTTTCAGAGTATAGGTTCTCATTAATGTGGAAAATCTTTTACGAATACAAAATTTAACTCACATGTTTTATTTTTTTTATTATGACAAATATGTACTTTCGATTCCATAATTATAGCAGAAATTCTATGATCCCGACCCTTGAAAGTGAATTGAATGTCATTTAATGAATATTTGCCCATTTTGGAAAACAGAATAGTTTTCGTGAAATGCGCACTCTTGGAGTAATTAATGATTTAAAAATATCTATATCAGCGAAATTGAAAAAGTTGGTTACTTTGGCTGAATATAATTCTGTTCAGATGATTTTAGTGTCATATTTACAGGGGTGGCATAGCTCATTATGAAAGTTTAAGATGGCTATATCTTTTTATCTAGGTTAAATCAGAAAAAATGCTATACGAAAAAAGTATTTCTTTCGACCTTAACAATCTATGGTTTGAATATATGAACAAGTCAAAGACTTACCCTGTATATGTCGAATGACTTCATTTCACTGAAGAATGTAGGCCAATTCAAGATGATAATAAAGTAGGTACTCGTTTAAGCATATGATTGTAGATGTGAAACGCTTTAGATGTCACTACTTTGTAATAGTCTACTCAGTACATCACAACGATATGCTTCGAATATAGTGATGACGCCAAATAAGGCCGAAATCAGTATATCTCTCCCCACAGTGACAAAATCTAATATCATTTCTTAAACCTCATGATGAAAGATCTGGGAGCCTAATAGGAATGAAAATGGTATTCATTTCGATTATGACTATTTCGAATTCATCTATGTTTCAACAAGTATTTTCGGTTTGATCTTCATTTCGGGACAAAAGAATTGAATTGAAATAGCATGAAATGAACAAATGAGTCTTTCAAGATGACTATAGATGAAAAAGTATTCAGATGTGGGTATCTGCATATTGTAGTTCAGATAAAAAGAGTTACCTACTTCATGACATTCTTACTGCTGCTTACAATGCTTCAAGAAAATTCGATCACTGCAGGTATAAAAATAACCGACCAAAATGTGGAAGTGAATGGAAATCGAACATAACTTTTTCAACAGCTACATTTCCGGAATCAAATAAAAATCTTTCGCCAACGAGTGATTCAAACTACCGAAACAGCGAGGCTCCTGAGAACGTAATCATCATATCATATCCGGTCATCTAAACGGACACGCGTTTCCTCAAACTTTTAATTAACGCGAGTACCATCAAAAAGCACTCTGTCAAACTTTGCGTCCGCCGAAAATGAAGTCGCATCAAACGTGAGCGCTCGAGTCGGGTATCGAAAAAACCCACTTGCGGAATGAGAGAGCGGATCACCATTGGTTCCGGTTTTAATTAACGCGCTTTATTTCATTCGACGATGGAAAGCCACGTCCGAATCGATTATGCATCATAATGACGCTCCGGTTAATGCTATTCTTGATTTGTACGGGTCAACTGGTCATCAATTCTTCTTCAATCGAGCTGACAACGATAGAATACTAGTGTTAAACAGGAGGACCTGCTTGCACTGAAGCCAGACCAGGTAATTGAGAAAATGTCAATATTCTATTAAGGTACCTAGCTGAAGTTAGTGCAACACAGGAAAACCATTCAGGTCTGCAGTATGATTAAATGGGTAAAAGACGATTATTATGAATTTTATAGGCACCGTCACCGATTTTGAAAATATTTTGCACATTGAATCTATAGGACTTCCTGATACTACAGTCTCGACTACAGCTCTGGGTAGGCAGTAGTTCTAGAGAAAAAAAATAAATTAAACTCATAAATATACTCCATTTACCTCGGATACGGCTCTGATATAGTCTATATAGTTAAGTTCAACAAGGTTAGGTTAGGTTAGGTTCATTTTACCTACCAAAAGTTGAAAAAAAAAATTTTTCAAATAAAAAAAAAATGATAAAAAAATAAAACATCGATCCGCATTCAGGTTGGGTCAAGTTAGGTTAGGTTAGGTTCATTTTCCCTACCTTAAGATCACGAAAAAAATACAACTGGGCAGGGAACTTTATAATTACCGAAAAGACTTCAGCAGAAATAAATTCTGACCTCGATCTTGTTAGGAAAATTTACTGAAAATATTAAATAAATATCTGAGGAATTTGATACTCATTTTTCTGAATTCTCGATGCATATTCAAATGAAAAAATGAAACCTAATTGACTGGTGTGATATAAAATGAATGAAGTAAGAATATCAAAATTTTCCATATACAGGGGGATTCACTTATCTTGGTAACCCCAATTTTCTAGAAAACGTCCGAATATTTTTTCATTCTGTGAATGCGGTTTTGAACAAGTCAATGATGATTTGAGATGCGCATGAAAATCTGCGGAATATATAAAGACGCCAGGCGTAGCGGCGCTATGAATTTTTTTTTCAAGGGACATACTTTTTTTTATCATGTCATTCGGAAGATAATTTCATTCTGAACTTTTTTTCGAATACAATTTTCATCCATTTCTAACCGTCAGCGATCTGCAGCGTGTTTTATGTTAATTCTATTCCATTAATTTTTTTTCTGTATTGTGGCAGTATGCCTTTATTCGGAGACATAGTTATGATTTTGTGCCTTGAATTCAAGAAGCCTAGTTTTTCTAAACAATCTGCCTCCCCAAATGAGATTAAATATGTGGATGCACCAAGATGGGGCTCCATGTCACAATATTCTGAAGAGATATTGAGATCAAGAATTCGAAAATAAATGGGCCCTTATATTTTGACCAAAGTAATTTATAAAGATATAGGGAATTGATATAAATTATGTATTGATCATAATGGCTAAATGACCTAGATGAGATTTTGTTTCGTGAAATGAAGAAGGTTTTGCAACAAAGTATTTCTCTATTATCAAATCTATTATCAAATATTATATCTCATAACAATAAAAATTTTTTTTAATAACAAACGGAACATTTCGAATCATATGTTCTATATACCGGCCATTATGATCCATACATGAGTTAAATTATTCCCCTCTTTTATTATAAGTTACTCTGATAAAAATATAAGGGCACATGTGTTTCTTATCTTTATTTTCAAATGGTTCAAGTTATTAGAATTAGTTTGGTAACATATTTTTCAGGGTACCTCTCAGAAAGTAATCTATGAGCTTTAGGTCATGGCTGATGGGTTCATTGGTTCCTATCCATTTATTTTCGAATTCTTGATCTAAATATCTCTCCACGATGGCAGCGTTGTGACATTGAGCCCCATCTTGCTGTAGCCACATATTTCATCTTATTTGAAGAGGCACATGGACTAGAAAACTAGCCTTCTTGAATTCAAGGCACAAAACCATATCTATGTCTCCAAATAAAGCCATACTACCAGAAACCAGAAAAAAATAAATGAAATAGAATTAACATAAAACACGCTGCAGATCTCTGACGGTTAGAAATAGATAAAAATTGTATTCGAAAAAAGTTCAGAATGAAATTATGGTATAACCCTGCAGAAAAAATTTCTGATAGCGCCGCGACGCCTGGCGTCTTCATTTAATAAGCAGATTTTTATGCACATCTTAAATCGACATTGACTTGTTCAAAACGCCATTCACTGGATGAAAAAATATTCGGACGTTTTCGAGAAAATTGGGGTTACCAAGATAAGTGAATCACCCTGTACATACATCGCAGCTGTCTTTTATTCCTCGATTCAGCTATGCATCCCAAGTTCCGTCGCTCCACATCCAGAACATCCGCTGCCAGTTGCCATAAAACAGAGCAAATGCCGCGTAGATACAATCGAAGATTTCTGCTTAGTCCACACATCCCTTTATCTTCCTTTCTTCCCTCTAATTGAAACCATCATCATTCATTGGTCCGGCGAAAGAGCCCGTTATTTTCGGGACGCCCAAATACACAAACATCCATTCGTGGGGGAAAACTGCGGAAAAAAGGACATCGGCCCGAATGAGTGCCATCTATCTGGTGCTCATTATTTCGGCCATCTATGGCTGCCCAGTTTTCTTTTTCGGGGATCTTTATGGCCGCATTAGTATTTACGATGTCGTCTGAGGATAAGGAAACCGTAAATCAGTTTTTATGCTGCGTGTGATTGCTAGACGATCGCCTGGATTTACTGCCTTTTACGAGGGAAAGGTTTCAAATGAAACACTTCAAAATAGTCTAATGGATGTTGTGGAATACCAATAGACTCTCAGCAGGAAAGCGCCATAACTTTCTGGTAGAAAATATATGGACTGTCGATATGACAACAAACTTTCGAACAGTCCAACAAAATCTACAGATCTGGAATGAAATCAATGTTGAATTCGAATGAGCTGCGAGTCTAGTAGTACAGTGGAATAGTCGAAATAAATAAGGGATTCGACTGTTGAAATGGCAAATTTCGACAGGGGGAATCTTTGTTGCTGTTTGCAATCCACAATTAGTCGTTAGTCGCATCCGAACGAGATATGCGATAGTTAGACTGTTTTAAAATTCCATTCTTCTGAAATGGTCTTCTGGAAACATATCTTGAGAGGTTCGCACCTTATAATATCGGTAACAATTTCCTTCCAAGTTAAGATATCTGAATATTTAAGTCATTGATGCACTGATCGATAAAGGACACAATATTCTACATCTCCTCCACTTTCTCTCTGGTTGTTCTGTTCTTATTTTGTATATATGTTTATTCCCCTTTAATTTAATATTTTAATTATCACAATGCAATTGTTATGCTTGGATGGTGGTCTCGATATTGGGCTTTGTTTCAACCTTGTATTGCTGTCATGCGCTAGAAGTTGATATGGCTTATACTGAGGCCAGTTAAGGGAAGAAGAAGACAAGGGCCACCCCCCTTCCGGACTAAGGGCGGACAGGGATCGAGACCTCTAGCCCTTCAACGAAGAGACCAGTCCTCTGATACCACTCAGAAGAGTTAGTTCTTATAACACACAGTACCACGATTCTGCCGCGTTGTCCTAACGGTAATGGTAAGTCTATATCATTCTTATAGTGTTTTGTCAGCGTATACTAAGTCTTGTGATTCCTGGTACAAACTGTTTCGATTGTAAAGTTCATAGAATACCATCACGAACTAGCGAATCCGATGAATTTACATTTTTTCATTTAATAGCACTGGGAGTTGGAGCAACTAATTCCTCTCTCGAACCCATCCCTAGGTGGTCCTAGTAGGCGTCGCAGATACCTTCGACCGCGTCATTTACCTCATCAAGAAAGCCAATCCAAAACGTAAAACGTTCGTTTCCTCATAAAGCTCTGCATCTTTTTTACGACGCCAGTAAAGGGGGACGACCGCAACCATCTCATTTTCTGGAAACGCATTAACAGGGTGGCTTATTGGCTTCGCCCAAACGATCATAAATATTATGTCACTTGGCTCTTTCTGGTGCTTCATTGTTCTTAATAAGGAGTTATTTCGAGCTGCAGGTAGTTGTCGAGCCTTTCTTATTCGATCTTATTTCTTCTTTGGTGGATCCAGAGGGGAATACTCGAATTTCTGTGGATTAGTGGTGTCTTGGAGGTTTGTTATTTGTTTCGGCAATTACTGTCACGCTCTTCGATAACTTTTTTTATGGGCTGTTTCATTAGGTGTTTAAGACTGTTGTATTTTAGTTAATCTATTCTCTTTAATGAAATCGATATATGGGGAATCATGATTTTTGGTGCTACAGTCCTGAAAAATTTGGCATTGACCTTGGATTTATTATTTTACCACAATTTCCCTAGTTTTCATCCAAACGGGTCGAATAAAATGTACCTGATTAAAAGAAAGTAGGAGGATTTGCAATTCTAAATGAGAAAATTGAAGAAATTCACAAACAAAATCGAGAAGACGAATTGATTTCAAACAGAAATAAAAATAGTATTTTTCATAACATTACCAAGGAAATATATTGCTTCACAAGAGTTCTTCTGGCTAGCAATCAAGCACATTAACACGTGACCATAAGCGTCAAAGACTGGAATGGGCAAGGCAACATATCAATTGGAACGATCAATGGCGTAGTGTCCTCTTCACTGATGAATCCAGATATGGACGATTTTCAGATTCTCGAAGAATAAGGGTATCCACAATCCCACGCATATCCAGTAATCGTCGCTATGGCCAAGAAGTCCTTCCATTCCGAGGGGGTAGTGTTATGGTATGGGACTGAATATGTTTCAACGGGCGCACAGATCCTGGTTATATGACCACCTTACATTATAGGGAGCATGTCATTGACAATGTTCTGTCGAATTTTCACGCTGGTATTGTTGAAACTTTTCAATTTCTAGACGATAACGCTAGATCGCACCGTGCTGTCATAGTTGAGAATGCGCGCGAGGAGCTTGGTAGTCCACATTTACCAATACCTCCGCACTAATCAGATTTTAATTACATAGAACATGCATGGGATATGCTCCTAAAATGAATAGATAATCATCAACCTACCCCAGAATACTTGAATGATCTGAGAGAGCTTCTGTCCCGTTTATGGAACCAAATTCCTCAAGAAATGTTCAACAACCTCGTGTGTAGTATGCAAAGAAGATGTCAAGCTGTCATTGACGCCATACATTGTATTGATAGTCTCAAAATGCTTCAATTCTCTGGGAATGAAATTTCGTTATTTTACTCGATTTTTCTTAACCACCTTGTATATGATTTTTTATCCGAGCTTCGTTGGTAGGTAACTAAAGGTAACAGAATTAGCATGCATAACAATGAAGATACCAATTCACTCCGGAGTTTCTGTTGAGCACATGTCAAAATATTGGTTAATACTTCAAAAGGTAAAATGAAGATAACGGAACTCCTGTAGGTGTTTTCCATAAATCAGCGGCTCACAAGTATTCGTGTGGTATCAGATAGCTGTAAACATGCATGCAATAACGTTGAATTTTGTATTCTCACTAGATAATACATTAGGTGAGTCTATTGCATGGATGTTTCAATTGGAAGCGTATATGGTTCATTTAATGCGATTAATTTCAGCAAAATTGAAATAATATTGTTTTGTGAATTTAAAGGGTAATTATTTTCTACTTTATCACACAGGGGCTTGTCCTTTATAGAGTGAAATTTCCAATGAAATTCAATCCCAAAAGATTGTGTATGTCCAAGTGAAACCGTGATCTGATTGAATGAAAAATAACAACCAGCCTTTTTTGTGTTCAGTTGAAATCCTAATTTATATGGGGAAGTTTATCAACCCATCGCTAAGTCGACAAGAAAATCCACAAGCAAAATGGACAAATAGTTCCCGTTACCGCTCAACTCAACACAAAAACGCCGTTGAGAAGTGGATGGGCATTAAGCGGAACATAAAGAGAAACATCGCAAGAATCTCATTCTGGGAGCGGGGGTCTAATATGAAGATGGATCAGGGACTCACACGAAAACGTTATGAAGTCGATTTGTCAAACTGAATAGGGGTTGCCTCGGCCCTTAAGGTTTATGGGACTAGTTTCAACATTAACAGTTAGTCAATGTCCGTTATATATGGCGGTATTTATTTACGGGCTTTTCATGAATAACACAACGGGCGCTAACTCCGCACACTTGATCCGAATAATTCCGTCAAGGAGGACGTCTAGGCCAAGGAGGGAAAATCGGGAGTGTCAACGTACGAGATTGGATCGAACAACCGGAATGTAGATGCATTCAGCGACTGTTGTCTAGTTCGAGAAGTCTGTTCCAAAATTTGAATTTGTTGATTCCATTAAAGAAATGAATAAAGAACTGGAACAGCCATTTAAAAAAGTTGAGAAAATTGCAGATCTGTGCCCTTTGGTCGATATTTTGCCCAACTGCAGAAGATGATACTAGCTGCTGTCAGATTTTTATGCAGAAGTAGGTCAGAGCTCTAACTATCTATACTGCTCCACAAGAGTTATGAATATCGTTTTCAATCGTTTGGAAAAGTATTAAACCTTCGAGAAAATCGCTGTAAAATCATTTAAAACTCACTAACAATTTGAATCGATCCAATGAAAATCAGAAAAAGACATCTCGTCAATCTGGTCGCATTTTTTGTAGACAAAACAACACTTGCTCAGTATCGTTTCATCACCTTTTCGACGAGAAGAAAGCCTACATATACGTGTTGAATGCTACGGAATACTCTTAAAAACGCAGATAAAAGAAAAAAAAAAAAGATGGGGTCCAAGTTTGGATCGAAACCATCAGACGACGTTTGAGAGAGGTGAATCTAGGTTCCAGACGTCCATTAAGAGGAGTCCCATTAACAAGTGACCATAAACGTCAAAGACTGGAATGGGCAAGGCAACATATTAATTGAAACGATCAATTACGTAGTGTCATTTTCACTGATGAATCTAGATATGGACGATTTTCAGATTCTCGAAGAATAAGGGTATGGACAATTCCACGCATACTCCGTAATCGTCGTTATATCCAAAAAGTCCATCCATTCCGAGGGGGTAGTGTTATGGTATGGGCCGGGATATGTTTCAACGGGCGCACAGATCTACACATTTGTCCTGGGAATATGACCGTCTCACACTATAGGGATCATGTCATTGAAAATGTTTTGCCAAATTTTCACGCTGCTATTGGTGAAACTTTTCAATTTCTAGGCGATAACGCCTGAACTCACCGTGCAGCCATAGTTGTTATTCCACATTCACCAATACCTCCGCATTCACCAGATTTGAATTGTAAAGAACATGCATCGGGTATGCTTCAAAGAAGATTAGATAATTATCAACTTACCCCAGAATCATTAAATGATCTGAGAGAACTTCTGCACCGTTTATAGAACCAAATTCCTCAAGAAATGTTCAACAACCTCGTGTCTAGTATGCAAAGAACATGTCAAGCTTTTATTGATACCCGTAAAGGTTATACATTCTATCTTTTGAATTCTCCGGGAATAAAATATCGCTATCTTACTTGATTTTCCTCAACCACCCTGTATACGCTGCAGACCTACAGGCTGAAATTAATTTTATTTCCTGCAACCTGGAATCATATGAATATGAATTTTCATCTCAAAATCTCATTCAAACTATATTTTTTAGCAATCCAAGTCAATATCCCTAACTCATGTTGGGCAGTTTATTTTTGTTGAGATACTTTTCTGATAGTTTTTTTCCTTAGCATCTTTTTCACTCATTTTGTATACGAATGAACTGTTATTTTGTATTTTTTTCCTAGTTTACTCCATTCTTCACTCTTGAAAGCTTTGCCTGACTTATGATGGAATTCTGCTTTTTCTCTGCAAGCTACGAATCTGTAGGGTACGATTGATCTGAGTGTGCCTGACTCGAGGCCTGACTTATAGATTCGTAAATAATGAAATTCTGGAAGTTTTTCTGTAACTGTCTTATTAGAAGTGTAAATTTTGAACTATTTCGTAATAAGATCATATAGAGCAGAATTTATCTCACTATTATATCGGATCGTTAGTATTGAGTACTGGATATATATATTTTTGTTCAATTTCTGTTCACTTGAACGAGAAAGAGAAATTTACAATCGAAGTGCAAAAATGAATTACAACAGTAGTTGGGTTTAGAAACCTTTTTTATATTCTGTGACAAAAACAAACCATTCAACATAACCTCACAATATACCTTCCGATATGTTTCCGATCACCTTTAAGATTTTCAGAAATCGTAAGGTTTTGAAAAGATAAAGATTTGCTTACAGATGAAAGCAGAATACCGCAATTAATCACAATAATTTCAGCACCTGAAAAACTGAGTTTCACAAAATAGAGTCTCTCTCTTTGATTATAAGAGATAGCAATGTTCCACCATTTGACATTTTAATCCTGAAAACTGACTAAATCGAAAAAGGAAATTCAAAAACGATAAACAGGGAAATAGTATCAACGCTGGCACAAGTCTACGTGAATCCGCATGAAAGATGGATCTTCTCGATCTCGAACAAACACATTGCTCCAAGAAATATGATATTGGCGTCAGAGGTGATACGATCTCCGCTCAAAAGTTCACATTTTCTTCATCCATCGCAACTTGTTCGTTGTATAGAAAATTGACTATCTCGAGAGTTCGCGAAGGAAAGCAGTAGGTGCTCCATCAATAAAACACTCCACACAGCCAGCATTTTGTTAACTCTGACCAAAACGGGTCCATCGATCAGAATCCGTTTTTCCCGAAAACCAGTTTTCCGAATGAAAGGAAAGTAAGGAGTTTATTATGTAACGGGCTCACGGGACGGCTGTTTATCGACGATATGAGATACACAGGGCGAGGTATAATAAAAAGGTCGATTTGCGGGATCAGACCCGGCTCCCAATCGCTGTTTGGCAATCAGCAGTAATGGAGAGGAATCAGCGCGGGACGGAGAAAAATCGATCGGACGTTTTCATTTCGGCCGTGTCTCGAAACACTTGATGCTGCGGTGACAGGGTCCAAGGCCGCCAGGGCCGCACTAGGCCGAATTAAGAAGTCAGATTGACCCAGAGTCGAGCCCAGAGTCATTCACAGAAATTCTAAAATTGGAGATCTTCATTTTCAATATGAAAGTACCCTTCTAATGACGAGAAAAATATTCCTGAAGGCCTGACACATACCACTTCAAAAACTAAGAAGACGATTCAAAAAGAAGCATCCAATCAGAAACATTTTCCTGTGAAATATTGCCAAGACGAAGCCGTATTTCTAACATTGTCAAAAAGTTATCAGATCTCATGTAGAGTCAAGCTGTCAACTTTACTCTCTTCAACTCCATAAGTCCTCATTTCACGAACTCTGTGCCTTGGTCAAAATAAGAGACTTGGCCGTTTCTTCTAGTTTTGACAATGTTAGAAAGACAACCTCGTCTTGGCAATAATTTATATGAAAATGTTTTTTCAATTCTTTTTGAACGTTGCTCATGACATAATCCTTTTATTTTGTTAATTTTTTCCGCAATAAAAATTGAATAAAATATAATTATTGCGATATCTATTTCAATTCAAACTTATTCACAATTCATGTTCAAAATCAATGTACGAGGTGTTGAAATAAACCTTTAGCTTCCTAGATTCAAGCTGCGATGCCAATGTAATTGAGAGCTGCCATCACAGCCATTGTATAAAGAATCCAATCATTATACAATGATCACAACGGAAAATTGCACAATGGAAACTGTGGTTGAGGTTATAACAGGGAAATTGTATTTGGTGTAAATACACATGAGGCATTTTACGAGCGATTTATTGTATCCACTTCTTCAAAATGTGGGGGTAATTTTTTATGAGAATTCTTGAATATTTTTTCTTTCATTTATAATAAGCAATAAGCTCTGTATATAGAGTCTCCTGGGAATAACTGTACATACTCCCACCAGATATAGAGTTGTTGGACTAGATGATTACTGATTGACTATAAAAAATTAATTGCGAAAGTATAAGCAGATAATTTTCGAAAAAGTTCAGAGCTCTAATGAGCACATTCCATAACGAAACAATAACAAATGAAAGAAACTGAAATACAGTAAAGAGCATTTTTGAGCATGAATCTAGAAAGATATTTTGTAACATTCTCCCAAACTGAAAATCATATCTTCTCATTCTCAGAGTACTTCATATTATTTAATATCGAATAAGTAAACTTCGAAGACACAGACTAATGAATTGAAAAATCACTACTCCTACTCCTCGATTTACTAATTCAGTTAGAAGTTTTTACATTGGAAAAAGTGTCACTTTAGCTTATATCTTTGTTCTCGAACATCTGGTATATATACGAATAATTTTGAAATATGCTTATGTATACCCTATACACTTCACAATTTTTTTTTCGAAATATACCTTCATTTACTTCATCGCAATGAGATCCGCGTCTGGGGTGGCCACTCACGATATATTATATTATTATAATCTTCCTCACCTTCAGTTACTTTTTAAAGAACATTTATTATTCATTTTCCACTTCCATAAGATGGCTAAGCCCTGTTCAGTTAAATAAATTCAATTTTTCGAACTTTAACCAAATTCAAAAATTCATAACAAAATAATGGTTGATGTGACAACGTTGAATGATGTCACAAATTGAAGCATAATTAAGCTTTGTTCTAAACAGCGAATCAATTATTTGTAGTTCGAAATACATAATGTTTGTTTTACCCTGAACACTTTAAAAGAAGATCAATGAGTCCGGCCCTGGAATAATGAAATAATTGATATATTTCTGACTCGACCTTAGCATGTGCCAATAACCTCCCAAGTTTCAATAATATTCGTCAATAAGTTTGGATTTTATGATGGTCTAAGTATTTCTATGAAGTTGGAAAATCACCCTGTATCTTTCTAGAGAAATCCAGAAATTAATTTTTTATAGTCAATCAGTAATAACCTAGTCCAACTTTATCTCTGGTAAGAGTATGTACAGGGTATCCCATATTGCTTGATTTTGACTGTTTTAGGTATTTCTGGACTAGATAGGTAAAAACTTCGTAAGGTGTCCTTGGCTCGATTTTTGTGAAAACACTATTAGTGAAAACCGTTTCACGATATCTTCATTTTTTTTTATTTCGATTTCGAGAATGTGCCATAACTTTTTCATTAACGAAAATATCTGAAAACGATTAGAACTTTCTAGAAGCGATTTTTTCCTGGAAACAAGAGACTATATTAAATTTTTTTTCTCGTGAAAAAAAAAACAGTTTTTTTTTATTAAATACGAACGCATTTTCTTCATTTTATTTCATGAAAAAAATTCAGAGATAAAAAAAATTTAAATAATGTCTCGTTCCCAGTGAAAAGTATTTGTTGAGAATTTTTATCTTTTTCGAATATTTTCGAAAATGACAAAGTTATGGCACATCTCCTGAATCGAAAAAAATTTAAAATGTTGTTATATCTTCAAAACAGATGAAGATATCGTGAAATGGTTTCACTATTGGAGTTTTCACGAAATGCGAGCCCAGGACTCCTTTCAACCTATCTAGTCTAGAAGTACCAGAAACAGCCAAAATCAAGTAATTTGGGATACCTTGTACAGTTATTCCCCGAACATCCTTCATATCAATTCTCAGACCACTAGCTTCAAGATTGGCGGAAGTCTGATACAAACTTTAACATCCCCTGGTTCTATGGGTTGAGGGGTGAAAGCTCAAGAATTTTTCCGTTGGTAGTGTATTGAAACTAGCTCACATATCAAATTTCAACTTGGTAGAATATCGGGAAGTACCCTAACAGTTTTTATGACCATCAGTGAGTGAGTGACGAAATCGGGGGTTTTTAGATATCTATAAAATCTTAAGTTAACGAGCTATGCACTTGAAACTTTGCACGTTTGATAAGTACTAGCATTATATCCTGGGAATTATGTTTATCTATTTCATTTTTAACTCAAGTTATGAAGCTTCAAAAATACTACGAAACAGTTACAGCCTCATGATGAAATGTGAGCCTATGAATTGAAAATGATTAGTACTATGACGAATTTATGTATTATTCAATATTTGCGGTAACTCAAAATAGGAGAGAGAAGTTGGACTGTATCTATGTAAAATCTTTTAAAATTCTATTAGGAAAAAAAGAGAGAAAAAATGAAACAAGAAAATGGTGCACTAGAAAACTCACCAACGGCGTCTTCCTCCACACAACCTGAGAGCTCTCGTTAGGTGGGAATTTTCCAGCAGGCAGAATCTTCTTTCTTCTGTCACTTTATTATTTCGTTATTGTCCAAATAAGACAATCTTTAGCGTTCTAAATAAAAAATAACTGTTCTATCAAAAAATAGCGTTTTGCGTTTTATACCAAATTCCAAGCACTTTTCTAACGAACTGAAAATCACACACATAATGTGTCCACAAGAAGGCTTGAAGATGCCTCGTAACTGGCAATCCTCAGAGTAGTCTAGTGCACATAAATTTTGAAGAAATGGATTTTGACAAAAACCTATTTATTACGGCAGCATCAATAATATCATAATGTCTTCAATATGACTGATCAATAACTATGGAACACAAGTAAATACCCAGATAAATAATATGAATTCAGTGATGAAAGTTTTTATATTCAATCAGATGATTCAGTACAAAGATAAAAAACGCAAAAAATCCAAACTATCGTAGCGGAACAAATAGCGAATGTTTTCATAAAACAACCGCAACCGCGATCCAAACAATTCCCTCGCAAACATCCAACCAACCCAATTTCCCCAGTTGAAAAATCATCTCCCATCTAGGAAATCAAACGATCATGCAGTCCTATAGCCCGTGGCTTCGTCCAGCTATGACACTCCGGATACGCCGGAAAAACTCATCAATAAAGCCGCCTGTTAGGCAAAGTCGCTGGATTAAATGGACAAGCTCCCTTTCCGTCGACCTCGGCGTCCCTAAAAACCTTTCGCTTTGGACCTACGCCCCTCTGATGTGTATCCTTTCTTTCAAAAACAAATGGAAAACACACAAAGGTCCCCGGGAAATCACTCGATTCAATCTGCCATAACTTCCTGTAGGACTGGGGGTTTTGGAGGGAGGAGTAAGAGAGCGATCGGTTAGTCGATGATTCGCTTTCTGGATAAACCACTGGATGAATGGGGATGCAACGTTGGGGTGAAATAAAGAAGATCTCGGACTTTTGTAGCCATTTTGAGAAATTGAATGTCTGCAATTTTGACCTTCTGGCTTCAATGATTAGACAGAGAAAACCCATCTGAATTTCTTTCGATTAGTTTCGTGTATTTGTGAATAATGATAGTAGCAATATTGAAGAAGTCCTCCGGAAGTCCATTAGGAATAATTTCATCTAGAGTTTCGCCTACAACTGCGGCAAGCATCTTCAGAGGATTCTTGGTCTGAGATTGAACGCTGAATTTCTGACACTGATATGTTAAAACCGAGAGGGTTATCTGCACCCTGGTTGATGGCGGGAAAGGTGGTGAGTTTACGCGCGCGATGTTGATTAGCCCATGGCTACCGATTCGAATCGTCTGGATCTTTGTTTTTTTCAAGTTTGCCAACCAGGCGCTATGTAAGAAAGGTTTTTTTTTCTGTGCATGTTGTTTTTATGTTTAGAAATTTCAATGCCTTCCATTTTCAGCCAGGGTTGGTAACTTTTGATATTCGAAATAATCTCTGCCTTTGAAAATATGATATTGTGTCGATATGTTAGAGCATGTTCCGCTTGGGCGGATTTTTCTATTTGATTCTACATTTTGTTGTAACAATAAATAATTTGCTGCAGTCACAAAGTATCCTGTAAATAAAGGCTTGTGAAAATGGGTCGACTTTGTCTTCTCTAGTTCTGACTATTTGCTCAAGCTGACACTTTCGGTTCGAACACGACAGTGTCAGAAATTCAAATTCTTAGACCAACCTACTCTCTCAATGTCAGTATATCCGGTCATGAAAGCCTCAAACAATTTAATGATAGTAGTAATTTCGAAACTTTGAATGATGGTCTTCTACAAGGTTCAGTTTTAGTACCACTTCTATTTTGTCTTTGTGTGGTATTCCAAATACTAATTCCAAAAAATGTATTTTTGCTCATGATACTGCTCTGGCTTTCCATCATTCTTATATTCAGACATATGGCGTTTCTACCTGAATGAAAATAAAAGCGACGTTTCATGTTTTTATTTGAATATTCATCAGATCGGATAACATATTTTCTAATAGTCTAACAATTTTTCCACATTTTAAATGATTATAGAGTGTATAAATTAATCAATCTTTCCAAACTGTATCATAAATCCACAAATGGTTTTCCTTTTTTTAAGTTTTTATTGGAATCAGATTCAATAAATGTGGTGAGACTAAGAACCTGGTCACAACAATTCCTATTTTTTCTGAAAACCCCCTGACAATTTTGTGATGATCTTTCTATAATTGATTCTTCTTTAAATAGAATAACTCTCTAAAATTTTGAAAAAGACGCTCAATAAACTAATGGGACGGTAACTACTCCGATCAGAACAATTTTTTCCACGTTTCAAAATTTCTACTACTTTAGCTTTGCGAAATTCGAATGGAAAATTTCCGGAATTCAATATATCATTATGAAAAGATAATAACCAAGATAGGGCTTTTTTTCTTAAATGTTTTATGAATTCTGAATAAATTCCATCAAAACCGGCTGCTTTTCTAGATTTTGTATATTTGATCGCTGAAATTAATTCATCCATATTGAATCGGTTAGAAATAACATTCATTTATTAGAAATATGGAAAATTGAGTTGTTCATGGGAACATAATTTGAATCTCAGGTATTTCGGAGTCACACTTGATGCCTCTATAAATTCCAATGCATTTTCAGATGATCTGCGTTTGAAGATTCAAACACTAAATAACATTCCTCAGAAACTAGTTGGTGCGGCAGCGCTAGCTCTGTCTTTTTCTGGTGCTGAATATTGTTGCCCCGTTTGGTTGAACAGTGTTAACGTCTATGAAATTGATGCCCAACTAAATTTTTCTATGAGGATTATCACTGGTACTATCAGATCTACACCTGCTAGTCCTCTTGAATATTGTACTCCTCATATTCGTAGAGAGACAACAGCCTTGAATTTTTGGAACAAATTTAATTCCTTTTCAAATTCATTTCCCATACTCACCTATATTCCAGATAATAAGGTCCCCAGATTGAAGTCACGTAAACCTTTTTGGTAAAATTTTCTAATTGATATGAATAGAAGCGACAAGGAAATTTGGCAATCTGAATAAAATATATGCAGTTTTTCAATGAAGATCTTATTACTGATCCTTCCATCAGAGTTCCTGGTTTTGACCTTCCCAGGAGAATATAATCTGTTCTAGATCGTACTAGAACAGGACACGGACGATGCAATAGCATGCTCTTCCGATGGAATTCGGTTGAGAGCCCTAGTTGTGAGTGTGGAGAAAAAAAGGAGACTATAGAACATCTTAAAAATAGTTGTCCCATTTATAAATTTCAAGATGGTTTCGAGGCAATACATAAAGTATCGAATGTTTTTCTTAAAAGGATGGTTAATTTGAAAGTAATCGAATTCGTTATAAAAAATTGTTTTTTTTCTGCTTTTGCTTTTTTTTTCATTTCAGATTGAAAATTGCGGGTATATTGGTGCAGAATCTATTCTTCTCTGTTCATAGAAGAATTAAATGTAGATGATCTCCAGATAACTTTGTGATATTTCATTTTTTCAGTGAATTTTTTTAGTACGGGCGAGTTAAGGATATTTTTCATCTAAAGTTTTTTCCTTTCCTTACTGTATGGTTCTCCTGTGTTGCACTGACCAGAGCTAGGTACTTTTCCGTCGCACCCTGTATCAGCAACGAACGTTGAGCGTGCCTAGAAACGTTTCCGGATTTTTCGCGAATGCCAACGAAAATCGTTATCCTGAATTAAGGAGATTTAACCTCCCACTCGCTTCTGTTTTCCGGAGTTGCATCAGACAAACCGGCTGCATTTCCTGCGAGATTATTATGGAATTCATGGTCATGAATGGGTTAATGGCTATTTCACGAGCGCGGATGCACCGAGAAAACGGCGATCCCATCACTTATTTATCCAGTATTTATGCGCTTTCTGCCGATTTTATCAGGATGGAAACGTTATAATTAAAGTTTGGGGTTTATAAAATATGCAAATGCGCCTCGGGCACTGAAACAACACAATCCCAACACCAGACGGAGGTATTTGTTCAGGATGGTTTTATTTGAGTTTGCTATTATGGTTCGCAGTCTTTTAACTGATCGGCTGTACGCGGCAAAGGAGGAATAAACATTTCATTCTCCATTTGCGCGTTAGCGATTCATCGAACAAACAATGGTGGTAAATCCACGGCGAATGAAATGAGAATATACTGCTCCACAAGAGTTAGGGATATCGTATTCAATCGAGAAATATGTTTTCTTCCAGAAAATTACTGTTAAATAATTTAAAACTCAAAAACAACTTTAATCGATCCAATAAAAATCAGTATGAGATATTCCGTCAATCTGGTTCTTTGCATATACTTCATGAATGTTCCCATTTTGAAATGAAGTCAGTTTATCAACGACTTCGATTTGAAACGAGTTTTCTGAAAATGCCAAGACGTAAATCAACAAACGCTGAGGCTAATACGGCTATCGGAATGCTACAGGGTGGTCTAACTCAGGTTGTTGTAGCGGAAAGGCCCCGAGTCAGCCAAAGTGCGATATCTCGACTTTGGAATAGGTTCAGAGAGACAGCTTTCGTGTTGGAAAGATCTGGTGGGCGACGAAAAACAACATCTGCTCAGGATCGTTTCATCACCGTTTCGGTGAGAAGAAAGCCTACATCTACGTGTAGAATACTACGGAATACTCTACAAAATGCAAATGGGATCTAAGTTTCCATAGAAACCATCAGACGACGTTTGAGAGAGGTGAATCTAGGTTCTAGACATCCATTAAGGGGAGTTCCATTAACAGGTGACCATAAGCGTCAAAGACTGGAATGGGCAAGGCAACATATCAATTGGAACGATCAATGGCGTAGTGCCCTTTTCACTGATGAATCCAGATATGGACGGTTTTCAGATTCTGGAAGAATAAGGGTATTGGCAATCCCAAACATACCCAGTAATCGTCGCTATATCCAAGAAGTCCATCCAATCCTAGGGGATAGTGTTATGGTATGGGCCGAGATAGGTTTCAACGGGCGCACAGATCTACACATTTGTCCTGGGAATATGACCGCCTTACACTATAGGGAGCATGTCATTGACAATGTTTTAGTAAATTTTCATGCTGTTATTGGTGAAACTTTTCAATTTCTAGACGATAACGCTAGACCGTACCCTGCAGCCATAGTTGAGAATCCGCGCGAGGAGCTTGGTATTCCACATTTACCAATACTTCCGCACTCACCAAATTTGAATTGCATAGAACATGCATGGGATATGCTCCAAAGAAGATTAGATAATCATCAACCTATCAAAGAATTCTAAAATGATCTTGGGGAACTTCTGCCCCATTTATGAAACCATTGTACTGATAGTCTTAAAATCCTTGAATTCTCAGGAAATGGAATTTCGTTATTTTACTTGATTTTTCTCCATCAGCCTGTATACGTTCAGTCCTACAGGCTGAAATTAATTTTATTTACTGCAACATACACACAAAATCTCATTTAAACTATATTTTTTTGCAATTTGAGTCAATATCATAAACTTATGTGGAGCAGTTTATTTATCACCGAAATTTTAAAAACTCTGGAACTTTGGCTGAATGCAACTTTATTCAAAAGATTGACACAATTAAATTTCTACTACATTTTTTTCGAAGGATTCCCCGATGCAGCCAATGCTCGGAAAATAATTTATGTTAACTTCGAATTTTGTGGTGACGAAATCTGAATTTTCGCCCTCGAAAAAATTTTATTCAATCCAACATCATGAATATGGATCTGCCGTTACATTCCCAACATTTGAACACCCCGATACGAAGCAAAATCGAACTAAAACCAAAAATGGCCCCGTACATTTGCATGTCGGAATTTAATCCCCCAATAACCGAAGCCAGAAGACTGGAAGAATATTCGCGAGCCAAACAATGGGATCCAATCTTCGGAGTCCTCCTGGTGGGCAGAGCGAAATCTGCTCGAAATACTGTTACTCAGGACGGAACCCTCTCTCATTCGATTTTCGTTCCGGCATTGAAATTCTTATTACCTATGCTCGGGGCGGAAAAGCCCGGCTATCTGCGAGGTAATCAAAGTCATTTCGATTCTTTTGTCTGGGAATTTGGCGTAAACGGAAATATTTCCGTGGGAGGTTGGAATGGATTGAATGCGGCCCTCCAGGAGGTAGTCGGACGGTTATGGGGGTCCGGGGATGCTGATGGACATTGGTTCTACAGGGGGAGAATGGGTGGGTCAGAAATATAGAACGCTGCACATTCAACAAAAACGTTTTTCAATTTCAACTCACGTCGGATTCTTTACCTTTTGTGTACTGCGACAAAAAGTAAGAGAAATCGGACCATTTAAGGAAAGGTTTCATGAATGTATCGATCGAGAATTGAGATCTAACCTCAGCTTGAAGCCTTAAGACAGTTTTGGCAAACAGAAATCGGTCTTCAAGCTGCACTTCCATTTCAATTCTTGCTCGAAACGTTTATAAATCTGAAATAATTTGTGACATACAAATATCCAATTGATCACGAATATGTTTGTTCTGGTTGAGACCAGAAAAAATGTCTTTTTCAACCATAGGTTGGTGAGAGTGAAACTTGTGTTGCTCCACATGAATTTCATGAAATAATCTAATCGACAACCACTGATAAATGATATTCCTGCCATTTTTTTCGTTGATTAATCATTCTCTTTGATCAGTATTTCTATCAGTTTTTGAATAAAGAGTGACTATTTCCAACTTCCCTGCATGCTTACTTGAATTGTTCAAGAGAGCAGAAATCCACTAATGAATGTTTGAGAAAGCTTCCAATATCTGTTGAATATTCAATAGAAAATGTTACCTAAACTACTAGATCTTGGTTAATGATTGAACTGCTCCACATGAGTTAGGGATATTGACTTAAATTGCAAAAAAATATAGATTGAATGAGATTTTGCTATAGAAATTCATATTAATATTATTTCAAGTTGCAGGAAATGAAATTAATTTTAGCCTGTAGGTCTGCAGCGTAAATAGGAAAAATCCAGTAAAATAACGAAATTTTATTTCCAGAAAATTCAAGTATTCTAAGACTTTCAATACAATGTATGGCCTCCATGGGCATCAATAACAGCTTGACATCTTCTTTGCATACTACTCACGAGGTTGTTGAACTTTTCTTGAGGAATTTGGTTCCATAAACGGGGCAGAAGTTCTCTCAGATCATTTAAGGATTCTGGGGTAGGCTAATGATTAACTCATCTTCTTTAGAGGATACCCCATGTATGTTCTATGCAATTTGAATCTGGTGAGTGCGGAGATATGGGTGAATGTGGAATACCAAGCGCATTCTCAACTATGGCTGCACGGTGCGGTCTAGCGTTATCGTCTAAAAATCAAAAAATTTCACCAATACCAGCGTGAAAATTTCGCAAAACATAATCAATGACAAGCTCCCTATAATGTAAAGCGGTTATATTTCCAGGACAAATGCGTAGATCTCTGCACCCGTTAAAACAAATCCCATTGCATAACACTTCCCCTTGGGAATGGATGGACTTCTTGAACATAACGACGATTATAATGATAATAATAAGTTTCATTCTCATAATCAAAATACAATTTGAATGGAGAACATGTCAAGCTTCATGGAAATGATAATACACATACATTATTTAACAGAACGATCGTATTTGTACTCAAGAAATTCCCGCACATCATATTATGGCAATATTCTGACCAGGTAATGGAAAATTTTTTTTTTTGAAATGTTTAAAGTCTTCGATAATCTGGTATTTACGTGGTACGCGTGGGATTGTCCATAGCCTTATTCTCTGAGAATCTGAAAAGCATCCATATCTGGATTCATCAGTGAAAAGGACACTACGCCATTAATCGTTCCAATAGATATGTTGCCTTTCCCATTCCAGTCTTTGACGCTTATGATCACATGTTAATGAAACTCCTCTTAATGGACGTCTTGAACCTAGATTCACCTCTCTCAAACGTCGGCTAATGGTTTCGATGGAAATTTGGACCCCATCTACATTTTGAAGAGTATTTCCTGGAAGTCTACACGTAGATGGAGGCTTTCTTCTCGCCGAAAAGGTGGTGAAACGATCCTGAGCAGGTGTTGTTTTTCATCATCCACCAAGCCTTGGTTTTTCTTACACGGAACTCCCTGAACTTATTCCAAAGTCGAAATACCACACTTTGGCTGACTTGGAGCCTTTTCGCTACAACAACCTGAGCTAGGTCACCCTGTAGCATTCCGATATCTCTATTAGCCTCAGCGTTTGTTAATTTACGTCTTGGCATTTTCAGAAAACTCGTTTCAAATCGAAGCCGTTGATAAACTGACTCCATTTCAAAATAAGAACATTCATGAAGCTTATGCAAAGAACCAAAGTTCAGAAAAAAGGAGACCAGATTAACGAAATGTCTCATACTGATTTTTATTGGATCGATTCAAGTTGTTATTGAGTTTTAAATGATTTCCCAGCGATTTTCCCGAAGATTACATACTTTTCAAAACGATTCAATACGATATCCCTAACTGTGTTCCTGTGCAAATAAATAAATAAATAAATAAAATGAATGACCAAGAAAATAAAAGAAAACATAGATACCATTGAAATGGATTATTTGAGGAGGTCATGTCGAATATCCAGAATTGAACATATAACGAATGATGAAATAAGACGAAGGACAAATAGAATACTAAGAACATCCGAAAGAATAGAAACCCGACAGTTGATATGGTATGGTCACGTGCAACGAATGGAGGATAATAGATAGCCGAAACGAGCATTCCAGTACAATATAAACAGAAAACAAATACGAGGAAGACCTGCTACAACTTGGTTGAAGAATGTTTTTGAAATTATGAGGGATAGAGCAATTCATGAGGATGATTGGAGAAATCGACAAGTATGGAGATCGAAATGCGAGATGCGGCAGAAGCTGTAGGATCCTCGCTAATATAATATAATATAATAAATAAAATAATACAACTCTTGTGGAGCAGTTTATTCACCCTGTATGTCGAAGCGAAGTCCCGAAAAATCGATCCTGCTCTGGTTTTCCATTTTCCTCGGCGGAGCTACCCACATCCAATCGCAGCTCCAACGTTCATTTGCGCCTTGGTTTTCTCCTTCGAATATCGTAGATCATTATCGGCATTACCGAGTATACCTCCCTCGGAGTGGAAATTACCGAGAGGGCCCTATTGAATTTGAACTATAATAATCGGGCCCGAGAGCAGATGTGACGAGGAAAGTTGTCCCAGATCTTAAACTTCTTGATAGCTCCGAGCCTTCCATATTTCACTTGACGTGCCCCCTTTCTGCCTCGTGAAAATTCATTTCGCGACCGTATTATTTCCCGTTAAACTTCGGGGGGTACGGAATTTCCAAGTTAGATTGAATTTGACGGTTTTTCTGATTAGTACGGTTAAGTGATATGTTTAAGTAACCGTGCTGCTTATAGGCACGCTCATTTACTGCGGCATCAGGAAGTTCTTCGAGAATTTTGGCCAGTCATTGAATTCTGGTCGAATGGCCTCACAATTTCAAAACCTGAAAAATTTCGAAAGAAATATTGCGTATTTTTTCATCAAAACGAGAAACATCGATGAAGACAAAATTGATCATCTATGAAAGGAAAAAGTATGAAATACTTTTGAAGCTTGCAAATATTCCCATCTATCTGTTTCAAATTATCTGGTATCAGTCCGGTAAAAGAAATCACGACTGGAAACATTTCCATTGTACAGGGTGATTCACTTATCTTGGTAACCCCAATTTTCTCGAAAACGTCCGAATATTTTTTCCGTGAATGGCGTTTTGAACAAGTCAATGTTGACTTGAGATGCATATAAAAATCTGCAGAATTAATGAATCATATCATTCGGAAGATAATTTCATTCAGAATTTTGTTTTCGAATACAATTTTCATCCATTTCTAACTGTCAACGATCTGCAGCGTGTTTTATGTTAATTCTATTTCATTTATTTTTTTCTGTATTGCGGTAGTATGCCTTCATTTGGAGACATAGATATGATTTTTCACCTTGAATTCAAGAAGGCTAGTTTTTTAAACAATCTGCCTCTTCAAATAAGATCAAATATGTGGATATAGCAAGATGGGGCGCTATGTCACAATACTGCCATTTTGATCAAAGTAACTTATAATGAAACAGGGAAATGATATAACTTATATCATAATGTTTAGATGATCTAGATATGATTTCGTTTCGTAAAATGACGGAGGCTTTGTAACAAACTATTTCTCTATTATTTTATTCATTGAATATTATATCATATAACAATAAACATTTTTTTTTATAACAAACGAAACAATTCGAATCATATGTTCTATATACCGGCCATTATGATCCATGCATAGGCTATATCATTCTCCTTTTTCATTATAAGTTACTTTGTACAAAATGTGAGGATCTACTTGGGCACATGCGTTTCTTATCTTCATTTTCAAATGGTCCAAGTTATTATAATCAGTTTGGCATACCATATTTTTCAGATTACCCCTCAGAAAGTAATCCATGAGTGTTAGGTCTGTCCATATCTGATTGATTCCTATTCATTTATTTTAGAATTCTTGATCTGAATATTTCTTCACAATGGCAGCGTTGTGACATGGTGCCCCATCTTGCTGTAGACACATATTTCATCTTATTTGAAGAGGCACATTTAAAGGCATACTACCACAATAGGTACAGAAAAAAATAAATGAAATAGAATTAACATAAAACACGCTGCACTTCGCTGACGGTTGGAAAGGGATAGAAATTGTATTCGAAAAAAAAATTCTGCATGAAACTTTCTTTCGAATGACATGATAAAAAAGGTATGTCCCATCAGCAAAATTTTTTGATAGCGCCGCGACGCCTTGCTTCTTTATATATTCTGCAGATTTTTATGCGGATCTCAAGTCGACATTGACTTGTTCAAAACGCCATTTACAGAATGAAAAAATTGGGGTTACCAAGATAAGTGAATCCCCCTGTGCAGGGTGATCTTGGTGACCCCTAGTTTCTCGAAAGCGTCCAATAATTTTTTTCATTCTGTATATAACGTTTTGAACAAGTCATTCTTGACTTGAGATGTGCGTAAATGTCTGCGAAAAGAAAAAGACGCCAAGCGTCGCGGCGCTATCAAAATTTATTTTTGCTAGAACATACCTTTTTTATTATGTCTTTCGAAAGAAAATTTCGCCTTGAATTTTTTTCATTTTTCATTCATTTAATTTTTTCATTGTGATAGTACCTATGCCTTTATTTGAAAACAAAGATATGATTTAGTGTCTGAAATTCAAGAAGATAATCTTCATCTCTGGCTCAACCCCTTCTCTTTTTCAAGTCTCCTCTCCCATTTTCTCATTTACAACATAATCCCAAAAAATTATAAGTGAATTTCACTACCCTGATGAGGTCAAACGCTGAGTTCAGATCCAGGTTCAGCTCATAGTGTCGAAAATGATTAAATCAATGAATTCATGACGAATCCAACCGATCGAAAATGTATCATGCAGCCAAATCTCATTGTGGGGATATTTGAGCTGCATAATCCACAATTCATTGCAACTTCATAAACTATTTGAAATATTCAGAGGTATTGATTTTTGCCATCCAATAGAGACGTTTTTATATCAATCATAGCGGTCTTGAAAGGTCTAAATTGGCTTGGGATACATAGTAATTTCTGAATAAATATTTGTACACATTGAGCGAACCAGGTATGTCGGATTTCGAGCTAATACAGACTGTAATTTCGATGGATTAAAATTTCAGGTAATGCGATTATCGAACAGAATGCATAGCGTATTTCTGATTCAAATTCTGATCAGAAACTGGTAGGTGGTAGGTATAAGCCTTCCACGTAGTAACGAAAATTGATCTTTTATGTATAACACTTTTCACCATATTTTTTCTTAATAGAATTTTGTCTACTATTAAAAATCTCGATAATGAAACAATTTTAATCAATCGAGATATGTTGTCAAACTGGGACATGAAATTATTGACACTTCTTTCGTTTCCTCTTATTCATTAGGTGCATCCATTTTGATATGTGTTTTTTGATGTGTAAATTTTGTATTTGTATTTATTGAAATTTTCGAATTTTGTATACGTCTTTTTGAAGTATTTGTTTATTCGTTAAAACGACTGAGAGGCAAGAACACTGGAGCTTCGTAGCTGTCTATTCAATATTGTCAAGTCACAATTGAATTATTTGCTGTTCTCCCCAACCGTGAAATTTCATTCATGATTCGCGCAACTCGCTGATCATGATATCCAGGCAGAAAATCGAGGATAAGTTGGAAAAGCCGGGTAACAAGCTGAAAGTGTTCTCTGCGGAGATTCTCGTCTGTTCGTTGGCTGAAAGTTATGGCAAAAAGCAGCTACTTAGAATGGAAAGAGAACCTCGCACATTCTTCAAGAAAATTTATTGTTTTGGTGCTGAGGGCGATGATTTATGTACGCTTGAGAGAAACAATATATACGGGAATTTTTATCGGAACTTGAATCTATCAGGGAAACTTGAAGGATCTAGCCGTGAATTGATATATTTTTCTTTTGATCTGTGTCATATGATCGTCACAAATTCAAATTCCAAAAGCAATCCGAGAAGCAAGCCAATATCATTAAACAATTATGAGTGTTGTTCGGTTTTTGAATTGAATACTAACTCGTGCAACTAAATGAGATATTCGAATTATTTTCATCATTCAGATGTCTTTTCAACTGAACTTACAGGGTTGTCAGATTTACTACTACATCTCCTGAATCAAAAGAAGAGATAAAAAAGTAATGAAGCTCCTTTTTCGAGAAATTGCTGTATATTGTAAGTCGCTTCGGAGCCTAGTTTCTGTGATGCAGGGTGATTTTGGAATTTGGGTAATTATTATAATTAGCGGCTGAAGGACTTCGGTCGATGGCCTTTGACTGTGGTCAATAAATGACAGTTATTATTATTATTATTATAATTAGCTATAACTTCCGCAATATTGTGAAAATGACCTCGAGATAAAAACATCTTTAGGTCAAAATTTTTTTCAGGAACAAACCTTTTTCAGCAGGTCATTCAAAAGATAATTTCATTCTGAATATTTTTTCCGAATACAATTTTTTTCCATTTCTAACCGTAAGCTAGCGATTTGCAGCATATTCTATGTTAATTCTATTTCATTTATTTTTTCTGTATTGTGATAGTATGCCTTCATTTGGAGACATAGATATGATTTTGTGTCTGGATTTCAAGAAGACTAATTTTCCAGGAAAAGTGGCTCTTCAAATGAAATGAGACAAAATATGTGGTTACAGCAAGATGGGGCTTCAACAGAGATCAAACCACGGAGAATTGAATCAAGTATTCAATGGCAAAATAACAATGATACCATGCGTAGAGATATATTATTTTGAGATTCAACTTATTTTGTACAGGGTGATTCACTTATCTTGGTAACCCCAAATTTCTCGAAAACGTTCGAATATTTTTTCATTTTGTGAATGGCGTTTTGAACAAGTCAATGTCGACTTGAGATGCGCATAAAAATCTGCGGAATAAATAAAGACGCCAGGCGTCGCGGCGCTATTAAAAATTTTTTCTCCAGGGATATCCCTTTTTTTCCATGTCATTCGAAAGATAATTTCATTCTGAATTTTTTTTTTAATACAATTTTTATCGATTTCTAACCGTTAGCGATCTGCAGCGTGTTTCATATTGATTCTATTTCATTTATTTTTTTCTGTATTGTGGTAGTATGCCTTTATTTAGAGACATAAATGTGATTTTGTGATTTGAATTCAAGAAGGCTAGTTTTCTGGTCAATGTGCTCCTTCAAATAAGATGAAATATGTGGGTACAGCAAGATGGGGCTTCATGCCACCACGCTGCCATTGTCAAGAGATATTCAGATAAAGAATTCGGAAAAAAATGGATTGAAACCAATGGACCCGTCAGATATCGCCAGACCTAACGCTCATGGATTACTTTCTGAGGGGTCCCCTTGAATATATGGTATCTATATTTAATGAATAAAATAATAGAAAAATAGTTACAGAGCCTCCGTCATTTTACGGAACATAATCGAATTTAGGTCATCTAGCCATTATGATTCATAAACAAGTTATATCATCTCCCTATTTCATCATAAGTCACTTTGGACAAAATATAAGGGTCCATTCATTTTCGAATTCTTAATCTCAATATCTCTTCACAATGGCAGCGTTGTGACATGAAGCCCCATCTTGCTGTATCCACATATTTGATCTTATTTAAAGAGGCAAATTGTTTAAAAAACTAGCCTTCTTGAATTCAAGGCATAAAATCATATCTATGTCTCCAAATCAAGGCATACTACAACAATACAGAAAAAAAATAAATGGAATAGAATCAACATAAAACACGCTGCAGATCGCTGACGGTAAGAAATGGACTAAATTGTATTAGAAAAAAAATGTTCGAAATAAAATTATCTTTCGAATGACATGATAAAAATGGTATGTCCCTGGAGAAAAAATTTTTGATAGCGCCGCGACGCCTGGCGTCTTTATTTATTCCGCAGATTTTTATGCGCATCTCAAGATGACTTTGACTTGTTCAAAACGCCATTCACAGAATGTAAAAATATTCGGGCGTTTTTGAGAAAATTGGGGTTACCAAGATAAATGAATCACCCTGTACATGAATTTTGCTCGTGTTAATTTTCGCACTCTCGTGGTGCTAGAATGCTTTCAAAGTCCATTAATTCCACCAAGCTCGAACAATCAGAAGAGGAAACACCTGATATGGCTGCATTCAAAAATTGCCTCACAACAATTAACGGGGAGAAAGCAATTGCAGCAGAAGAAAAGGCAGAACCAATTACACTTGTAAAATGCCGGAACGCCATCTTCGAGAGCTTTTCGTCGTTGAGTTATGGCCGAGTCGAAAAGAACGAGGATAATCCATCTGAAACAGGACCAACGAAACTGATACTTTCGGCAGGGCATTTATTTTAATTAGGGCCAGAAGTTCGGTGATGTATTGTGTGTTGAATAAAAAGATAAGATCTATTATTTTACGTGGGATGATAAATTGGGAGAAGTATGTTCGGGAATATAGGGCGCCCGGATTCGGATCTGAAAAAAATTGGTGAAACTTGAATAATTCTCCTGGGGAATGATTCATGGATGGGGCCGATTTCTTCGGAGTTTCTTTGATAAATGAATTATTTTTTCCTTTTTCCGAGTTCGATTCATAACATAGTTTGTAGGCACATATTTCGAAGCAGAAAAAAGAACGAAAATTGCAGACCTAGTGGGATTTATGTTCATGAGACAAACATCTTATGAGTAGTAAAGTGAATTACATAAATTCCATGATTCTCAACATCCGGTTAGATAACATTGTCAGAATGATACAAAATTTGAGTTCAACTCTTCATTTCGAATTTTATATAGACTGCTTCTTTTCTGACAGCGGCATCTCCGGATCAAACGCCAGCGTTTTATAATCTTTGTCGTGTTATGTTTCTCTTCATTTCCTGGTGGGTAGGTATTTATTTACGTTTTCTAGCTATTTTCACTTCAAATTAAAAATGTACCTCGTACTACCTCAACTGTTATTCGGTCAATATTTTGCCTAATTAATAGCAATTTTTATACATCTTTGAAAAGAATAAGGGGCGTAGATGTTCCTAAAATTATCTGCAGAATGAGTTCCATTCATTTTCTACAAAAAAAGCGGATGAAAATGTCAAATCTAAAAGTTGTTCAGGTCTTTTGAGCGGTCAGCAGTAGGTTCAGGTTTTGTGAACCATTTTTCATTAATTTACACAAAAAAGGGACTCTTCAAGTTCTAATCTAACGAGAAATTGAGGGTTTTTTAAAAATTCTTCGAAGTTAAGAATCTTCATAACAGTTGAGTTTCGGACAACATAATTACAAAATCAAATCGATCAGAAATGGACTGAATGATAACGTCCCTCAATATTCAGTGAGATATTCTTCGTATAACCTTGTATGAAAATCATATTTCGAGTTTTTTCATTGTTTTATCACATAACGATAGATTTTTCAATGTCTCTCTGGCTTAAGCATATGAAGTGCTTTTGAAATTATAATAAAACTATGTAGATACAGCAGAAAGCTCATAAAGTTGAGACGAGTTGAGCTTCGGGTGATGGTAAGTTTTTTCTAGCGTATGGGAAATTCAGCAGATGAAATTTACAGGCTATGTGGATAGAAGGAAAAAACGGCTGAACACACGGTATTCAAGTGTACAGAGCTGGCGCAAATAAGAACCATTCACATGGGGAAGTCGGTTCTGGATCCTGGAATTTTTATAATAATAAGGATACCATGAAGAGTGAATTTCCAGAAATTATGAAATTACTATTGAAGACGAATCAACTAATAGAAATTGAAATATATATTGCCTTGCCGATTCCAGTCTTTGACGCTTATGGTCACGTGTTAATAGAACTTTTTTTAAAGGACGTCTATTCCTAGATTCACCTCTCTCAAACGTATCTGAGGGTTTCGATGGAAACTTGGACCCCATCTGCATTTTGAGGAGTATTGCGTAGCATTCTACACGAAGATGTAGGCTGTCTTCTCGATGAAATGGTGATGAAACGATAATGAACAGGTGATGTTTTTCGTCGCCCACCAAGCCTTGGTTTTTCCAACACGGAAAAGCTGTCTCCCTGAACCTATTCCAAAGTTGAGATATCACACTTTGGCTGACTTGGAGCCTTTCACCTACATCAACCTGAGTTAGGCCACCCTGGAGCATTCAGATAGCCCTATTAGCCTCAGCGTTTGTCAATTTTAGTCTTGGCATTTTCAGAAAACTCGTTTCAAATCGAAGCTGTTGATGAACTGACTCTATTTCAAAATAAGAACATTCATGAAGCATATGCAAAGAAGCAAACTTCAGAAAAAAGGCGACCAGATTGACGAAATGTCTCATACTGATTCTTATTGGATCGATTCAAGTTGTTATTGAGTTTTGAATGATTTTCTCGAAGATTACACACTTTTCGAAACGATTTAATACGATAACTCTTGATGAGCAGTATATTACCGGGTATAGATCGACCGATCAATAAAATTGTGGTTTAGCACGTAAAGTCCACCTATTTTCAAAATTCGAGTGCAACAGACGTTTGCACGACATGGTGACTTTCTTTTTCGAATCAGGCACAACCCCATGGACGCCTCCCATTGTATCCCTCCCGATCCGAGCGGAAGGGCGACCATATCGACCAACAATTCACCCTTTCATCGATAATTCTGCATTGCGTTCCATCGCGATACTCTTGGTCCTGCGGTAATTGCCACGTCATTATCCGAACGGCGGTGCGGACAACCGACGTCGACCGCTGATCCCCCCAAACGCCCCCTGTCAGGGTTTTGTCACTCGACAATGGGAGGACAATTTCGGACATATTTGCGGCGTGAAAATCGCATGGATTTTACAGTCCAATCAACTAATTGCCGCCGATTGATCGAAACGTGTCCAGCGGAATGGTCAATGCACCAAACGGGATAGTTTTGCAGAGTCACTCTGGATGGAGCTCAAAAATTGTCCACCTACATTCGTCTGCCCAAGTGTATTTTTTGACAGGTCCAGCAAACATTTCCATCAACAATATTCCAAAAGGCAAGAACTTGCATATGTTAATCATACGTGTCGAACTCGATACATAACACAAGCAAATGTAACAATTAACTTTGGTTCCAGAACTACCACTTAACGTTCTTTTCACTTCTTGGCTAGTAGACTATACAATTATCTTCTTATGGAGATAAAAGCAGTACCCAGCAGAAATATATTCAGAACAAAAGTAAAATTCTTCTGGAAGAATCATAGTAGGGCTACAATTCACAAGATCCATATAACTAGATTATGAAGAATGTTTGTTCTTGTTTTCCAGATCAATTTTTTTGATTTTTGTTCATACACTGCACTGATATGGAATAATTCTGCCCAAATTGTTTGAATTGAAGATATACTCACTGCCTCAGTGAGTTAACTGTTTGTTCACTTTCTGTAACATGTAGAAGAAAAATATGTAAAAGAACATCTTTTTGTGAGAAGTTTCAATTGTAACTATAAAAATTGTAATTCTATTGGTTTATAGAAAATAAACATTATTATTATAATTATTATTATTAACTAACGGGCACATTACTTCAAAGTCCAATTTTATTCTCTTCCATATTCACTTGAAAATGGACCTTGTTTTCTCGAAATATATTGCCCCACAAGAGTTATATCGTATTCAATTATATTGAAAAGTATGTAATCTTCGAGAAAATCGCTGTAAAATCATTCAGAACTCGATAACAACTTGAATCGATCCAATAAAAATCAGTATGAGACATTTCGTCAATCTGGTCGCCTTTTTTCTGAAGTTTGGTTCTCTGCATATGCTTCATGAGTGTTCTTATTTTGAAATGGAGTCAGTTCATCAACGGCTTCGATTTGAAACGAGTTTTCTGAAAATGCCAAGACGTAAATTAACAAACGCTGAGGCTAATAGGGCTATCATAATCCTACAGGGTGACTTAACCAGGTTGAGGGTCAAACCGATAACATTTTTTGAAACACAAATTAATTCAAAATAGTAATCATCGGAATGAATACTATTTTCAATTCCTAGGATCACAGATCTTTCATCATGAAGTTGGAGAAATGATATTAGATTTTGTCACTGAGAGGAGAGATAAACCGGTTTCAGCCTTATTTTGCATCATCAGAATATAATCCTATATTTGAAGAATTTCGTTGTGACATACTGAGTAGATTATTACAAAGTAGTGACATCTGAAGCGCCAAAAGGAAGTTCCACATCTCCAATCACATGCTGAAAAAAACTGAGTACCTACCTAATCATCATCTTGGATTGACCTACATTCTTCATCTAATTTGAGTTATATATTTTTTGTAATTTAAGTCAATGTCCCTTACTCATGTGGAGCAGTTTCGGAACTGGAAGACCTAGAGCCCAACTTTGCTGAAGATTTTAGTAAGAAAAGTTTGGTTTTCTTTCATAAAATTTTGAGATTTTTCAAATACATGATTCGGAAAAAATGTTTGTTTCATAGCACAATATGTCAAATAGTCAATTGATCAAGTTTCAAAATAAGCCTTTTAGGAGAGAATAAATTAATAAGTTTGTTTTAAAAATCGTTAGAAATTTCATTTTTATACTTTTTCTGCTAAAGAGAAGCTCTCGAGAAGAAGAAATGAAAAAAACTATGTGTAATATTCACTGCTATTGCATTGTGTTAACCATCAATGGTAGAAACGATCCTAAGCTACCACGAAAAAAACCACGCAATTATAGGAAAGTCTTCAGGCCTGGAAACTCCGGAAACCCCAGGAGATTTGATTCGGCGGCATCGACCACTGTCCCCCTGAATCAATTTCATTAGTTCCCCGGAAAAATGGCCTAATCGATGTCTCCTTCCTAAGGTAAGTAAGTAATCGCCCAGCAATCAGACTAAAAGGATTTCCGAAAGCGATCCATGAAATTTATGGCCGATTTCCATGTCAGGATTATATTATATCGCAGTCGCAGTCCAATTGATGCATTGCAGTCTGGATTTACGTATATGCATTCTGAAAAGGACCAAGGAGGAAGGAGGACTCGATTTTGGGATGCACCTGTTGTTGAGAACCTTACGACGGAAATTTCGTTGCCGAAGTCGAGTAGGTCGAGAGTCTGGACGATGTTAAAACTGCGGACTAAACGAAAATCGTCGATTGAATTCGATACTCCTGTAGCAATTGTGAAGTTGAGAGATGCTAGAATCGGATATCGATTCCTTCTCTTATTGCCAGAAGAAAATTTAACAGAAATATTCGAGCTGAACAACTCAAATTCATGTGGATACAATTTCGTTGACCGACTTCAGAAAAAGAACTAAAAATATTATTTGTCAGAGAGTCTTGAACGCATCTACTTGGTCTAGAAAAACATTTAACTCTTGTATGAACAGAGGAAAATGGATTCTACACCAACCGACCCGAAATTTTCAATCTGAAATAAATAAAAATAATGGCAGGAAAAACAATGATTTTGATTTAGACTGATCTTTCGTAGTGTCCTCATTTTCCCCACACTCTCAACTATGGCCTTCAATAAAATTCCATCTGAAAAGCATACCTGTTCGAATACAATTTAGAATAGACTATACAAGGTGTACGTTTCAGGAGAACTGGACCTATTAGAAATCTGAAAATTGAGATCATGATATTGTTCGACAGTATCTACCCAGCTGAAATATAATTGAAACCTGACACTTATATGGGGTCTGAAATTTTGATTTTATTTCGTTTCAAATTTTGATACAGTATTCAAATACATCGGCTATTAAAATCGTTGCATTTGTCGAAATACTTTTCAGAATATAGGAAAAAATCTGAAGAATAAAGGAAGATAAGAGTATTTGATATTATGTTTGTAATTCTGATTTTAAATATCGTATGCACAAACCGTTTCCACATTTTTGAAGTCAGAGACTGTGGAAATATTTTAGATTCCAAGAATTTCCAAGAACTCGTCACAGGGTGTTCCAAATGTTGGGTCAACAATTGGAATCAAGATTGGCTCATAACTTTCGATTTTCGAATTAGAATTTTTTTTTATGATTGCGTTGGATTCTGTGAAGAAAAATAATGATAGTGTTTTAACATGTAAACGCTCCTGGAATGAATAAATACTTCTTGAGGTATTCAGGGTTTTCTGCTTTCATGTCGTACGTAGAGTCAAATTCATGAAATCTGTTTCATATCAACAATGATCTATGGTTGAAGAAACTGAAGTATTCCAATAATTCACTTGTGACAGACCTTTTTTTATATTTATTTATCATCGTTGATATGAATTAGATTTTATGAATTTTACTCTGGGTACGATACAAAATCAAAACATCCTAAATAACTCAAGAATTATTCATTGTAGGTGCATTGACATGTTGAAAATTATTTTTCTTCGCAGAATTCAATGCAAATCTGATCCCAATTTTTGACCCAACATTTGGAAAATTCTGTGACGAGTTTATCAATATTCTAGAAAATCCCAATATTATCACAGTCTTCGGCTTAAAAAATTCGAGAACGGTTTGTGCTTAAGATATTTAGAATAGAAATAACAAACATAATACCGAATACTCGCATCTTCCTTCTTTTTTCAGTTTTTTCTTTATATTTTCAATAAATGCTACGATTTCAATAGGAATGTATTCGGAATTGAATACTCTATCAAAATTTGAAATGAAAAAATATAATTTTTTCTTTCATATCCTGTATTAATGAAAGTGGTCAAGTTTCACGAATATTTTGGCTCGTAAGATAATATTGAACAGTATCAATATTCTCTCTATTTTTTCATTTATTTTCAATTGAATTTGGAATCGAAATGAAAAAAATATTAAATTTTCGAAATTTCCGGCCAAGACTCCTATTCCATTTGAGGGTTCGAATTAATGAAGTCAATGAAATGAATAGATTTAGGTACACAATTGAAAATTGATATAATTTGACCAAATACACGAAAATAAACTCTAGAACTGAAATGAATGTCAAAAAAATGAATTGAAAATTCTAATTTATCTACCTTTAATAAATAATAACTATCTTTATCTCTATAATTGAAAATTCAATGTTCCAAATTAAAATCAGAATTCTTAGTTCAACTCACTTCAAATTTTCCAAAATCACAATTATTTATCAAATGAATTCTTGTACTTCAATCTCTATCTTCGATTCCAGCTACTCCAAACATATGTCCAATGTAATTTTCCCTTTCATTTCTGCTCCTATTTACTTTAACATTCAAGATTTCCAATTAACATCTTCTGTTAGTTCATTTCTCAAAAATTTCAACTTTTTTCTATAAATTCTTTTTCATTTTCCCTTTGATCCAATTTCAAGGTCTCACTCCATCCATCCTTCAATTCCTCTATCCGTTCTCATAGTTTCTCTCTTCTGTCATCTACACACTTTCTTGATTTATCTCATTATAATACTAGTTCAGAGAACTACACAAAAATTTTCTGTACCTAAATCTGTCAATTTTATTCCTTTAAATCCGTTTTATTGAATTTCGATTGAAATTATAAACTTTTGAACCATACACATAACGTCTAATAGGCCTTCGGACTTGGTAACCCCTGTATTTTCCTGGGAAGGTCAAAACCAAGGACTCTGATGGAAGGATCAGAAATAAGCCTTTAAAAAAATTTCATGCAATCTATGCAATATTGCCAAATTTCCTTGTCCCTTCTATTAAAGATGAAAGAATTTTAACAAAATGGTTTACGCAACTTCAATCTGGGGACCTTATTATCTGGAACATAGAAATAAATTGAATGTTGCTCGGTGTTTTCCATATACCACACAGTGTTTTCTGTCGAGAATCCTTCACAATTCGGATTGAATTAACGAACGTTATCTGCAGAAATCACAACCTCAAAAGGGGTTTCGCAAATAATGCCCATTTCAGCCAAGGACTCTCAGCTCAGGAACAGATTCAACTCCGACCAAAACGTTTTAACGGAGAAAATGAGGCAGTACGATCATATCCCGTTTTTCTCCCTCGGGACACTCTCTGTGCAAGAGACGTGACAATAGTTCATTATTACGGCGATGTCATTCAGGCCCCGTTGAAATGAATTAAGCTAATGAAATAACCCAATTTCAAATTCGGAATTAATTTCAGTGCCTTCAAAATTGCATTATCCGGAGTGAGTCCCGTCAATTCTGTGATCCCTAACATGGCGCCGCGCTAGAGATATCGGTAAAGTGGGAAACTTTCGACACAATGGACGAATGAAACTCGCGGAATTGGATAGATTCGAAAAAATGCTTTCATGTTGAAATAGCTTTCGAGCAGAGCCTGATTTTAATTGATGCGAGTTTAAATGCTCATGAAATGTTCACAGGAATGCTTCTTTTGGTTGAATGGACTCGCATATCGTATGAAATTCAAACATATAAAACGGTACTGATAGAGAAAGGAATCTTCAAGGTATGCTTTAATAGTTTTTCTCTATTCCAGTATCGTAATGTACTAAGAGTAGTGCTAGATTTTCAAATCGAATCAATTCAAATTTCTTAATCTGTCAAAATTCGTAAGTCACATCAAATGCAAAGATACAATACGAAAGTCCCTAAGCTGAATTTTCATTCGAATTTCGAGAGTATTTCACAAACCTTGACTGAAATAGAGTAAATGTCGTCCTATACTCATAACAGAAGGTTTTTCCAACAATAGGAGCATATGTTGCAACTTGCTCTGGAATGTACTATTCGAAGCATCTTTTTTCTCACTAATATACTCCCGTCAATAAATTCCGGACAGGCAAAATTTTTGTCAAATTCAACACCCTGTATCTTTTTTCGTGGTTCTCCGATTTTGTTGAAATTTTCACCAGGTATAATATTGGGTATTGATATATTAACCTGAAATTTACTTTGCGAAAATACCTGTAGTTCATCTGTTATACAGGGTGAAACACAACCATGTTTTATACCCTTCATTTCTAAACACCCTGTGGTGAATTTAAGGCGGAAAATTTGATATCATTCAGTTTTAATTTGAAGTGTGACCCTTTCCTAACAAAATGTTTTTTGATTTACGTCAGTATCTGCTTTAAAAATAAGATACACATTTTCAAAGAAAGTGTTGCATTTTTTCAATTTTTATAACAATTTAGAACATTACAATACCTTATCGACTAGTAAACATAAACAAACATCTGAAAATTAATAGCGTGTATTTCCACCTCGCTTTCTCATTACTTCTACCATACGACGTGGCATACTTTCAATGCATTTATGAATTGCTTCTGGGGGAAGCAACAATTTCTGTTAATGCAGAACAATGCAAGGCCTCACGTTGCACGGGTTGTAACAGAATACTTTGAGGAAGGGAATATTCAACGATTCATGTGGCCAGTCAGAAGGCCGGATTTAAATCCAATTGAACATGTATGGGATATGCTAGGTAGACATGTTCGAAATCGGCAGCCCAACACCTTGCCCGATTTACGAACAGTCCTTCTTGAAGAACGGAAAAATATTCCCCAGAAGCAATTCGGAAATGCATTGAAAGTATGTCACATCGTATGGTAGAAGTGATGAGAACGCGAGGTGGAAATGCACGCTATTAATTTTCAGATGTTTGTTTATGTTTACTAGTCGATACGGTATTGCAATGTTTTAAATTGTTATAAAAATTGAAAAAATGCAGCACTTTCTTTGAAAATGTGTATCTTTTTTTTAAAAGCAGATACTGACATAAATTAAAAAACGTTTTATTAAGAATGAGTCACAGTTCAAATTGAAACTTAAGGATATCAAAATTTCCGCCCCAAATTCACCACAGGGTGTTTAGAAATGAAGAGTATAAAACTAGTTTTTGTTTCACCCTGTATAACGCATAAACTACAGGTATTTTCGCGAAGTAAATTTCAGATTTATATAACAAGACCAATACTATACCTGGTGAAAATTTCAACAAAATCGGAGAAGCACTAAAAAAGATACAGGGTGTTGAATTTGACAAAAATTTTGCCTGTCCGGTATTTATTTCTGTGGTATAGGAAAATGTACCTATAAGAAGGAGTCTCTGGGAATGAACCTCTGGGTTGCGTTCATAAACTTACTTAGAGTAAGCTCCCTTACTATGAAGCATTCACAAACTTGCTTTGTCTTCCTCAGAGTATACTCTATGAGCGTTCATAAACTTCCTCTGAGTAAGCTCTGCATACTCTGCTATTTGGGAGAGTAAACACATACTCTGACAGTTGTGACGTACGATTTTCATTCTGTCCTGCTCCCGCAGACTTTTTGAAACTTGAATATTATTCGAATAAGTATTTATTTCTGCTTTTGTTTCATTTCAATAACGAAATACGGAACAATTAATTTATCAAGTGAAACAACTATTCTGTTAAATAAAGAAATATTGGAAAGAATTACTTTAATGATTAATAAATTTAATGAAATTGCTAGCGGTGAATTAACGAAGCTCAATGTGAACTTTACCAAGAGATAATGGTAAAGAAAAAAAAGAGTTTTTCCCTGTATTGCAGAACCTAGGGTGGTCCGTTAAAGTTCAAATAAATCGAGACATGAAAAGTCCCACAATAACTGTTTTTTGTACCTGATTTGGAATCTTCGTTGATATTTTGTTATATTCGAGAGTTTAGATCTGTCAAGATTCATTCATATTTTGCTTTATCTTTCATACAATATTTTCTTAATTTCTTTTTGTTAGCTTCCTCAAATGAAACTATTTTTTGTTAAGAAGTATTAAATTTTTTTTCTGGCGTAGAGTCAATAAAACAACATTTTTAATTTTCTGCTTGCAAGAGAAGATTATAGACAATAATATCCTTTCTCATTGTTTCTGTCTCATTAAAAGTAATTCAAAGTCCTGAGAACATTTATCAGTTTCCTCACAATCATAAAAAAACACAGTTGTGCTCTGCTTTTAAATAAAAGAAAAATTGACTCTACTGCGAAGACACAACTGAAAATGTACGACTAGAGAGAATTTTTTTTCTTAAACTTCTATTATTTATTCATGATATCAACGATTCAATATAAAAATGATATATAAAAAATATATATGATGCAAAAGTATTATTCATAACCGATACACATGTTTGAATTTTGAATGACATTTGTCAGAGTAAGTTTGTGAAGGACGAGTGTGGAGTAAAGACCGAAGTATATTTCTGATCATATGGCCATACTCTTACTCTACTCTCTGAGTAAGTTTGTCAACGCTGCCCTGGACGTATCGAGGGCAGGAATTGAAACAAACGAACGTATATTCGCGAATCAGGTGGAAAAAATAAAGCACCGCCGAAGTTCAATCTCAACTTCTGGAAGTGCTTTAAAGGAAAGGCAGTTGGGGCGAGGCAATAAACAGCCACTATCTGCGCCGATATTGCTCCCCTTTCTTGGCAAGATTTCGGGTATTCACTCGGGGTTTTCTCGATAAGAACCGGCTCGGAAATTCAAGAAGCGAAATATTCTTTCATGGGACTGTTGGAGTATAAGTAACACACGATGGGGTCCAAAGCAGCCGCTGTTATGTGGCTTTTTTTTCATTATTTCATTCGATCGGATTTTCTTTTATATCTTTCTATGGCAGTTCGTTCGGATGACATGAAAAATGTCCGGACACCAGGTGAGAGTTTGAGATAAATCAACATTTTTCTCAAGAACTTGGGGAGTTCATAATGTGAAATCGGTGTCAATTGAAATTGTTACTCCGACTTTGATTCAGAGGAATTCATAGGAGATATTTAACAAAGTTTAAGATGTGTAAGAGCAAAATGAATTAAGACTTATTATAATATCTAACCACTTAACATGTATATGTCAATTCCAGTAGAGACTGGTAAAACACATATATAAGGGAGAAATGAAGACCTGTACAGGGTGGGCAAAATTGGTCATACCTGAACTAGAACTTTTAAACCACGAGAGATAGAGGAAAATGAATGACACATTCCAGTAGTCCCTTCCAGGAAAACTGATAATGCCATCAACTGCATTTCTTCATTTTTTTGTTTTCAAGTTATAGGTCAAAATTTAAATATAAGCGATTTCAACTTGTCGATTTTTTTTTGTGCTAAGATTTTGAAAAAAAAAAACATTTTATGGGCTCTTTTCGCATAGCAATCCAGTAACCTACTATATTTTTAGTCAAGAGGTTTTCTTGCTGAGTTATAACTGAAATACAGGGTGTACCAAGTTCGACGGCCTATTAGGCGTTTCTGGAGAACTGGGCCTATATGAAATCTGAAAATTGGGATTATATTATTGTTTGACATTATCTACCGATATAAAATATTCTTGGGGCCTGACCACTTTCAGTTATACAGGAAGTGAAAAAAAAATTTCAAAAATTTTTTTTCCTGTTTTTTTCTTTTCGAATTTGATAGAGTATGCAATTCTGAATACATTCGTACTCAAATCGTTGCATTCGTCGAAATACTTTCCAAAATATCGAGAAAAAACTGGAAAAAAAAGTGAGGTGAGGTATTCTGTATTATGTTTGTTATTCCTTACCTAGATATCGTGAGCACAAACTGTTTTCACATTTTTTAAGGCGAAGACTGTGGAAATATTGTTCAATTTTGAGTAACCGTCACAGGGTGTTCCAAATGTTGGTTCGAAAACGGGATCAAAATTGGCTCATAATTTTCGTTTTTTAAATTACAACCCTATTTTTCATGATTGTGTTGGATTTTACTAAGAAAAATTATGATAATGTTCCAACATGTTGATGCTCCTAAAATTACTAATTCTTGAGTTATTCAGGATTTTCTGTTTCTATTCACGAAATCTGTTTTACATCAACACTGTTGAATGAATTAAGAAAAAAGGGAGTCACTAGTGAGTTATTTGAGTAATTAATCTTCTATGACCAAGGTCATTGTTGATATGAAACAGATTCTCTAAATTTGACGGTATGTACGACATGCAATCAGGAAATTATTAATTTTAGGAGCAATAACATGTTAGAACATTATCATCATTTTTCTTCGCATAATCCAACGAAATCATAAAAAACTAGGGTTCTAATGCGAAAAATGAAAGTTATGGGTCAATCTTGATCCCAATTTTTGAACCAACATTTGGAACACCCTGTAATGGGTTTTTTAAAATTCTGAAAATGTACAATATTTCCACATTCCTCGCCTTCAGAAATGTGAAGACGGTCTGTGCTTACGATATCTAGGTTAGAAATAACAAACATAATACCGAATACAATTATCTCCCTTTTTTCTTCAGTTTTTTCTCGATATTTTGGAAAGTATTTCGACGGATGCAACGATTTGAGTGTGAATGTGTTCAGAATTGCATACTCTATCAAATTCGAAAACAAAAAAATAGAAAAAAAATTCTTGGTCGAACTTGGTACACCCTGCATAAAGTTGTGTTTTTTTCCTCTTGGGAAATAACATAGAACTCCACTGAATTGTTACGAAAGAGTGTCTGTATCATATTTTCATTTCAACATCCTACCTCAAACAAAAATGGAGATAGAGAGCGAAGTTCAAATCGCCCAAATTTCAATTTTGGCTCATAACTGGAAAACAAGAGAAGACAGAGAAATGCAGTTGATGGCATAATCAGTTTCTCAAAAAAAGTGTCATTCATTTTTCTTTGACTTCAACAATGTCTTTTTATTTGAAATATAACTCTGAAGGAAAATTAAGAAATACGCTATCTTCGTCTGAGCATGTGCAGAAGATATCTTGGAAAAAACACAGATTTCTCTGAGGAAATAAAGGTGTATGGGAAATTTTTTTATTCCAGTCATCATAACGTTGGTGAATCACCTATCGCTACCCCAACCCGCTGTATCGATCACGTCCTCCCGAACCAGCAAAAAAGACCGGAAAACCGGTCAAGAAAAATCCGGGAAGCGGACAAACACCGGTCAAACGAACCGAAAAAACCTCCGGTGTAACGAAGAACAGGAACGGCAGAAATGATTAAACCGTATCGGGGGCGGCGGCGCAATTAACCCAATCAGGGTTGTCCAACTTCCGACTTAACATTGGCGACATGTCCCCGGAGCGGAGTTTACCTCCAAACGCGTGGAAAAAATCGCCGATGTTCGCCTAATTAAGCGTGCATACCGCTGTGTGTGATCTGCCTGGAGATCGGGCAAGGGACGAGGCTCGAGGGACGCGTGACACGGTCATAGGTCACTGCCTCGAGGCCGAGGTGAATTTGAATCAGGCAGGAATCTCAGATACGTACCTAAGTTGTCCCACGACGTCCTGGGCTGGAGGCACGTGCGATGGACCTGGCCGAACCATCTGCCGGAAGCGTGAACGGATTGCACTTGCAAATTGACGCGTGACCCATAAGCTGGCTGCATTCCAAATAAATTCTCCACATGAGTCAGGGTAGTCAGGGATATTGACTTGAATTGCAGAAAAATATGGATTGTATGGGAGATTGTGAAGAGAATTCATATTGATGTAGTAGAGTAAGATCCCAGGGCCCCCAGACGTCTCTTATTTTTGAAGTTACGAATTTTACAGTATAGATATAGTCTTATATGTATTTAATAGTATCTGCATACTCGCTAGTTTGGCTAGGCGGCCCGTTCACAGGTAGCAGGTAGAAAAGATTGACGAAAACATACCGAAGTTTTCTTAAATTCGAATCACTGATACTTATATATGTCACGCAGATTATTATTAAAAATAAATATTTCATATTGCCAGACCGTTTCCGTGGGCCGTTATTCCTCCACAACACTTTGAATTTCATTAAAAAAGAAATGAACTTTCCCTACATTGGAAGTCTTTAATTTTGTATATAATACTTGGGAGGCCAAAAATATCGCCAGAGACAATTAAAATTTGTATTAGGTCCCTAGAAACTGAAATTTTTTTTGCCTACAAAGTGTATGTTTTCAACATCAAATTATGGAAATGACAATTTATTATTATAATTATTACAGGAATCAAAAATTATAATCTCTTCCATTTGTATCTTAATCTTCATTGTCAGCTTCACTCGATGGTTAACTCGTACCTGGTGTTTTATAATTATTTTATCGACAGAGGTTTCTTTACTATGGATTCTGTTGAAATTTCTCCAAGTTGGTAGAAATGGCCTTGTGGGCCGTAATTCCTACCATACACTTTGTAGGCAAAAAAAATTAATAGTTTCTAGGGACCTAATAAAAATTTTCATTGTGACTTGCAGAATGTTTGGCCTTTGGGATTGGTCTGGCTTTCCACGAAAGGTAATAAAAAAATCTCCCAAAGCTTATATTCAAAATTGAAGACTTCGAATGTAAGAAAAGTTCAATTCTTTTTCAATTAAATTCAAAGCGTCTGGGAGGAATTACGACCCACGGAAATGGTCTGGCAATATGAAATATTTATTTTTAATAATATTCTGCGTGACATATATAAGAATCAGTGCTTCGAATTTAAGAGAAGTTTGGTTTGTTTTCGTCAATATTTTTTACCTGCTACCTGTGAACGAGCCGCCTTGCCAAGGTAGCGAGTATTCAGACACTATTAAATACATATAAGACTATCTGTGCTGTAACATTCGTTACTTCAAAAATAAGTACCGTCTGCGGGGCCTGGGATCTTAGACTATAGTTTTTTGGGTCTATGGGAAATTACTTGGCACCAGGTAATTCAATGAAATGTACAATGAGTAGTAGAAAAGAATTAAAAAGCACTGACAACTAGAACTCGGGATTTTAGTCACTGAATGCACGTCTATGATATTTTCGTCTTATAAATCTTGTTAGTTGGTCCAGAGATTGTTACCCCTGGACTAACTTCCGTCTATTCCGCTAAGTCTAAGAATCGCGTTCGAAGATTTCGTCTAAAGTTTAACTTTTCCGACTAGTGCCCGTATAATCACTTCATCGAAAAATTCGTCTAATCGGTTCTTCTGAACTTCGTCTAATAAATTTCCTACGTTCCCCTTCTCTGATCGACCTTCCAAATCCTCTAATAGACTGTCCCTATTTTTCTCAGAGTACCCCTTGATCTCTTTTCTCCGCTAGACGTAGGAACCCTCAAGTTAATATTTTCTCATGAATCTCGACTTTTCGAATAAAAACCTTGTAACACTCAAAAAATCTAGCGTCAAGTGCTCCGAAGCGTCTGATAAATAAACCTACTGGGAAGTATGTCACTTGAATTCAGTGCCGTAGGTTAATATTAAAAGCTACAATATTGATCTTAATGGACGTCTAGAACCTAGATTCACCTCTTTCAAACATCTTTTGATGGTTTCGATGGAAATTTGTACCCCATCTACATTTTGAAGAGTAGTTCGTAGTATTCTACACCAAGCCTTGGTCTTTCCAACATGGAACCTCCTTGAACCTATTCCAAAGTCGAGATATCACACTTTGGTTGACTTGGAGCTTTTCCTCTACAATAAACAGAGTTAGGCCACCGAGTAGCATTCTGATAGCCCCATTAGCCTCAGCGTTTGTTAATGTACGTCTTGGCATTTTCAGAAGACTCTTCTAAAATCGAAGCCGTTGATAAACTGACTCCATTTCAAAATAAGAACATTCATGAAGCAAATGAAGAACCAAACTTCAGAAAAAAAGTCGACCAGATTGACGAAATGTCTCATACTGATTTTTATTGGATCGATTCAACTTGGTATTGAGTTCTAAATGATTTCACAGCGATTTTCTCGAAGATTATATTCTTTTCAAAACTATTGAATAAGATATCCTTAACTCTCGTGGAACAGTATATATGTAGTAGTCAAAGACTCACCTTCTATAAATACATAACTATGTATGCATTACCAGAATGCAGGCAATATTATCTTGAGTTCACCAGGAACCTAAAATCCCCCCGCTGCAATTTAGAGGCAGAACCTGCAGGAATTTCCGGGCAACCCAACCCGGCGTAGCTGATTGCAGGAGTCGTTGTCGCCGTCTTGAAGGGACGTTCTGCATCTCAATTGCCTCCTTCCCGGACAAGATTGCCGGGTTGCCCAATTCACCTGCGACCAATCACGGCCTCACTAATTAGTTGACGCAAATTGACGCCAATTCTGGTGGGAACGACGACGAAGTTCTGGCCGGAATAAGACAACGGAGTGCCCTGTCCAGTCCAAGCTTAACGTTATTAGGCAAGTTTTGAATTGGCACAGAGTGGGAAGTTCACTCCGCGGAGAGTTTCGGCCCGAATCGAATCAAACTGTCGAGGAGTCCATCAAGAAATTGCAGGAATGACTAATTGTGAGAGGCAGGTGGCACGAGCCTCTGGATGTTTCGGAATTCGGGGGAAAAGGGAATTTTAAATTCGTGGGAAAATTTTCAGATTCAGATGAACCATGAAAATCAGCATCACAAGTTCCCATCATTTTTTTCCTGGCAGCCCTCCCTAGGGAGATACGGACTTCTGAATGACGTCACTGGAAAATCATTCTACTTGGAATAAATTTCAAAATATGTACTAAATTTAAAGCAATGAAAAGTTAACATGATAAACATTAGTAAGGACTTAGAATACTGCTCATGAATTTAAATAAGCTTGTTCACTACAGCAGGGGTGGATTAGGTTGTACTTTGTTATATATTTGATATCCTGTATGATAAGGAGTAAAAAAAAATTGATACTGTTACCATAAGGCTGAAAAAAAGGACTTTGGTTCATTGTCGATAAAATGAGCCATCTTCGTGATGGGAAATTCAGTTTCCAAATTTATGTCTTTCTTGTTTTAGCTTTTCAAATAAGCAGTTTTGGGGTCTTCGATATTGCGGATGACTTGCGTCTTGAGACTGATCGATGTTAAATAAGGAAATGGAGGTTGTGTTGAAAAAAGTTGTTGCGTATACAGTTACACAAGAGATAAGGATATCGTATTCAATCGTTTTGAAAATAAGTAATCTTCGGGAAAATCGCTGTAGAATCATTTAAAACTATATAACAACTCGAATCGATCCAATAAAAATCAGTATGAGACACCTAGTCAATGTGGTCGTCTTTTTTCTGAAGTTTTATTCTTTGCATATGCTTCATGAATGTTCTTATTCTAAAATGGAGTCAGTTCATCAACGGCTTCGATTTAAAGCGAGAAAATGCCAAGACGTAAATAACAAACGCTGAGGCTAATGGCGCTATCGGAATGCTACAGGGTGGCCTTGCTTAGGTTGTTGTAGCGAAAAGGCTCCAAGTCAGCCAGAGTGTGATATTGTAATAGACACCCCTATATGAGCATTGTCCTTTTTTGTATAAAAAGTGACTTTGTTCATACGAGGTTGTCGAGATGATAAGGGGGTTGACAAATGAGAGCGGCTTCACGTCAACCCAACAACAAAATTTGGGCTCTCTCCACCTCAACGTACCTAAATCGTTCCCGTTTCAACCTTCAAAACTACCTAATATACCGGTCTGGAGAATATTTTATTTCACAGAGTCCGAAAGGAGAATTTCGATGAATAAGGGTATGGAATCCCACGCATACCCCTTAATCGTCGCTATGTCCAAGAAGTCCATCCATTCCGAGGGGTTAGTGTTATGGTATGGGCCGGGATATGTTTCAACGGCCGCACAGATCTTCACATTTGTCCTGGGAACATGACCGCCTTACACTATAGAGAGTATGTCATTGACGATGGTTTTCAAATTTTCAAGCTGCTATTGGTGAAACTTTCAAATTCTAGACGATAACGCTAGACTGCACCGTGAAGCTATGGTTGAGAATGCGTGCGAGGAGTCTGGTATTCCACATTTACCAATACATCCGCACTCACCAGATTTGAATTGCATAAAATATGCATGGAATATGCTCTCAAGAAAATTAGATAATCGTCAACCCACCCCAGAATCCTTAAATGATCTGAGCGAGCTTCTGCCCAAACTCTTCAAAGAAGATGTCAAGCTGCCCGTAGAGGACATAAATTGTATTGATAATCCCAAAATGCTTGAATTCTTGGGGGGTTATTTTACTTGAGAAGAAGATACTTTTGCAAGTTATGAACTGTCTTTAGCCCTCATTGCTTTTCACTTCCTTACCGTAGTTCATCCTGAAGTTATTTTCCATTCATTTTTTTTTTCCTTTTTACGATTTTCAAAGGATTGAACCCTGGTCTATTATACTCATACTCTTCCACATTCACCTGCACTTGCGCTTGGGGTAGAGAGTTATCGTCGTTTTTCTTCCTAGCGATTCAGGAGCAGTAAAAACGAAATTCAATTCTTGCGCCGACATCCAATTGACCTCGTACATCTCCGAAGGTGCAATATTTATGAACAAATAAAGGGAGACCGAGCGAGACCGGATGAGAAGGCACGTATCCCCAATTACTTAAACATTCTATTCGTCCGGCGCTGCACTGCATGCCCATTCATACGGATAACTACTTTAGAAGATTCAGCCGGAGCTAATAAAAGTGCGGAACGAATTTATGGCGGGATTTTTGTGCGGGATTTGCGCGGCCGAGGGCACCGCGAACTCTTGCGGGCTTTAACGTATCTAATTGAATTCGGGCCAATTAAAATTGTGCACGTCCCTCGGATAATGCGAGCGCGCCGATTGTTTTTCGATGGGACCGAACCCGGGACGATCTGTATCTTCCGCTTTTGCAGTAAACGACTGCGAAAAAGTAACTCTGAGAATCGAGAGAGTGGAGAAAAATCGTATTCTGCATCATACTTTAACTCTAACAGTTACACAGCGATAAAACATGCAAGCCGGCAAAACTTAGCCGACAATATTTTGACATTTCTCATATTGCTTCGGAAATCTTAATATATAAAACTAACTCGGCCATCTTGTTGGTTACGCCATTTATAACTCAAGATTGGATGACCTGTTTGTTATGAAAGTTTTTTTTTTGTATTCTTCTACGGCGGGGTTAACATAAAATACATTAAAACTCTGAAAAATTTTATGTAATGAAAAAAAAATTGGATATAATTTTTTTCTCATGAATAACGCCAGTAGGTGTCACTACAGTTGATGCTGCGCAAAAAAATTAACGCTTATTCTGAAAACCTCAATTTTAATGAAAGTTAACTCTTCATTGACCTTATAACCTATTTTTTATGTTCTCTCGGGAAGGTTTTGAACGAAACAAGACATATTAAATGCAAGAAAAATTCAGGATTTCACCGAATTTTATGTGAAAGAACAAAAATGAACAATTTTCAAAATACTGAAATCCTGATAAATGATTTAATACTTGGTATTTCCACCCCTTGAGTTAATAACAGCTCGGCAACAACGGTTCATACTCAAAATGAGTGATCTTGAAATGTTCTGATCTAATCCTTCTCAGATTTCTCCGAGTTGGATTCCTAAGTCATTAAGAGTATCTGGATGATTTTCTGAACTTCTCAGCCTTCTCAATCGGATTGAGATCTGGACTTCTTGCTGGACATTTCATTCGAGAGACTTCAACCTCTTCAGGTACTGGTGAACGATGCTCGCACGATGGGGTCTGGCATTATCGTCCATGAAAATGTATAGGGCATATGGCACTACATGCTCTTCAAGAATGTTCCTCAAATACTTATCAGCATTCATAGCTCCATTATCAACAACCACTAGGTCTGTGCGAGCAGTCAAAGATATTCCACCCCATACCATAATTGATCCTCCCCCGAAACCCGTAGTATTCAGGAAATTGTACTGAGCATATCTTTCCTGTGGACGTCTGTATAGAAGGGAACGTCGATCACAATGGTAGAGGCAGAATCTAGACTCACCTGTGAAGAGAACTCTTTCCCAATCGGCCTCTTCCCAATAGATAGGTTCTCTCGCAAAATCCAAACGCGCCCTTCGATGGGCTGGGGTAAGAGCCCATCGAGGCTTTAAATCATATTCTCTGAGACGCTTTCCTATTGTCTGAGTGCTAATTTGCGCCTCAGGAGTTTGCTCAAGCTGATTTTGAAGGAGGCGAGCGGTTGCAAACCGTTGTCTCAACGAATAAACTCTCAAGTAACGTTCTTGAATGGCAGCTGTTACCCGTGGTCTACCCTGTCCTGGTCTTCGGACATTCATACCTGTCTCCCTGAATCGCTGCAACATTCTGGACACACTTGTGTGGGAAAATCCAAACCTTTCTGCAATTTTTGTGTATGTCCACTCTTCTTCTCGCAAAACTACCGCATGGGCACATTCATCTTGGATTATATTGCGTGTTTCACGTTGCATAGCGATCGAGTGTAGAAAATCAAACGAAAGAAAATTCATTGATCACTAAAATGGATAACATATGCATGCATTAAAATAATTATCATTGAGAACACCTTATTGAGAACATTTATTGTAGAATAAATCTGAGATTTTCATAATGTGCGTTAATTTTTACGCGGAGTGTACATTTTCTAATAATATTAATGCATCTGAGTCCATGTGTTATTACACCCATCTTTCTTCTGAATACTACGGAAAATTTTATGACTAAATATTTTGAACAAATGCCCATTCTACTCTTATCGCCATTGGATGGCAATGTAAACAATAACTGTGTATTTTGCGTTGCCTAAACGTCTTAGCCTTGAAATTCTAAGGTCTTTCCGCAGAAGTAGGTGCCGATTCACAATGGAAAATCTGCCCTATTCATTCTTGCACCCGATAAAAAAATTAAAAATGTTGTCCATCACAAGATGAACAAACGAACTTTCATTTGTTAACAGTTGATAGTTCAAAAGGAGTTACAGTCCACTGCGACCTGATGGTCTTTTGTGCCCCCTGACACAGCTCTACAGCTCGCCTTCCAGTCCCAGAGATCTTATGAAATCCAATATCTCGGAAGGCTTCAGTGAGGCTAATTCCTCACTCCTACAGCTCTCTTGACCAAAGCATTGTTTCCTTTGGCTTACAATGCCAAAGCATTCTGTGACTAGGTGAATATGAGTTTCTTCCTCCTCCCCACAGAATCTACACTCGTCAGTGTCCCATTCTCAGCAAATGCTTTCTGAGGCGACAATGCCCTGTAAGAAAGCCAGTGAGATGGTGTAGTTGGTTCTTACTATGATCCAAATATCTTTTTGATCTTGCAGTTTCAAAATTCCGAAGGAACTTTTTGGAGTGATCGAACCCTGGGTGATCCTGCCAGGGTGTTTCTCTTTCAGTTTTCTCCTTCTCCAAAAATTCTTTCTCATTGGTACATTTTCCTATACTACAGAAAGATTCTGGGCCAGTGAGTGGTTTCCGAGCACCCTCTCTAGTAAGTTTGTTGGCCTTTTCGTTACCTGTGATTCCCGAATTACCAGGAGCCCAGATTGAAAAGTCCTTAATTTCATATAACAATCAAGAAATTTTGCCTACAAAATTTTATCTCTAGTAGTATTGCATATGAAAATTTCGCATACATCCGCTAAAAAACACTACCGACCCTATCCACTGACTGAAACGTTCAAATTCGTCCAAAAGTCATGAAAAGATCATCTCTGGATAACTCTGTGCCACCTCCTGCTCCGATTGAGGATCGACATTCTCCGGGGCGACTTGATTAGGCTCACTTCCCGCCTGATCAACCAATTCCGCGCCGAATTGCCGATCTTGGCGGGAAAAATCCCCAAAAAGCAGATAAGGACCTTTGTGATACGTAAATTCGTACGTTCATTATGCGCATACATTTCGGTACCGAGCGGCTTGTTTGGCAGTCTGCAGGAAAACTAACAAGCCCGATATTTGCATTCGTCTTGGAAGAGGGCTATATTGGGGCTTTGACATGGAAAGGCGGGCTTGCCGAGGCGAAATGAATTTCATATAGCAGGCCGGGATGGCTGCGAGCTCTTCAGCGTCGTTAATAACTGGCTCTGCCGTGGAAAAACTGAGGTATGGGGAGTGCTCTCGAGGAGATGTGCCCGAACTATGATGCTCTGGGTCTTCAGCGAACTGTTGAAATGGATGCAGCAGGCGAACGTTCAGACTAGTCGGATCTAGGGAAAATTCCACTCAACAGCATCTAATCAACCAAGAAAAGCCCAACGTCATTTGAAGAATGATGAATTTGCTATCGAAAGGGACTCACGAGAGAAATGCCACAATTTCTTCAAACTGGATGACATAAAATTGTTTAAATCTTACATGAGGAAATGCTACATCAATTTGATCTTGAGTGTTTCCGATAATAACATTCACGATGTTATCTACAAATGATTATTTGAAAAGTATTAATTTCTTACCTTTATCTAGTAGGTGAATACTCCTTGTTTCAAGATAACCTAATGAATATTAGGACAGAAGCATATTTTTACCATTATTCATGATATGAAAATACTACATCATGATATAACACAATTATAAATAGAATTTGGGAAAGTCATGAAGGAAAACATCGATAAATTGCAATTGCGAATAGGAAAAAGCATAAAATACATCTCCATGTATATATTTCTTCCTGATCTGTAGACACGTAAACAATAGAGTTTTTTCTGCCTGTTTATTTCTCAATTTGACTGTAAACTGGTATTTCCTAAAAGTTTGTATATCTACGAATTTCAATAGTATATGACATTACTATCAGGGTAAGAGGGTTTTTACTGGAGAATGCGAATGGAGAATATAACTGACTCGCCTGCGGCTCGTCAGTTACCTCCTTGAGCCAGTTAACCCGTTACCTTGCGTGTATTGTTTTATATTTGGTTTGTTTCTCATTTGTGAAAAGCTTAGATAAATTCCAAAAAAATCTCAATAATTTGTCGCAAATGTCGTAAGCTATAGAAGCGTTGTCATGAACATATCTGTTTATTTTTCGTTTTGGCGAAAGCAAGAATGAATGTACCAGCAGAAATTATTAAGGCAGCCAGCAGTGTAGCATCAAGTTCATTACCTGCAAAATCAGCTTCAAGGCATGAGCGAGAATACGACGACATCAAAAAGTGGCAAAACAAAAATAGTGTGCTTGGGGTGACTGAAGCTGTTTTGTTGGTCTACTTAAATCAACTATCAGCTAGATTCATCCCTAATACTTTATGGGCAAAATGGTCTATGCTGAAAAGCTGCTTGGAAATGAAAGAAAATGCCCCTGTTCGCAGGTTTGTTTTCCTCAAAAAATTTATTGAAAAATTTGACGTTTAGTTGTCATTTGCAGATTTCAAAAGATAACAGCGTTTCTGAAACGAAAAAATGAGCGTTATGCGATAAAAAAGGCCAAGGTATTAAGTAAAGAAGAGGCTGAACAATTTCTTTTACATGCTCCTGATGACCAGTGGTTGCTGGCGAAAATTGTAACAATATTTGGAATTTTTGGATGTTGTCAATGTGATGAAATTCTCTCCTCAAACATGAATGATGTAGAAGACATGGAAAAATACGTTATTGTGACATTGCGGCAAACAAAAAATTCAACAACAAAAAGATTCACTATAACCGATGATAGCTACAGCTTCAAGCCCTGCATGATATACAGAAAATATGTAAATCTTCGACTTCCTGGAACAGAAAGTATAAGATTTTTTTCGACATACCGACATGGAAACTGCATTTTCCTTAATGCTGGCCAGCACACTATTGATGGTGTCCCAAAGCAAATAGCGAAATATTTAGGTTTAAAAGACACAGAGTTATACACCAGCAACTCTTTTCGCAGAACTGGAGCCACAATGGTTGCGGATTCGGGTGGAGATATTTTAGCACTAAAGCGTGCAGGAGGGTGGAAGAGCATCGAAATTGCGATGAGTTATATCGATGATTCAATCAACAAAAAAATCGAAATATCTAGCAAATTATTTGGTAGTAAGGAGAGTACAAATGTTCTGCAGTCCTCGAGTTAAGCAGTTTCTGAGTCAACAGATGGTTCATCATCATCAGTATCAAATCTTTCATCATCAAAAATCTGTGTTACTGGAAATAACAATTGTACTATGATTTTCAACATATATGACGATAAAACAAAATTTTCTAATGTAAATTATACTACTACCTTGTAGAAATTTTGCAAGTAAACTGTCAGTTTTACAAGTTAGTGACTTGATAAAATAAACTTTCTTGATAAATATTTTGTTTTTGGGAACTTACGTTTACAAATGAGAAACAAATAAAAGAGTTTACTGTGTCATAGTTGAACTAGTGGTTGTAACTCTTGGGTAGAGTTGAAGTCTTGCATATCTGAAACAATTTCAAACAAGTAGGCACTAGTCTTTCTGTCTGATTCCTCAAACTTGAATAGGTTTTGGTCCAATCCCACGTCTCCATACTGACCATACCTCATCTGCCCAACTTCCAGACAAGAACACTCGGGAAACTTTTAATGATTGTCCGAGAATCCACCTCAGAAAGTAATATATGGCATCCGAAGAGAGGAAAGTCTTGTTACCCAAACATCTTTCCAGCGGGGCGCTGTTGGTCCTCAGAGAGCTCGGCGCGAACAGAAGAAAGGGAGCGCTGTGCAGCAAATAGACCTTCGTCTTTCTCTCCAGAGGCAGCTTGATGAATCGTACCCGATATTCAGTTGTTCCGATGCACATCCTCCTAGATAAAATGAAATGGAAGTCACTGTTCTTTCGAGGTGGATGGTCGACCTATTAAAGCTGTTTGTGAGAGGAAAGATCGTTGAAAAATTCACAACAGCACTTCCTGAATTAGATCCTGAAAATTCATCACAATGAAATGAGAAGAGAATATGTTAAATACTTAACTTTGTCGAGCTTTTATACATTAATAAAAGTCCACGATATCTTAGGATCGTTAGAGGTTATTTTGAGATCAGTCCTTCTGAAACCTTTGCTCATGAAAAGATCATCATGTTGTTGAATAGAAACCACACGAAAAAAAAATGTCGAAGGATTGTAGAGGGATATCAGTACATGTTTGCGAAAATAAAAAAACTGTACTTATAAACTTCTCATTTGCCTACCTTACCTATCAATAGATCAAGGACGAATTCTACTTTGAATTTCATTCTTCAACACTGAGACTGAATTGAAACGTCATCTGCAGATGTGATCTTCATGTTATGTATGTCTGTGAGAAATCGTCAAGTATTGAAAGTATTCTGATATATTTTCATCTTGGAGCAGTCAGAGAAAGCAGTGAAGACACCTATAGGGTTATTATCCAATTGGGGCATTCTGGTCGACTTAAAAAACGTGCATACAAACCTCGCATAACTTTTCATATCAATTATCACGGTTGAACGAACCAGGACTCATCCTCAGATATTGTTCCATTCTTCTCCATCAGAAATATCCTCGTAAAACCCCGCGAATAAACCATTTATACATAATTCATTTCCCTCTCAATCTTCCTCCGATTCCTCGATCTTTTATATTTTCATAGAATTGTTAATTGCAGTCCTCCCCTGAAAAACTCGTTAAAAAGTCGACGAGAAACAATGAATATTTATGGAGTCGCCCGGGATCGAAGCGGGCCATATTTTTAATCTCCTTACAGAAGAAATAATGGATGAAATGATCGAAATCTGCAGAAGGCGAAAGATATTCTTAATCGAGCTATGGCGTACCGATCGCTGCTCAATTTACGACCCTTCTCAGACCGGGTGTTCCATTAAGGATCCAATCAAATCAAGTGTGCGGGCTGCTTCGATTGAGGCGCCCCTTCAGGCCAAGGAGACCACTGCAGGTGCCTCCGGAAATGCCCATTTTCTGGGTCTGCTAAGTGTTCTGGGCAAGACGGAAATAAAGCTGAGATATTTGCAGAAACATTAATTAGTGTTGCGCATCTATTAATCCGATTAGGAAACATTGAAAACCTAAAAAAAAATGGCTAATACAAATATGAGGTGCTCTAATGAGCGTGCTCTACTCGAAAAAGGCTGTTGTGAACGAGTTATGTCACCGCTACTCAATAATTAATGGGGGGAATTCAGATGGTGAACTAAATCACCCAGAAGCATCTGGTGATATTTCATTTGACTTGACAAGAAGCTTGTCATTGAAAACTTAGCAGAGACTTTTACGCAGATGTTACTTAACTGGCGCCACTATAAATCTTGTCACGGCCTTGCGACATCCGAATAGAAAAATTCTAGGTTTCATTGCGGTGTCGTTCCTTCTATCTGTTTATTCACGAAATAGTCTTGATTTGAGTATTCCACGTTGGGTTTGACAGCAACGTAAACGAAGTCATTCTGGATTTAAAAATTAACCACCCCTCACAAAAATATTTGATAACGATCCAACTAATATTCGAAGAATTAAAAAAAACAAAAGGGATTTATTTATCCAACAATTTTCATTACGAATTGAAGGTAGAAGAAGTATCATTCTAGAATGATTACAGTACAAACTGTCAATAGTTTCGCATCTTAATTCACTGATTTTTTTTTTCAAAATTTCATGACTACCTTCTTCTTTCAAAGTTAACATCGATAAATTCACTGCTTTTCTGATCACTATGAAACGTTCAGAAGTGTGACAGAAATTTCATTGATTGAATTCTATTCCTGTGTTTATGCATTTCGAATTGATGTTAAAAAATTCAGAGAGTGGCCTATAACGTGGTCATTTTACATTAGTAGCGCCTTGAACAAGAAATATGACATTTTGAACATTTGCTTGAATGAACCGTTTTTCTTCTATTTCACCTCATATTTTGTCAAGCTCTTTATATTTTGGAGCTTGGGAAAATTTCCGCAAATTTTTGATTCTGGAGAATTTCGTTTTTGTCATGGTAGGGAAATTCGAATTTTCAGTAATGAAATTGTTAAATGTTCTGTTAATTATTCTTTCAAAAGCATTAAAAATTATTACAAAATATTTTTTTCTGCATTCCTGAGAATCTTTTACATTGACTTCGCTAATACTCACATTGAGAACTTTAAACCAATTGTTGCTCTAGCATTACAGATGATAATTCAAGAACTTACTTCGTCTGAATTTTAGGAAAATATTTTCTCTATAACAGAGATTCCAAAAAATTTCACTTGACCGCTAATTATTTTCCAGAATTAAGGTCAAAATCGTTTTTAATATCTCGAAAAATATCCATTCTGGGATGAAAGTGTTTGACGTATGCTCCTTTCAGTTTTTGACGAAGATTTCGAAAATACTCCGAAAAAATGGGGTCCACATTTGAAAAAAAAACGATTTTTTGATGTTTCGTCACTTCTTACCTTGACAAAGATTTTGTGACCTCCTGTATCTTATTCTGAAAATCACGCTATCGGAAAAGAAGCATCAGCCTTTCTTCTCGGAGATTCTCAAAAATGAGAATTTTTAATGAAAAACCTCGAAGTTTGTATTTCAACAGAGTTTTACTCATCTGAAGAGAATTTTCTCAGAAAATTCAAACTTTTGGAATCAAAGAGATTCAAAATTCAATGGAGAATCTATTCATGCAATAAAAACTAGGTCTTCTCATTTGAAAAATGAAAGTTAATGTCACTTCCGGAAAAACCGGAAGTCCTAGAACCTTAAAAAATAAACGAGAAGTCGTCTTCTTACTTGAAGCTCACCTTTAGACTTTCAATCTTAAATTTTGTGTCTTTCCTAAAAATATTTTATAGAGTCTCATTCGTGAATAACCTTGTACAGGGTGTCACTTGACTATATGTCCTACCTTTCCTTGTCAATATACAGGATGAATTATTTATTCTGACCGAAATTTCATTAGACTTGTTTCTGGTACTGTATATTAGAATTGAATGATTTTTTTCAGGATTTGTATCATGTTTTAGCATCTGTTGGATTATGTATACCGAATATCATATTTTCCGTGCCGTACTCAGAAAAATTTATTTCCACTATCGATGTGAAAATGACCACCATACAAGCCCTTCTATGAATTTTTTACATCAATTCGAAATGCATAAACACAGAAATAAAATTCAATCATTGAAATTTTTTCACACCTCGAACGAATAGTTTATTAGGAACGACAATCTGCAATCAATAATTCACAATTCTTAATTAAATGCAGAAAATACAAAAATTTCATGAAAAGCTAATTTAAAAAAAATATTAATGTTTACCACGTTGTAGCAAAATAAACATAAGGCACATAACTTCACCGTCCACACAATTTTAAAAAATCTTGTACAATGAGCACAACAACATAACGATTATGAAAACAATCTAAAAATGTTGGCCTTAAATGAATCCATGGAAAGGAAATTCCTTGTGTATGGAAATAACAATGAATAAAAAAAAAAAGATCTGAAAAATCTGATAAAGTAGTGAATTTATCGAAAGTCTATCGCAAATTTAGGCCAATGCTTATGAATCTCCCCGAAACTAATGGTCTTAGGATACAGAACAACCAATTTTTCTTAAAATCTGGATGTCCTGCATTCACCATCAGGTTATGGTCAATGACTCATAGAACACCTTGTATAACTATATCCGCAGGCATCAAATTCAAATCGAGTCACCTTGGCTAGCCTCCATCAAACTTTTTATGTTGTCATTTTTGAGAGGTAGATTTTCTCTAATTGAATCATCGAAATTCTCATTGTCCCTGGCTATCAGAGCCAACATCTGTTTTTTCTCCAAACGCAAACTGCGGTAAGACGAAATCATCTTGCCATTTATAAACGATCGTCTCCAGGCTCTATCCCCCCTGACATTGTAATTATCCTGAAGGAATTCCAATATAGATGCCTCGGACGGAGCTGCTCCAGAATCGCCGCCATTAATTTGGGGCTTCCCGTGTTCCAGATGTACCGATAGAGGAGAGCCTTCGATCCCCCCTCAACCGGTACAAACCCGTTTATTATCGCCTCGAGATTAAACGACGAGATTGTCGCGAAGACGATGGGCGGCGCTCTTTGAAGTAATTGACGCAGAAATTGAATTAAAAGGTTCCGCGACAAGACAAGACTCATTTTGAATCCGTTGTTTCTTCGGCTGTGTTGAAAGCCTAATTGTGGGCAATTAGAGGGGCCCCGATGGTCCTTGAGGGTGTCATTGTTGTTCCTCTTTTCTGCCAGCACAACACGAGAAAATACTTTTTCGTTTTCGAATGTGGAATGTCATGAGGATCGTAACATGAACAAAGGTTTTTTTCGTTATACTGAAGGTGAGTTAGAGTTTAAAATAGTCACCAAGATTCACGTAGGGTATCGATGGAGAATTCTAAAAAACAAGGTTCAAGTCAGAAATTCTGCCAAATGACGAAAACTCCCATTGATCAAAAGAAATTGAAATACATTTTTTGACTGGTGAAGGTATACCCTTCATTACTCAACTCTAGGAGATTTTTTCTTTTTGAGAATATATTATAATAATCATTCGAAATTCTGTCATACTTTGACTGTCATGTGATTGAAAAATTCTTTTCAAATGCCTTTTTTTTTAAGTACTTTCTTGCGAAAGCACTACGACTCTGTGTATAAAATGTCATTCGAATAAATAAACAGTTTCTGTAGATATTCAGTAGCTGGTCAGTTCCATTATTAGATTTATTTATTCTCAATCATTTCGAAAAGTATGATTGTAATCGAGATAAAATCATTTAAATCTCATTAACAACATAAATCGATCGAATAAAAATCAGTACCTATGAGACATCTCATCAATCTGGTCGCCTTTTTTCTGAAGTTTGCATTTTTTCCATATGCTTCATGAATGTTCTCATCTTGCAATAGAGTAAGTTTATCAACGGCCTCGATTCGAAACGAGTTTTCTGAAAATGCCAAGACGTTAATTAACAAACGCTAGGGCTATCGGAATGCTACAGGGTGGTCTAACTCAGGTTGTTGCATCGGAAAGGCTCCAAGTCAGCCAGAGTGTGATATCCTGACTTTGGGATAGGTTCAGGGAGAAAGGTTCCGTGTTAGAAAGACCAAGGCTTGGTGGGTGAGGAAAAACAACACCTGCTCAGGATTGTTTCATCTCCGTTTCAGCGAGAAGAATGCCTACATCTTCGTGTAGAATGCTACGGAATACTCTTCAAAATGAAGATGGGGTCCAAAATTTCATCGAAATTATCAGACGACGTTTGAGAGAGGTGAATCTTGGTTCTAGATGTCCATTAAGAGGAGTTCCATTAACATGTGACCATTCCAGCCATAGTTGAGAATGCGCGACTTATATAATTCAAGGCGGTAATTGCGTTTTTAAAAGACTATATTTCGTACAAATAATGATACAGAGGGAATCTATGTCAGAACTGATTAAAATGATAGAAAACTTGATATTTATAATGTCGGTTTACAATTCAAATACGCGGAAAGACATTACTGCTGAGCTTGCGGTTCACACGGCCTTGCAGTGAGCTTCGTCGTATTCGGATATGTAACTCGTGCGAGGAGCTTTGTATTCCAAATTTACCAATACCTCCGCATTCACCAGATTTAAATTGTGTTGAACATGCATGGGATATGCTCCGAAGAAGCTATTTCAAAGTCGAGATATCACACTTTGGCTGATTTGTAGCCTTTCCGCTACAACAACCTGAGTTAGGCCACCTGTAGAATTTCGATAGTCCTATTAGCCTTAGCGTTTGTTAATTCACGTCTTGGCATTTTCAGAAACCTCGTTCCAAATTGAAGCCGTTGATAAACCTCCTCCATTTCAAAATGAGATTATTCATGAAGCATATACACAAAACCAAACTTCTGAAAAAAGGCGACCAAATTGACGAAATGTCTCAAACTGATTCTTATTGGATCGATTCAAGTTGTTATTGAGTTTTGAATGATTTTATAGCGATTTTCTCGAAGAATACATACGATATCCCTAACTCTTGTGGAGCAGTATACTTATAATACTACCTCTAACTCTGAATTTCATGATGGTTCATCAGAGTTCTGATTTCTCATTAAAAGTGGTATCCATAAGTACCGATCAATTTAATGAAGTATTTAATTTTAAAGTCTCATGAAATTTCAATGAATGTTCGTAAAACGCAGCTGTATTTTTTTTCATATCTCAAAGTGGTGGATTTACATTCACTTGAATCTGTTTCAAGGTATCGAGTGTCTGAAAAGCAGCATTGGAGGGCAGCGAAAAATCCCGAATTCCGTAGGGACTTTTCCCCCCAAATCAGTGCCTCTGCGAAGACAACGAAGACAGACGGGGTAATGGACAGTTAACTAGGGAGGAGAATATGAAACGGGTGTAATTCGATTTGTCCGTGCTCGTCTGGGAGAACACGGAAACAATATCGCTGTCACTTTGGCGGGCGTAAACAAATTACCGAAGACGCCATCAGCGGAGCCTCTTTATTTGCGCCGAGAGTTATTCTAATTCTCATCGACGTGGTCCGTCGCGACGACGTCGCAGTTAATGAATCTCGGGGGAGAATTTCTTCATCGCCCCACAGGCTACTTTGCTCCAAAAGATCCGCGAGAATTAGCTGTTGGAGATTTTATTGGCGCTAAACTGCCGGTGTTTCTGAAGTTGGTAATACGTGGTCACCTCGGATCTTCATTAAAACTACTCGGCAAATTGAGATTTATGCGGAAATAATAATTTTTTGTACAACTGCCATTAAAGGTGACACTTTAAATGGCAGCAAACAATGTTAAAATTAATTGTTTACGTGGAGGAGTGTTAAAAATATTTTTAACATTAGTGTTAAATATATTTTTAGCATTCCATTTTCGTATGATAAAATCAGATGAGAAAAATTCAGCAAATTTTCATTATCAATATGTAACAATAATTAATTATGAACATAAGTAATAATCGTAAAACCAGAACAATTACTAACATTAATGCCCTGTAACGTTAGGGAGCTTCGCAACACATTATTAGAATTCTCAGCACCATCAGTACTTGTAGAAACCGGAAGTAAAATATTGGATGATGATGATCCAAAATCTGTTTAGGTTGGGAGAATTTTTTCAGCAATGACATTTCTATATTTTTGTCATCAGTAACATTTGCTCCTGATTCTGCTTGCAATGAAGCGGAGGATCTTCGAAAACAGTGTCCTGTATTGCTTTGGTCCTGGCAATTTGAGGAATTCGGCAACAATAGATGGAATTTCCCCAAATGCATCAATACCAACTGGATTGGCAGTGCATTTATTATTCATGTATTTCAGGAAAAAACGACGATGTTTGATGACAGAAGGGCGCAGTGCAAAGTACTTATGAAAATAGTCTATGCATACTTCAGAATAATACTGAAAAAAAACGACTTTCTTCCGTTTTTGTATTTGAAAGTTGTATAACCAATGATTTATTTGTTATGTCGATGTCTTCCACTGATAAATTACACAATTCTTCACGCCGACAGGCTCCAAATAATCCGAAAATAGTTATAACCTTAACCATCAAGTATTTCTCATCTGGTACCTCCTTTATAAACTTTTCAACTTGTTCACGAGTGAGAATTTTCGATATTTTGGGATGATATTCATAACTTTTCCGTTTTGAATATGCTATTACCTTGAAATATTCACTAACATCCACACCATTTTCAACAGGGGTGCTTGACTTTATCATTGAAAATTTGCTCCACAAAATTGATGATCTCTATATTTTTTTTTCTTCTAAGTATGCCAGGAAAACAGTTTTATTGGAGTTCTCTTCTATATTTTTCAATTAACACCAGGCCAGGAAATTGTTATATGCAATATCGTACTGCTGAACAGATTTTTTATGTAGGAGTTCCAGATTTGCTCTCCTTGCAGACTCTACAATATCCAGAAGAACAACAAAATCGTCACTTTTATTAATATTTGGAAACTTATTAAGCAGCTAAAAACCCAAGACGAATATTTGACAGGAACGAAATTCAAATGACAGCGTCTTTTCTCATTTGTTAGTAATCATAACGTTTGCCATTCACAACAACCTTTTGATTATTTGAATAATAAAATGCATTTTGAAGTTTATTGTCATTGCAAATTCGCCCATTTCATTATCAAAATAGGGCAGTTGTACAAAAAACATTGTATGGTATTTGTGTTAAAAGTGATTTTATTTGGTCTTGAAATTGTTCAATTGGCTCCGCTCATTTCACAAACTTTTTCACTCACAAAATAAAACGTCACTTTTAATACTTAAACCATGAATAACTATAATGTAAAGTTGGGATTGAATTTATTATTTCATCAACCAATAACTCGGAATGAAAAAGCTGAAAACGATCAATTATATCTTTTCATGTATATTTTGTTTCACCATTGAATTGCATATTTTTCCGATTGAACTAGTATAAAGATATCACATTCAGAAAAAATGTTCAGGACATGAAATCGAAAAAGTTTCAAACAATTTTTCTCAATGTTCATATCAAATATTTGGTGTTAAAGATTGTTTTAATCATTATTTTTGTTATTGGTCATGTCTTGTCGTTGAAAGGTTGAAAGAAAAATTAATTGAAGTATATCAAAAATTGGAACGTAACATAGGGGGAATAGGAGCAATAAGACATTATTATCTTCGACATGTTTCTTCATTTTTTCATGAAAGCGTCGCCCTCAGAATTATGCAAGCTGGATATTCTTCATTGAAATGCTCTGTATACCAAACAAGAAGATATTGACGTAAGGGAGGAATGATTGGAGTTTCCTCCAACTATAATAAAACCGACGAATGCCGATATTTCTCATATTCCAGCCTTCAGTGGCTGAATTTTCCGATGCCTTTTTTCCATACATTAGAATGAGGAGGGAATCGGGCAACGAAGCGAGCGAAGCGCCATCTCTATTTACACCGAATAATTTATAGGTTTTATTGCTTCGAACCTTCATAGTGAAAGCCGCAATTAAATTTAGTTTTTTCCGAGTCCAATGAATAATGTATGCTACCGCTTAATTCAGTTATTTTGGGAAAACGATGTTTTGTCATCGTTTTATGCAATTCTTTTCTAGGTGGTTGAACGAGAATTGATTTTAGGATATTGAAACTGTATTTTTTTTGCAATTTAATTCAATACCCCTCACTCATGTGGAGCAGATAATTATTGACAACAATGCTAGAATGAAATATTCCAACATTGATTTGTTCTACGAGATGTGTCAGAATGAATGGATTGGTCACATAATAAGAGAAAATAATGTTGAGGGGTATTTTCTTTTCAACTGGAAGTATATTATCTACAAGAAATTATTCCTCAGATACATTTTGTACCATCGCACTTACCTGCGAAATTTCATAAATATTGTGGGTTTCATTCGAAAGATATTTAATCGGTCTCAAATTTTATTCCAATCTTGTATAACTGCCCCGTTGGAAGAATATCACTAATTTAATTCGGATAATACTGAAATCTGAGCTGAACTTGTTTTCCTCAACAACAATTATTAGACTCTCAAGTTCTTTTCCACCATCGACCAGAAGCGAATCAGGCAGAAAAATATTCATGTTTCGCGAACAAAACAAGTTGAAACATCTCAGGTTGAGAACCTGAGGTTTTCCTAAGACCGTTTCATTTCATCAGAAAAAACGGGGATTTCGAAACGCTCAGGTACCTTTGAAACCGTCTAAGTCTGACAGGGAAAAAGCACTTTGATACATTTCAAAGAGGGATTAAATTTGGTGCGGGCTTTTCCGTGCGATAAATTATTTGAGTTCAAAAAGAGTGATTATGATCTGAAAGTCGAGTCGCGTCCCAGATAGGGGAGTTATTATATTCTCTGTAGGGCATACTGGAATTCTTAATTTGTATACTTCTCAAGGACGGAAGTGCAAGGGAAAACTGACAAACATATGTTGCGAGAGGTTTATCTCGTCTGGTAAAGTGGTGTCTTTAGCGACAGTAAAACATTGACTGATTGCAGAAGTTTTTTGTTCCTTATCATGAATTTCTTTCCTTTTCTATCATGAGATCATGTACATACATGTACAATACACCTTGTATATAAATAGCGCTCGACTCAATTGCCAAGTTTAAACATTTCCTTTCTATATCATTGTTTGAAAAAATTATAGGAAATCCCAGATTATCTTCCATCCGTTACTTTTTTCATTTTGATATTAATATACTTAGTTAAAATTCAGCAGTTCTCCATAAAAATTACCAGGTTCCATGGAACTGCTTGTCAATTTTCATTTAATTATTCTTGACGCACGAGAATTACTCACGAATACACCAGGATAATTTATTCGAGGATTGCATTGGCGTTTCCTGAATTTTGAATGTTCAGGAATCCTCATAGATCCCCTTGTATATCGTCCGGCTCGATGGGTTTGCCCACGACTCCCTACAATTGACATGCGAGCTTGTCTTTGATATCCGATAGCATGTCTGAGGCTGAGAGGTTTCTAGATAGCCCACTCCAGTATTAAATTGAGTATATATCTCTCTATTGCTTTTTATCATAAACGATGAAATATTGAAAAAAGTTCCCTCTTTACCTCTAAAATAAAGAGAATTTTTTCGATGTATGAATAACAATGTACATAACTATTTCAATGCAATTACATTTTTTGTATGTTTCATACTTTTTGTTTTCCACCTAATATATTTCCTTATCAAAAAACATCAATGCTTAGTAAAACTTTATTCATCCCTAAGGCGAAACAAAGTTCGCCGGGTCAGCTACCTTATCTAATTGCCAATTATCACAATTGGTCCCACCACCAGATCCCCTATGCTCTTTAGTTTCAGGGATAGGAAATGATTCTAAACACTTCTTGGCCAAAATTATACCATAATAGTTTATTATAATATTAAAGTTGCATTTTTATTTATCGATTGAGGCAGTACGAAGTCTGCCGGGTCAGCTAGTTTCACAATAGATGTCCACAGGATACTGCTGCAACAATCGACGAAATCTCAGCAAAAAGTTATCAACATTTTAACGAATCATTAGACGAAATGAATAATAATTCATCGAGCTCACTTTCTTGGTGGTTTCTTGGCCTAAAATCAAATAATTCGAATTTGTATTAAGTAGACATTTCAAATTTTAATAAAGGTACTCCAAATTCAATGGACTTATCATCTTGACATTGAAGTAATATCCATCATCATCTTTCCAAAACATTAGCGGGTATTGTAGAACATCGTATGAACGGTGTGTTTCATATATTTGTTGCAATTTTTCAGTATTGCGTCTATTGTAGGGCCGTTGAATTGGTGTTATGTGCTCCAACAGGTCGTCCATCTGCTCTAATCACAACCTTGTGATCGTCACTTGGCATACGTTCCAAAGCAGTTTTAAACAATTGAACGAATGCATGATGTTCATGAAGTAGTTGCTGCAGATCTTGAAGAATTATTCTTCTCACATCTGCATTAATTGATTGACGTTGATCGTCCATATTGCCTATATGAACAAAATTTGGAGGAATTTATGATGTGTATCTTCAAGTGGTTGTAATGATCCAATTCGATGGTGAATCTGGCCTTAGATCTAAATGGCAGAAGGTGAAGACAAAATAAGTGATTTGAAATCATTAATGTTAATATTATATTCTTACCTGGAATGTTGGATTGAATCCGCGTCCTTTAATTATATCTGCTCCAAATGAAGTCATTTGGAAACATCTATTGTATTTTTGTGTATTCGATAGAAAATGTCGATAATTAATTGTAGAATGGGGATTTGTTCAGAAAATTTCGTTATAAAATTTTCCGTAGTGTTCGGAAGAAAGATAGGTTTAATAACACATGAATATAGATGCGTTAATATTATTTAAAAATATATCGTAGCGACACCTTTTGGCATTATTCACAAGAAGAAAAATTATTTCAAATTTTTTTTTATGTTTTCAAATTTTTCAGAGTTGAAATGTATTTTATGTTAACGCCGCCGTAGAAGAATCCTCCAAAAAATCTCTCATAACAAACAGTTCATCCAATCTTCAGTTATAAATGGTGTAACCAACAAAATGGCCGACTTAGTTTTATATATTAAGATAAAAATCCTCTAAATCGCTGGATTTTCATCGTAATTAATGAAATGAAAAGAAAAGCCCAAGTCAAGAAAATTCAAGTGGTCTCACTGCTTGCAATATAAAACAAAACTCTAGAATGAAGTTTTGATGAAAAATGTATAAACCTTTCCTTGAAATTTACCGGTTTTCTGATGATGATTAATGATGGAATTACGTTCTAAAATTTGAAATGTGCTAATATAATATTGCATAAATTTACTTTAGAACAGATCTACGATTCTTGGGTTGTGATATTGCTTCTCGCGAGGAAAATACACACCGTGCGTTTTTCCCTCAAGTTTTCCGGAGCGCAGCATCACAGAGAAAATATCACGAGTACTCGAGACCCAAGCGCGGTTTTGAATATTCAATTAAGCATCTCTTCAGGGCAGATGGACGGCCTGGAGGATGTGATGTTACGTTATCAATTTTGCAGAGCGAAACTGAGTCGAATGGCTGGAATTTCCCGCAATTAGGCAAGTTAGGTTAGCCGGCAATAAAGATTTAAATTACACAATTTGGTAAACTGACTCTTTTGCTAATAGACTCTAATTACGCTATTAGCGTCGCAGTTAAAACTCGGATTCGACCTATCAGGACGTTCCTTCTAATTGCAATTAGAGTTTAGCAGTTAGTTATTCCTATTCCAGATCGAGTCACTGCGGACCGTCATCCGGAACATGTCGAGCAAACATCCTCTTTATGTTGGAGATTCGGGATATTGTTTTGATGTCTTCGACGATGTCAGACCGGCTTTTAATGGACTTGAGAGGATAGGTTAGACTCGAGACGTGCAAAGCACTCATCCCAGAGCAGAGTGATTCGAACATATCGTGGGAGTTTGGGGATATTCATTTAAATCACCAGAAAATTGAGTCAATGCAGAAACATAAGATCTGAGGCTCGAAACTTCGAAACTAGCACTCACTTTATCCTTGGGTGATCCCTGGATTTTCCACGGGTGGCCTTCATGCTTCAACTACATTTGAACACTCCCATCATCCATATACCTTCATCTTTTCTTTTTTCTACCAACATGGTTGCTGAAGTTTGGCGTAAACCAAGTTCAAATAAACTGCTCCACATGAGTCAGGGATATTGAGTTCAATTGCAAAAACTATAGTTAAAATCAGATTTTGTGATGAAAATTCATATTAATAAAATTTCAAGTTGCAGGAAATCAAATTAATTTTAGCCTGTACGTCTGCAGCGTATACATGGTAATTAAGAAAAATCGAGTAAAATAACGAAATTTTATTCCCAGAGAAATTAAGCTTTTTGAGACCATCAATACAATGTATGGCCTCCACGGGAATCAATAACAGCTTGACATATTCTTTGCATACTACATACGAGGTTGTTGAACATTTCTTGAGGAATTTGGTTCCATTAACGGGGCAGAAGCTTTCTCACATCATTTGAGGATTCTGGGTTAGGTTAGTGATTCTCTAATCTCTTCAAGAGCATATCTCATGCATGTTTCAGGCAATTCAAATCTGGTGAGTGCATAGGTATTGGTAAATGTGGAATACCAAGCTCCTCGCGCGCATTCTCAACCATGGCTGCACGGTGCGTTATCGTCTAGAAATTGAAAATTTTCACCAATAGAAGCGTGAAAATTTGTCGAAACATTGTCAATGACATGCTCCCTATAGTGTAGGGCGGTCATATTCCCAGGAGAAATGTGTAGATCTGTGCCCCCGTTGAAACATATCCCAGCTCATACCACTAACCCCTCGGAATGGATGGACTTCTTGGATATAGCGAAGATGACGAGATATGCGAGGGATTGTCCATACCCTTATTCTTCGAGAATCTGAAAATTGTTCATATCTCGATTCGTCAGTGGATTGATCATTCCAATTGGTATGTTGCCTTTCTCATTCCAGTCTCTTACGATTATGGTCACTTGTTAATGAAACTGCTCTCAATGGACATTTAGAACCTAGATTAATAATAATAATAAACATTCGTTGTTGAGCTGATATTTTTATATCATATACACAAAAAAAAATGTGTGTATATACATATAATAAATACAAATTTTGCGTCCAACAAGAGGCCTCTTTCTCAGATATCCGGTAGCGGATTCTGTTCTGGCCGTAATTTGAAAAACAAAATATTGATATTCACCCTGCCGATACAAAAAATCATGAAAAAAAAAACAAAAATGCACCTGAACCCAACCGAGGAATGTAAATTATCTGAATCATATTCCACTCAAGATTACTGTTTTAGAAGAATCATATCTTTCAATTTCTTCCTGAACGACGATACAGACAATCATATACAAAAATACTCAATACCATTGATACAATTCGCAATATTATAAGAAAACGATCTTTTGAAGATCTGCTTTCTATGCCGAGGCATTGTTAGTATATTTCTCCTACGCGAATTCAAGTGGTGTACATCAGTGCGAAAACAAATCTTATTGTACAAATATGGAAGAGACTTGAATTTCAAGGAGACTCTCTCAAACGTCGTCTGATGGTTTCGATCAAAACTTGGACCCTTTCTGCCTTTTGAATATTATTCCGTAGCACTCTACACGTAGATGTAGGATTTCTTCTAGCCGAAACAGTGATGAAACGATCCTGAGCAAGTGTTGTTTTTCGTCGCCCACCAAACCTTGGTCTTTCCAACACGAAACCTGTCTCCCTGAACCGATTCCAAAGTCGAGATATCACACTTTGCTGACTTGGAGCCTTTCCGCTACAACAACCTGAGTTAGGCCACCCTGTAGCATTCCGATAGCCCTATTAGCCTCAGCGTTTGCTAATTTATGTCTTGGTATTTTCAGAAAACTCTTTTCAAATCGAAGCCGTCGATAAACTGACTCCATTTCAAAAAGAGAACATTCATGAAGCATATGCAAAGAACAAAACTTCAGAAAAAAGGCGAACAGATTGACGAAATGTCTCATACTGATTTTTATTGAATCGTTTCAAGATGTTATTGAGTTTTGAATAATTTTACAGTGATTTTCTCGAAGATTACATACTTTTCAAAACGATTGAATACGATATCACTAACTCTTGTGGAGCAGTATATTTTGAATCAGCTTTGTCAGGGGACTGTAACCGATTTTATTAAACTTAACTTAACCAAAAACTACTCAGGAGAAATCTGAAAAATTTTCAAGCTCTAGAAAAACAAACAGTTATTTTTCATACTTCAGTTCACATGAATTAGTGGGGAATTTTGGCATCTCTCAATAAGTTGTTTTTTTTTACTTCTCCTTTGTGAGGGCGGTTTATCATCCCGTCTGTAGCCAAACAGCCTCCAAACCAACACATCCTCGTTATGAGATAATCGAGATCGTTCGAAACAGAAGCAGAGTGGCGTTCGTCATAATGAACATCGTACGAAACGGGAGATTTCCACCCAAACGGGTTGGAAAAGCTGTCGATCCCACAATTTTTCCCACACGCACTCACGATCGACTCCCAACAGCGCGTGTTGATTAATTTCATCGAAGTTTAATTGCATTCGACTCCGATTACGTAAAATGAGTGTTGGAATGCGTTTCGAACAACTTGAACGTACTCCAATAACGTAACAGCCGCTGTAGAATTCCGAAAGCAATTTAGTGTCTCTGGTTCGCACAAACGGCAACGCTTGTGTTGCGAGCGGGAAATCGCTTATGCCGGTTTTCCACGGGGAGGGGGAATGTTTCAAAATGGACAGATTAGGTGTTCGTGAATGATTGATTGCCTTTCCTAATGATACGGCTTATCGTGTAATTCATTTGGTTGATTTGTATAGCGGTAAAGATATGACAAGAGAATCAATTTCTTTAATGATCTCGTGTTTCGAATTGTTTTGTTCTTAAAATCGCAAAATTCTGTCGTATATACACCGTTATATAATTTTTTCACTCTCATTGAAAATCCAGAAGCGTTCAATTGGTAGTCCCAAAAAGTAACTAAACTTATGTTTATGGAACCTTTACAGAAATACATTGGACACAGTGAAAAATCATTTCACATTTGGAGTTTTTTTTCTGTTCTGAATACACTGTGAGATAAAAATTAAATGCAATTTTATTAGATGTACAACTGAATCGATCAGAAGACAAGGTGAGGCATGCGTATTTGCTGATGGTAGTCATTTTCAAGAACTGATATAGTTATTCATTATTTTTGATTCTTTCTTTTCTAAATCTTTTATTGCTTTTCACGTTTGAAAATTTTGTATCATTAGTTGGTTCATAAAAAATGAACTGCTCCAAATGAGTTAGTGATATTGACTTAAATTGCAAAACATATAATTTAAATGAGATCTTGTGATAAAAATTCATATTAATATGATTTCAAGAAATAAAATTAATTTTGACCTATAGGTCTGCAGCGTATGAAATGATGAATTTTTTTTCCCAGAGAATTCAAGCATTGTGAGAATATATATGGCCTCCACGGTTATCAATAACAGCTAGACATCTTCTTTGCATACTATTCACGAAATTATTGAATATTTCTTGAGAAATTTGGTTCCATAAACCATAGCCTTATTAGCCACAACGTTAATTCACGTAATTGGCATTTTCAAAAAACTCGTTTCAAATCGAAGCCGTTAATAAACTGACTCCATTTCAAAATAAGAACATTTATGAAGCATATGTAAAGAACTAAACTTCAGAAAAAAGGCGACCAGATTGACAAAATGTCTCATACTGATTTTAATTGGGTCGATTCAAGTTGTTATTGAGTTTTGAATGATTTGACCTCGAAGTTTACATACTTTTCGAAACTATTGAATAGATACGATATCCCTAACTCTTGGGGAGCAGTATATTAATGAATGAAGCCCCGTTTTGGATTTCACCCCTAAAAGTCATCCCTTCACTATCCTATCCTTTTTCATTCAGGAATCCATTAAACTCATGACATTCATAAAACAAATCAGTTACTTCAACTATTAGAGTTCTACTCCTTCCCCCTATCATTATTCTCGAAGTTGACCAGTGTAAAAGAAAAGTTTTGATCGGAGTATCGATGCTATTAGAGTATAATTGCAGCCAACCACTTTCCAATCCGCCATTGCGTGCAGTATCTTCTTTTTTTCGTATCATTTATTCATTTCCACTTTGTGTTAGGTTATCTATCAAAGTAGCATATTTCTTATACCTACACTCTGAGACACGTAGGCTCAATTATTGAAAATTGATTACTTAGGTTGGTACATCAATGTATAATGCAGCTAGGCGCTCGTAAAACTTTTTCATTCCATTTTCGATATTGTCAACAGCTCGATAAAGGAAACGGAAGCCGAAGAAAGCGCAGCTTTTATTCTGATTGCTTCTGCATGTAGAGGATAAGGTATCTCGATGATATTTCTTATTTCGAATATTTTACCGGCCAATGGAATAGTGCACTTTCCAATTTATTTCCAGGCTTTTGTAAAAAAAAATGAAACTGCTACATAACATTCAAACTCTGACTGCTACTGGAATTTCCTTCTTAAGGATAGACAAATTCGCTGGGAGAATTTATGTTGAATTGATGATATAGTGAAGCTACAAGGGTATTCCACATTTTCCAATACTTCCAGATTTGAATTGCATAGAACATGCATAGGATATGCTCCAAAGAAAATTAGATAATCATCAACCTACCCCAGAATCCTTAAATGATCTGAGAGAGCTTCTGTCCCGTTTATGGAACCAAATTCCTCAAGAAATGTTCAACAACCTCGTGTGTAGTATGCAAAGAAGATGTAAAGCTGTTATTGATGCCCGTGGAAGCCATTGATAGTCTTAAAATGCTTGAATTCTGTAGGAAAAAAATTCAGTTATTTTACTCGATTTTTCTTAACCATCTAAAATCAATTTTACTTCCTGCAACTTGAAATCATATCAATATGAATTTTCTTCATTGAAACATAGATGAATTCAAAATGATAATCATCGAAATGAATACCTTTTTCAATTCCCAGGCTCAGAGATCTTTTATCATGAGGTTGGAGAAATGATATTAGATTTTGTCACTGAGATGAGAGATATACCGGTTTCGACCTTGTTGGATCTCATCAGTATCCCGTACATCTCAGAACAAAATCTTCATAAAAAACTTCGAAATTTAAAGAAATTGGTTGTGAAGTAATGTGTAAAATATTACGAAGTACTAAGGTGGTGATAGTCCAAGAGCTAGTGAACCTTTTGACTAACGGTTTGTCTGTAAGGCTAAAAATTTTTATAGCGATAGTTCCTAGCATGCTGAGGACGGAAATCATCGCCTGGCACCCCTCACCCCTGCACGTCATCAAGATCTATATCTTTGAAAGTGTTAAAAAAATTAAAAAAATAAACTTGTTCCTGTAAGCTTGAAACTTTCATACGATTTTGTTCGTTCATTGTGAATTGACAGGCGATTTTGACGAGCACAAGTACCTGCCAGGCGACTCGAAAAGGGTGTAAAATACGAACAAAAATGAACTTTTTTATGTAAGGCTGAAATTTATACTATGTGTTCGTCTGAGGGAATGAAAAAATAAGTTGTATTATTAATCTTCATCATCATCTGATATGTTATCATTAATTTTTCATCATATAGTACAGTCGTTTCAAGCGTAGTACACTGTGTCTTGAATTGGTTGAGACTGCATTATATCTCAGCTATTATTGAAAATAGAGTCATGCGGTTTTCGAAACCCTTTGTCACTTTTTTGTAAAACTTTTAAATCCACAAACAGAAATATTTCATATTCTTTTGTTTCTGGAATACAGTGCGATAATGATAATGTTCACTTTTTGAAGATGTTATTATTTCTCGGGCTCTGCATAAGAAAAAAAAGTATGAAAATGTTTATAATGATGTTTTTACGTAGAAGTCAGTGGCGTAGCTAAAAATTTTTATCTAATAAATGTTTTTAAGATATAGCTCAAACTTGAAATATTTCAAATGGAACACCTCGTATGTTTTAACGTCACCCCTTACACCCTTTTCGAGTCGCCTGGCAGGTGCTTGTGCTCATCGAAATCGCCTGTCAATTTTTTTTTTGATCTTCACAATGAAGGAACAAAATCGTATGAAAGTTTCAAGCTTACAGGAACAAGTTTATTTTTTTATTTTTTTTTAACACATTCAAAGATATAGATCTTGATGACGTGCAGGGGTGAGGGGTGCCAGGCGATGATTTCCGTCCTCAGCATGCTAGGAACTATCGCTATAAAAATTTCTAGCCTTACAGGCAAACCGTTACTCAAAAGGTTCACTAGCTCTCGTACTATGACATCCAATTGCGTCAAAATGAAGTTTCACATCTCCAATCAAATGCAAAAAAAGAAATCTGTACTTCCTCTTTCACTGAATGAGATTTTAGCTGTGGCTCTATTCAGGGCCCGCTTGCTAGTTTCTCAAAGTGATGGAAAAAGCCCAATTCCTTTTGCGACTGTGGCGCCAGATGTTTTTTCAAGAAAAAGAAAATTTTTTGCCTTCACGGAGGCCACATCGGGAACATTTTTGAAACATAGATGAATTCAAAATGATAATCATCGAAATGAATACCATTTTCAATTCCCAGGCTCAGAAATCTTTCATCATGAGGTTGAAGAAATGATATTAGATTTTGTCACTGAGATGAGAGATATACCGATTTCGGCCTTGTTGGGCCTCATCAGTATCCCGTACATCTCAGGACAAAATCTTCATAAAAAACTTCGAAATTTAAAGCAATTGGTTGTGTGGCCTCCGTAAAGGCAAAGAATTTTTTTTCTTAATATGAATTTTCATCAGAAAATCTCATTTAAAATATATTTTTTTGCAATTTAAGTCAATATTCCTAACTCACGTGGAGCAGTTCATTTTATAACTCTTGGTCAGTTAAGAAATTAAACTTTTTTTACCATCAGATCTTGTGGTGTTGAAATTTTTGAATGCGTGTTCACTCCACATCGATTCTTTTCAGTTAAATGATGTGAAAGGAAAGAACGAAAAACCCCAAGTTGTCCAACAATGTTAATTTCTGATATAAAAAGCCCGTCAGAAATTCTAAGAAAGATGGACCATACATATGCTGCACAAAGAAGGTACTGGAGTCCGGCTATCGCAGACATATTGCCCCTTTAAAAATTCGAAAGGGTCGCTCTCTCCCTCCACTGCTCTAATGGAGCTGTTATTGGTATTATATCTTTTTTGATGACGCTCCCCAGCGGTAAAACGACGTCTCTCTGGAAGACGAAAGAATTCCAAAATTGCTCACCGCATACATCTACATCGCTGCAGATTCCCGTGCAAACAGGAGGATATATGAGATTCTTTTGCGCTGTTTGTGTCCATATTTTCGTTCAATATATACACATGGCGGGAGTCTGGGGGTTCTCTTAAAAATATGGGACATTTGGAAGAATAAAGAGACTAACCCAAAATGGAATCTCTCAGAAGTGTGTGCGAAATTGGATTAGCACTTTTGGATTTTCGATTTTTTGTGTTATTGTGCTGGAAAATCTGGTTTACTGAAAAATCAACATTGAAAAAAATTTTCGCGTTTTGTCATCACGAATGAATTGAAAAAATTGGGCTACATTTGTGCTGTCCTGGCCGTAAATAGTTTTTAGAAAATTTTTCAGAAAATGAAAAAAGTCAGTCCTGTACCTTCCTTTTTTTCCGATGAAAATTATTTCATAAGATTATGCCGCAAGTGTGATAACTTGTGATGGTCAGAATTCGAGAAAAAATCAACAGTTTTTCCTCATATGGAGAAAATGAAAAAATTTTGTAGATTGTAGGAAAATTGGTTGGCCCAAAACCCAGAACTTCTACAATTTCGAGATTATTTTGTTGTGTTGAATTGTTGGTAGAGCTTGTTTCAGTTGAAATTCTATTTTCATTTTGCTCTCCAACAATTTACTAGTTTTTCTTATTTTCTCCATTTGTGTAGAAACCTGTTGCTTGTTTCTGGAAATGTGACCGACACAACTTTGGCACAACTACACTTCCCATCAATAAATCCCGGACAGGCAAAATTTTTGTCAAATTCAAGACTCTGTATCTTTTTTGGTGGTTCTTCGATTTTGTTGTATAGTAATGGGTCTTGTTAAATTAACCTGAAATTTACTTTGCGAAAATACCTGTAGTTCATTCGTTTTACAGGGTGAAACAAAACCTTGTTTTATACCCTTCATTTCTCAACAGCCTGTGGTGAATTTGAGGAGGAAAATTTGATATCATTCAGTTTTAATTTGAAGTGTGACCATTTCTTAACAAAATGTTTTTTGATTTATGTCAGTATCTCCTTAAAAATAAGATGCACATTTTCAAAGAAAGTGTTGGATTTTTTCAATTTTCATAACAATTTAAAACATTACAATACCTCATCTACCAGTAAACATGAACAAACATCTGAAAATTAATAGCGTGTATTTCCACCTCGGTTTCTTATTACTTCTACCATACGACGTCGCATACTTTCAATGCAATTCCGAATTGCTTCTGGGGGAATATTTTAACGTTTTTCAAGAAGGGCTGTTCGTAAATCGTTTAAGGTGTTGGGCTGCCGATTTCGAACATGTCTACCTAGCATATCCCATACATGTTCAATTAGATTTAAGTCCGGATTCCTAGCTGTTACAACTCGTGCAACGTGAGGTTCAGCATTATTCTGCATTAACAGAAATTGTTGGTTCTCCCAGAAGTAATTCGGAAATGCATTGAAAGTATGCCCCGTCGTATGGTGGAAGTGATGAGAAAGCGAGGTGGAAATACACGCTATTAATTTTCAGATGTTTTTTTATGTTTACTAGTCGATAAGATATTGTAATGTTTTAAATTGTTATAAAAATTGAAAAAATGTAACACTTTCTTTGAAAATGTGTATCTTTTTTTAAAGAAGATACTGACGTAAATCAAAAAACAATTTGTTAAGAAATTAAAACTGAATGATATCAAATTTTCGCCTCAAATTCATCACAGGGTGTTTAGAAATGAAGGGTATAAAACAAGGTTGTGTTTCACCCTGTATAACGAATGAACTACAAGTAGTTTCGCAAAGTAAATTTCAGGTTTATATAACAATACCCAATAATATACCTGGTGAAAATTTCAACAAAATCGGAGAACCAAGAAAAAAGATACAGGGTGTTGAATTTGACAAAAATTTTGCCTGTCCGGAATTTATAGACGGGGAGTATAGATGCTTCAAATATAGAAGTTTTTTATCAAGATTTTATCCCTGAGTTTTATTGGATACTGATGAGGCTGAAACTAGTATAACTCTTCTCCCAGTGACAAAATCTGATAAAATTTTTTCAACCTCATGATGAAAGATCTGTGAGCCTAGGAATTGAAAATGGTTTTCATTCCGATGATAACTATTTTGGATTCTGCTATGTTTCAGAAATTATTCCAATAAGTTTTAATCTGCAGAGCTTTGACAAGAAGAACTTGGATAAAGGCAAAATTGTAGCGTTAATTCCCCAACTTTTCCCAAATGTCCTGACATTTTTGTGATGTGTGTATTCTCGTTCAATAAATGTCCCGTTTCCATTCTTCTCTCTCTCCCCTGAACGTTTCGCAGCAATATCGTGATGGTGCTCCGATCGTCATTATGTAAATCGGCCCTGCTATAATAACGACCCGCTTTCCATAAAAATGGACTCAACAGGAACGCATTAATGATTACATATTATATTTTATTGAATAAGCGGCGCACAATTCCTAGGCCAGACTTGATAGATGAGGGGGTGGTGGAAATTTGATGTGAACGCTGGGGAAAATTTATTGCCGCCGTTATTTACGGACACTTTTATTTTCCTTTCGCGTCGGGGGTGGCGTTTACGAATGCCACGGGGTAGCTGGGGGATTTTTCGATTGACTTCTAATTAGAAATCGATTCGAGTTTTTTAGCGACGTTTGGAAACCGTCGAAATATCTGATATTTGGAATGATATCGAAATCTTCCAATTTGAGAGTTATTTTGGTGACTGTCACCTTCCCACAAAACGAAGAATATGACTGAAAACAATGCTGTAATCAGTTTCATTACAGCACTACTTTTAGTACTGTAATGAACTCATTACGATACTGAAATAGAGAAGATATAGTATATGACATTACTAGCAAGGTAAGAGGGTTTTCACTGGCGAATGGATGATATAACTGACGAGCCGCAGGCAAGTCAGTTACCTCCTTGAGCCAGTAAAACCCGTTACCTTGCGTGTATTATTTTATATTTTATTTGTTTCTCATTTGTAGAAAGGTTAGATGAATTCCAAAAAAATCCCAATAATTTGTCGGAAATGTCGTAAGCTATGGAAGCGTTGCCATGAACATATCTGTTAATTTTCCTTTACATTTGTTTTGGCGAAAGCGAAAATGAATGTACCAAAAGAAATTATTGAGGCAGCCAGCATCAAGTTTGTTACCTGCAAAATCAGCTTCAAGGTACGAGCGAGAATACGACGACTTCAAAAAGTGGCAAAACAAAAATAGTGTGATTGGGGAAACTGACGATGTTTTGTTGGTCTACTTAAATCAACTGTCAGCTAGATTCAACCCTAATACTTTATGGGCGAAACGGTCTACGCTGAAAAGCTGCTTGGAAATGAAAAAAAATGCCCCTATTCGCAGGTTTGTTTTCCTTAAAAAATTTATTGAAAAATATGACGTTTAGTTGTCATTTACAAATTTCAAAAATTAATAACATTATGAAACTAGTGTTATACACCAGAAAAGGCCAAGGTTTTAAGTAGAGAAGAGGCTGAACAATTTCTTTTGCATGCTCCTGATGACCAGTGGTTGCTGACGGAAATTGTAACAATATTTGGGATTTTTGGATGTTGTCGATGTGACGAAATTCTCTCCTTAAACATGAATGATGTAGAAGATATGGAAAAATACAGTATTGTGACATTGCGGCAAACAAAAAATTCAACAATAACAAGATTCACCATAACCGATGATGGCTGCAGCTTCAAGCCCTGCATGTTATACAGAAAATTTGTAAATCTTCGGCCTCCTGGAACAGAAAGCCTAAGATTTTTTCTGACATACCGACATGGAAAGTGCATTTCCCTTAATGCAGGCCAGCGCACTATTGGCGGTGTCCCAGAGCAAATAGCGAAATATTTAGGTTTAAAAGACCCAGAGTTATACACCGGCCACTCTTTTCGCAGAACTGGAGCCACTATGGTTGCGGATTCGGGTGGAGATATTTTAGCACTAAAGCGTGCAGGAGGGTGAAAGAGCACCGAAATTGCGATGAGTTATGTCGATGAGAGGAGAGTGCAAATGTTCTGCAGTCCTGGAGTTCAGCAGTTTCTGAGTCAACAGATGGTTCATCATCATCAGTATCAACTCTTTCATCATCAAAAATCTGTCTTACTGGAAATAACAATTGTACCATGACTTTCAACATATATGACGATAAAACAAAATTTTCTAATGTAAATAATACTACTAACTTGTAAAAATTGTGCAAGTTAACTGTCAGTCTTACAAGTTAGTGACATGATTAACTTTCTTGATTAATATCGTGTTTTTGGAAACTGACGCTCACAAATGAGAAACAAATAAATATACTATTTCACCTTACGCTCACGTAGCTGTGAAGAAATGGCCAAGTCACATATTTTGACCAAAGAGTGTAGAGTTGGGAGCTTGGTTCTACATGAGATTTGATAACCTTTTGACAATCTGAGAAATGCAGTCTCGTCTTGGCCACATTTTACATGAAAATGTTCTGGGTTGTCTCGTATTCTCAAGAAGAAAAAGATTTCTTCTGCATACTACTTCTCATGCTCGTTCATATTATTCGTGTTGGAGATGTTCCATTTCCTCGTTAAGAGTCGTCCTGGAAACGGGCTTTTCTGACGTTATCCCGATAACATCTCAGTGGAATTTCCAATGAACCGTCCGATCGCTTAGCACTCTCCCGATGGTCCGTCCATCTTCCGCGTCGCAGACCAGCAGCAGCTCGTTTCACCCTCGTTCCGAGATGATATACGATCGTTCTCATCGACATCCTGTCACGTGCCCGTTTCAAAACAGAAACTCCGGTTCTATCGGGCCGCCGATTGAATGAAAAATTGTGTGTCACGAGGCCGGTTTCTCGACACGTCGAGGCTCGCCCCGGATATTCGGAATCGTTAGAATATTTCATCCCCGCGATGGGGGAATTCCTAGGGCGTAGGACGTACGAGGTCAGGGCAAGCAAGGGGATCTCAGCAACAGTTCATTTAGGAGACCGATCCACTGCGAGGATGTTCGAGGAATGAACTCTCTAATTTCGTGGCAAATCTGTTCATTCTATTTCAGTTCAATAACTCCCATTTGCACCAATTTCCCTGAAAATATTATTTAAATAAGCGTCGCTTAATTTCATCGGCCGTTGCATGACAGTCAATCAATAGAATCTCGTGTACCCTTAAATATTAATATCCAGTGATTTTTCAGTTTTTCATTTTGTGGAACATCATGCTAGTTCAATAAAGTCATTTCACATTTTGGCAGGCTACAGATGATTGTTGCCATTTCCTCAACATATTCTTTACTGTCATTTTAACAATTTCATGCAGTAACTGAAAAAGTGTAAAACATTCAAGGAGGTGATTCCTCACTGAAAAAAGATAGAATCTTTCATATAAAGAAATTTCATTAGAGCAATTCTTGTTAAAGTACAGCCCCTCAATGGGAGTATATGAATTTTATATAATTTTTTTTTCACAAACACTAAAAAAGTAACAATATTAAAATAAATCTGACGTTTTCTACTATCAAAAAGACTCTCAGCCAGTAATTTATTTGGTTTTCCCCCCATGGTTGTAAGGAGTGGAAAACACAAACCTTAAAATTTATTTCGAATGTAACTTTTTGTCTTATTATTTTTTCACGAATTGAAAATTATATTTTCAATGGCCTGTTTTATTCGTAACAAAAAATGTTTCTTCGGTTTTTTGTCAAAAATGAGCCAGTCCGCAGCAAAAAAACTATTTCACTAACAGCTACAGAGATATTTTGGAGTAAATAACTGCATTAAACGATTAAAGGATAATGAACAAAGCAAATTTATCGAAAACAAAACACAAAACATGTAGAAATCATACCAATATAATTGCCACTATCACTAATAGCGTCCTACTAGATAGATTACTTTCGTATTTTCGCATTTATGACGATGTATCTCTGTAGTCGTAGTGGTTCATAAAATAATTTTTTTCTGCAAACTGATTTTTTTTGAGCAACAGCCAAGGAGACTTTTGAATATAACAGGCTATCGGAAATGAATTTCTAAATGGTAAACAAATTATTGAGTATTAAGTAGGCTCAATCATAGAATAATATGCTCCTCCGCATAGTGTCATTATTATTTTGCCATTGAAAATTTTATTCAATTCTCCGTGCTTTGATCTCTGTTCAGAACAATTGTCAATAATTAGAATCCGAAGGCAGTATTGTCGAGAATATAGAAATGTTCGAAAACTACGAGAAAAATGATATATTAAAATATTTATTTATTTCAGCGACAATAATAACGTCGAATTGACAGTTGTTCTGAACAAAGACCAAACCACGGAGAATTGAATCAAGTATTCAACCGCAAAATAATCATGACACCATGCGTAAAAACATATTATTCTGTGATTCAACCTACTCAATAATCAATAATTCGAATTTCACATACAAACTATATTTTTCATGATATCTGAATGAATCTGAGGGGGATGTATGATGTATGATATATTTCTGATACGGACAAAAAATTGCGATTCTTTCCTAGCCATTTCGAACTATTGTTTCCATAAGAAAAAATACAAATATATGTTATAGCTCAAAGTTTTCTATTGGATTGTTATGGCAAAAAGTGCCGGTATAATGTCATTCATTTTCCTCTATCTCTCACGGTTAAAAAGTCCACCCTGTACAGGGTATCCCAAATTGTTTGATTTTGACGGTTTTAAGTACTTCTGGACTAGATGAATGAAAACTTCGGAAGGTGTCTTGGGCTCGATTTTCGTGAAAACACCATTAGTGAAAACCGTTTCACGATATCTTCATTTTTTTTTAATTTTGGTGTATTATCGATTTCGAGAATGTGCCTAACTTTATTCTGAGGAAATAGCTGAAAATGATAAAAACCTTCTAAAAACACTTTTTCAACGGAAATGAGAAACTATATTCATATTTTTTTCTCGTGGAAAAAAAAAACTTTTTTATTTCAAATTCGAACGCATTTTTTAATCTTATGCCATGAAAAAAAAATAGGGATAGAAAAATTTGAAATAATGTCTTATTCCCAGTGAAAATGTGCTTCTTGAAAGTTTTCATCATTTTCAAATATTTTAGAAAATGAAAAAGGTATGGCACATCTTCGAAATCGAAAAAATATCAAAATTTCGTTATAGCTTCAAAACAAATGAAGATATTGTGAAACAGTTTTCACTACTGGTAATTTCACGGAAATAGAGCCCAGGACTTCTTTCAAAGTTTTCACCTATCTAGTCTAGATGTACCAGAAACAGCGAAAATCAAGCAATTTGGAATATCCTGTACACCTATATACATTTACGTAGGGAAGGTACGAAAATGCGTCAGAAGCATGGAAACCGTGCAAGGTCATATGGGTAAAAAGTAAAAACATGGCTCTATTCCATGATAAACTGAAAGGAGGGAAAAATCGTGATGACCCAACAAAAATTGTTAACTGTTAAGACCTAGCTGTTGACAAATAAAGAAACGCCTTTTGTTCGATACACAATCTTGAACCGTTTCTCCTGTCGCCCTGCGTCAGGATAATGACCGCTCTCATGTCGCATCGTCCCCCGAAAATAAAAAAAAAAGCAGAAGGTGAACGAATGAGTCAGCAATAGACCGGATCCAAAATAAACCCTTTGTCACCCGAAAGGCGTTTTGACATTCGCAACAAAATAAATATCAGCGCAGAAACGGGAAGCGCCCAAGATAATAAAGGGACCAAAGCGGCGTGAACGTCTTTGAAATCCATTCGCTTGTGTCGAAGAATTCGCACGGATACGGAATATCCACAATGAGACCAACTTGCGCCGACTGTTCGTTGATCAAGCGACCCCAGGAAGGCTCAGTATCGTCGCTCGATATTCCCGATACTCGGGAGTGAATGCGTTCGACGTTTAAAAGGGGCAAGAACTGAATTATAACACCGTCTTGCAATACCTGAATGCAGGTTGATTTCTGATGCGTTTTTTTTATCTAGTAGATGATGAGATGAGGGATTTCTTGCTCTAATTTCTGGTTATTCATGTCACCATCTCAGATGTGAACAGTAGTTTTGATGGGGGTTTTTAGTTTATTCCACATTTAGAGTGATTTCTAGGTCCAAATACTAGAATATCAGCAGAGTTATCTTGAAGAAATTTGTGCTGTTAAATTCCTTGGTGAAACTATAGATCTTTATATTTTATACTTATCCGCTGTTGATTGTTGATGTCTGGATCCATCATGCATTCATCGCCAACGGATGTAATGCCGAAGAAATTCAGAGGACATTGAGAATAAAAATTTCCACACGTGACGATAACACATCACAAATGACTCGTAATGGAAGAGCCATCTTACCATACATCCCCAAGGTCAAGAATGGGTAGAATATTGAAAAGCCACAACATCTAGACCGTTTATAAGCCCACATAAGAACTTAGGCAAATAATCGGAACTACCAAAGACAAAGTCGACCCACTTTCACAAGCCGGTATTTACAGGATACCTTGTGACTGCGGCAAAGTCAATATTGGTATAACAAAACGGAGTATCAATACGAGAATTAAGGAGCACGAACGATGCTGTCGACTGAATCAGACAGATTCGCACTAGCAGAACATGCGCTAACAAATGGACACAAAATAGTTTTCTCAAAGAGGGAGATTATTTCGAATATAAAAAGTTATCATCTCAGGCTGAACATGAAAGCCATTGAAATTCATGAACACAAAAACAGAAAAGAAGAAACTCCTTTCTTATATCATCAAATCAGCGTTCAATGTAGAATTTTATACCAAGAATCCTCTGAAGATACGTTTGGTGAAATTATTCCTAATGGTCCACGGCCAATAAGCCCGGACTATTCTTTCAATGTCAGTATATCTGGTCGTAGAAGTCTTGAACGATCTATTGAAAATTTCTCTTTCGAAATGTTAATGTTGCTCTGTATTCTATAAATCCAATGGCAATTAAAAAAAAAATTTCAGAGATCTGTACTTTGTTAGCCTTTGAGTGGTTGATAAACCATGTTTTGAAGATTTTATAACAACGTTCTTGTGTTAAAATTTTTCTAGAGATTGGGATGCTGAAAAAACTGATTTTTTGGTTTAAGAAAAAAAATGAACATTCTTGGATGTACTATGAGGAATATAAAATACTCTGATAATTCACCAGTGACAGATCTATTTTCTAAATTCATTTATCATTGTTGATATGAAACAGATTTCACTGAATTTGATTCTACTTACGATATAAAATAAGAAAATTCTAAATACCTCAATAATTATTCATTTAAGAAACATGAACATGTTAGAACACTATTGTAATTCGCCTTCGCAGAATATAACGCAATAAAAAAAATTGGGTTCTGATTCGAAAAACAGAAATTATAGGCCAACATTCATCCGAATTTCTTACCGAACATTTGAAACACCCTGTGGCGAAGTTTTTAAAATTCTAGAAATGTACAATATTTTTCTCCATTTCAGTATCGTAATAAGTTCATTGCAGTTCCAAAAGTAGTGTTGTAATGAAACTCATTACAGCATTGTTTTCAGTTATATTTTTCGTTTTTTGGTTGTCAGTACTGACCTCCGATCCAATCAATTTTTGAATCAAATCAATTCAAATTCCGTGATCCGCATTCGTGTTGGAATAGGAGCTCATTCTGCAACTTGCTTCAGAATATACTATTATAGTCTTCTACTGTAAAAATGTGAAAACGGTTTGTGTTTAAGATATTTGGGATAGAAATAACAAACATGAAACCGAACACTTTTACCTTCATTTTTTCTTCAGTTTCTCTCGTTATTTTGTAAAGTATTTCAACCAATGCAACGATTTTGATATGAATATATTCGAAATTGAATTCTCTATCAGAATGAGGAACGAAAAAGCACAAAAAAATGTCTGGTTTCATTTTATTTATGAGTGAATGTGGACAAGAATATTTCTAGAATGGAATTCTCTATCAAGATTAGAAACGAAAAAACAGAAATCAAAATTTCTGGAAAATTTTCTTCTCATTCTCTGTGTAAGTGAAAGTGGTCAAGCTCCAAGAATATTTCAGCTCTGTAGATAAAGTCGAACAGTATCACAATCTCAATTTTGAGATTTTTAAATAGGCCCAGTTCTTCAGAAACGTCTTTGGTGCACCCTGTATTTTCTTTTCGTCTGTTCATAAGTGGTTCCCATTTTCTTCATTTTCTTATTGGGGTATTCAATTTTTTTCTTGCAAAAAATATCCCAGGTTATTTGCAGTAGTTCTTGCAATTTTTAACAGTGTTTTGAAATCTGATATCATATAATAACGTTTAAATCTAGAAGGTCTCCCCATCTCCCAAAGGATGCTGTCAATCTTCACAACTAAAAAAAAAAACAGCATTCGAACCGTTTCTCAAGTCCGTATGTTCCCGATCTCCCCAGAACACGGCCTCATGATTCACTTAACACATCCCGAAGACATAAAACCGAACCATTCCACCCCCGCGACATTCCCATGCATAGGGCGTCCCGAAATTCCTTCCAGACGGAAAAGTTGTTCAATTTCGGGACCGCCGAAAAAATGGTGTTCCTCGACAACACCGTTGCAGTTATTTTTAACGGTTATGGCGGGCGATGTTCTTCGTCTACACCGGAATAATTGCTCGGCTGCCTCCTTAGGCGGCAGTTTGGGATGGCGTGCGTCGTGTGAGAACGGCAATATTATGCCGGGAGCATGTGGAGTCTTTGCCGTGTTTCGATAATGCGTCAATTGAGTTCGAGAATTCCTTTTTAATCGGAAAGGGATGGTGATTGCCTTGCGCCCGTTCCCGTTATGCCCTCGTGAGATCGAACCATCAGTTTCAATGATAACGTCGACTCTTACGACGCTCCGAAGGGACGCCTCCGAAAATACCGACGAAAATTGCTGAGGAACTTGAGGAAACCTTCATTTTCCTTCTTTTTCACTACTTGGCCTAGGTCACCGAACGCTTGCTTAGAACACCTTATTGGCTTAAGGGTCTCATGAAGCTCAGTTGGAAATTTGAGTTTTTTTCAGCTCTTCTTCATAAATTTTTCATGCTTTGTAACAATTTTATTTCAACAGGGTTCGTAGTATAATAAGAATATTTAAATAAGGTCAAAAAATTTTCAGATCAAGGGTTTCTTGAACTATGGATTAGTCGCTGTGGTCCTATTAGTTGGCCTCCAAGACCTCCAGACCTCACACCACTGGACTATTGTTTGTGGGACCGGTTCAAAAACGAGGTATACAAAGTGAAAGTTGAGACTCGGGATGCTCTAATTCGACGCATTAGAAAGACGCCATTGCTTATTAAAGAAAGACACGAATCAATCAGAAAGTAAACGAGAGCACTCCGCAGACGAAGTCGAATGTGTTTGGAGGTTAATGGCGGGATTTTTGGGTATTTATTGAAATAATGCTATAAATAAAACCATTTTAATATAAAAAATGTTGTTTCTTATAATGACGCTATAGTTTGAGAACAAATGAAAATCGGATGACAACATATGATTTTTTTAAAATCTTTTCGACCTATCGAATACACACCTGAAGTTTGTGCCGTTTCTCCATACTCACCCTGTATACTTGCAGAATATTTGCAGAATAAAATGCTCCACATGATTTAGGGATATCGACTCAAACTGCAAAATATAATGTTTAAATGAGATTTCGCGATGAAAATTCATATCAATATATTTCAAGTTGCAAGAAATGAAATTAATTTAAGCCTGTAGGTCTGCAGCGTATACGGGGTGGTTAAAAAAAATTGAGTTTGATAATGAAATTTTATTAACAGAGAATTCAAGCATTTCAAGACTATCAATAACAGCTTGACATCTTCTTTTCATACTACACACGAGGTTGTTGAACATTTCTTGAGGAATTTGGTTCCATAAACGGGGCAGGAGCTCTCTCAGATTATTTAAGGATTCTGGTCTATGCTGATGATTATCTAATCTTCTTTGGAGCATATCCCATGTATGTTCTATGCAATAAAAATGTGGTGAGTGTGGAGGTATTGGTAAATGTGGAATACCAAGCTCCTCGCGCGCATTCTCAACAATGGCTGCACGGTGCGGTCTAGCGTTATTGTCTAGAAATTTGAAAGTTTAACTATTGTTAATAAATTTTTTGGGGTATATCGACTCAGGCCAGTTCTTTGATTAATTTGAGTTCGAAGATTTCTTATATATAATGAGTTCTTGTCCAATATCAGTCTTTTGGAAAATGTTTCACTTTTTATGGAAAATATCCTAAAATTTGGTAGACTTTGAAGTTTTCAAGAACATCCTTTCTCACTCTATAAGATTTCAGCAGTGGTCTCAAATCTGTGCCTCATGCAAGTTTTTCCGAGTGATGGAAACGCCGAATTCTTTTCGCGACTGTGGAGTCAAAAGTTTTCAAGAGAAGGAATAAATCGAAAAACAAAAAAATTCTTGCTCTCACGGAGATGTGAAACTTCTTTTTGACGCTATTAAATGTCACCATGTACTCTGTAATATTTACTCAGTACGTCACAACTAATTTTTCCTAATACAGAAGGTATCTCTCCTTTCAGTGACAAAATCTAATATCATTTCTCCACCCTGATGATAAAAGATCTCTGAGCCTTAAAATTGAAAATGTTATCAATTCGGATTATTATTTTTCTGAATTCATCTATGTTTCAACTTTGAAGTGCTTTAGCAGCCAGAAAAATCACACAGGAAGAACGCTGTTTTTTCTTTGGGACACCCTGGATTCAAGGTGCTCCCTTGCTCTTCTGTTAGCCAGAGCAGGATTTCTCGTTAAAGAGAAAAACTTTAAACAACTGGCGAACAACTTTACACAACCTCGAAAACTGAGGTTACTGAAAATGATCAGTTTCCATTGTTTGATATTTTCCTTAAAGACACAGTCAGAAACCGGCAAACACGAAATAAGGCGATAGTTCCCATTTTCATCGACCGAATCCGGCGGCGGCACCAAAATATAGAATTATGACGGGTCTTTGTCATCGTAAAGGAATAAGGGCAGCGCACTCGCAGGTTCACAAAGCCCGATCCGCCCCATAAAGGCGGACAATTATCCGAAGCAACTCAGTGTTATCTACGGAGGATTCGTTTTATTCCAGGTTCTGGAGCAACATTTATCACGGTTACAGACGTCATTTCGCTCTCGAGCGTTCCAATTTAATATTATCGAAGTCGACTGGATGCGATTGTTTCTTTGAGGAGGCCATTCGTTCCGGGAAGCGACGAGGTTTTTCCTTGATTGACGAAATTTCGAACCGAGGCGGCTGGGAAAAATGGCACAGAGGAACGGAGAGATCGCCAAGGCTGTGTTGCGAGGATTCGAGGTGTACGATTCGTGTATCTTTTATCATGAAGTTAGAGAAATTATATTAGATTTTGTCACTGAGATCAAAGATATACCGGTTTCAGCCTTATTTGAAATCATCAGTATCCCATACCACTCAGGGACAAAATCTTCGCGAAAACTTCTATATTTAAAGCTATCAGTTGTTGCGTACAGGCTGAAATATTACAAAGTTATGACATCTATCAGCGTCAAGGCAGAGAATTGTGGGTTTTTCGATTTATTATTATTTTTTCTTCAAAAATTGGACGTTTCCATCACTCGGAGAATCTTTCATGGGGGCTCTGATTTAAGGCCACTGCTGAAATTTTATGGAGTGAAAGAGGATGATCTCAAGAACTTCAAAGTTGACCAAATTTTCGGATATTTTCCAAAAAAGTGATTTATTTTTCAATATACTGATATTGGATGAGAACTTATTTATATATTCGCAATCTTCGACCTCAAATTAGTCAAAGAAGTGGCATGATTCGATATACCCAAAAAAAATTTGTTCAACTTTTTCAGGCGGTAAGTGAAAATTTCCAAGTCCGAAATTAAATTATTTTTCGAGCTATATCGACCTGAGTCAGGTTTTGAGTAATTTGAGCTGGTAGATTAAAAATATGTTATGAAATCTTCCTCCAAGATCAGTATTTTGAATAATTCATCACGTTTTGTGGAAAAATCTGAAAATTTGGTCAACTTTGAATTCACATTGGACGAAAGCTATTTCTCTTTTTTTTTTCTTAAAGATTGATCCCTTACGAATGAAAATGTTCAATTTTCATTCACCTATCGCGAATGTAATGGATTTTCTGATTTTTTCCGCGAAGGTCCAAAATTTCGGATTTTTCATTGACCATAACTAAAAAAGAATAATTATTTTATGAAAAACTGTTTGCATATTCGTAATGAACACTCTCGATTCAGTCAGTGGTTAAATTTTGGTTTCGATCAGAGAAAATTAATTTGTTTCTTAAAAAAAAATTCTTTTGCTCCGATCAGAATCAAATTTTCACTGTTGACCTATTCGAGGACGTGGATTACGAATATTCAAATAGTAGTTCTCAAGTTATGGTCTTTGAAAAATTCTTAATTTTTTACCTTCTTGTAAAAAGTCGAGAAATGTCAACTGTCATAATAGGTGAATAAAAATTGAACTCTTCCTTTCTCAATAAATTAATCTGTGATCAAAATAATCAAGATTCGTCCAGTTCGATTTTTCTTGCTGCTGAAGCATTTCAAAGTTGACAAAATTTTCTAAGATTTTCCACGAAAAAAATTCATTCCTGAAAATAATGATCTGCGAGAGAAACTCATTGCATTTTCGTTGTCTACTACTTCCAATCATGTAGAAAATGGCCTGGGTTGATATAGCTAAAAAAAAAATTTCACGTGTGTCTCTAGATGGTTAGTGGAAACAAAAATTTTTTGGAGCTTATCGACTAATTCGAGGTAGTAGATTACGAATATGCAATTAGTTTTTACCAACATAAATATTATGGGAAATAAATTGTTCAACTTCGAAGTGCTTCATCATACAGAACATTCATAGAACATGAATAAAAAATTGTTGTTTATTTTGAGAAAAATCAGTAAAAAAGGAAAAATTACTTCTTTCGCCTCCAAGATGCTTGTGTTAGCATATATTAAAAAATCAAAGACCCAACGTTTGTAATTTTGTGACAGAGCTTGTTCTGGTTATTTCATACTATTTTTTCTCGAGAAGTCAAGTCTAAAAGTATGTGATACGTTTACATATTCGAATGAAAAGTACTGAAAATGAGGAAGAGTTTTCATCAAACTCATCCAGTCGATCGCAATATAATATTCTACCCAAAAGACAAAAACACCAGCTACGAGAGTGAATTAAATTGGAGCGTAAAACTGCAGAACAGCCGATACATTTCCATCCCAATATAACCCCCTCCCCCAAATTTTATGATTCGCATCCGATCTTGCGAAAAATAAAACCACTTCGCTAATTGGAGCCCGCTGCGAAAACGCTCCTTTCCAAGGCAGCCTTAATGAATATAATTAACGAAATTGGTCCGTGTTTCTTCAATGTAACAGATAGCTCATTCTCCCATTGTTTCGTGTTCCTCCGTGTCTTCGTCGAATGGTCTGCGACCATTAGCACTGTCACGATTGAAACAGACTTTTTTTCTGACAGATGCTCTATTTCTCGCCACGACCTCTGTTACACAATTTTTTTTGCTTGAATAAAAATTAATACGCAAAGTTCCCCTTGCTAGAATTAAAGGGAAATTCACTTCCTATACATCCAGTTCAGTTGGGATTATTTTCATGAGACCTGAAAGACAAAACATTAATTTTTCTATCAGAATCTAGAAACTTGCGATACTTTTTCTTTGATCCGAATGAACCTACTCAACCTACTTGATTTATTAGTATTGTCGTGAATTATTAAATCTCCAGAAATGAATCTGGAAACATCGAAAAATTAATCAAAATATACAGAGTCATTCACTTATATGGCTCTATAGAATATTTTCAGGAAAGACAAAAGATTCAGGATTGAAATTCAGAAGATCAGCTTCAAGTGAGAAGACGAATTCTCGTATATTTTTTGAAAGTTCTGGGACTTCTGTTTTTTCCGGAAGTGACATCAACTTTCATTTTTCAAATGGAAAGACCCTTTTTTTATTGCACAAAGAGATTTTTCATTGAATTCTGAGTGTTTTTAATTCCAAAAGGTTGAATTTTCCTGACAAAATTCTGTCTGAATGAGGAAATACGAAAAAAAATCTCAAAATTGACCTCTGTTGAAATACACACAACTTCGAGATTTTTTCATTAAAAAATCTCATTTTCGAGAATCTCTGAGACGAAAGGCCGAAGTTAAAAGTGACGAAACATAAAAAAAATTCATTTCAAACTGAAAACACAATTTTTCTAAGCATTTTCGAAATCTTCGTCAAAAAATAATGGGAACATACTTCTAAAACTTTTATCCCAGAATGAATATTTTTCGAGATGTTCAGGAAAAACCATTTTGTCTTCAATTTTCAATCTCATTCCGAATGTGTTTTTCTACTGAAAAATAATTAGCGGTGAAATTTTTGGAAATCTTTTTATCGAGAAAATATTTTCTTATAGTTCAGACGAGTTCAGTTCTTCTTTATTTCAAAGCTTAGGATAATTTCTGCAAATTCTCAATTCTGGAGAATTTCTCTTTTGTCATGGTGGGGAAATTTGAATTTTTAGTTATGAAATTGTTACATGTTCTGTTCATTCTTCTTTCGAAAGCATTAAAAATTATTACAATTATTTTTTTCTGCATTTCTGAGAATTTTTCACGTTGACTTCACTAATACTCACATTGAAAACTTTAAACTAATTGTTGCTCTCGCATTACAGATGAAAATTCAAGAACTTAACTCGTCTGAACTATAGAAAATATTTTCTCAATAACAGATTTCCAAAAATTCCACTTGACCGAAAATTATTTTCCAGTGAAAGACACATTTGGAATGAGATTGAAAATTGAAGACAAAATCATTTTTCCTGAATATCTCGAAAAAATATTCATTTTTTGATAAAAGTCTTATTGGATGTATGCTCCTGATATTTTTTGACAAAGATTTTGAAAATGCTTCGAAAAACTGAGGTTTCAATTTGAAAAAATTATTTCTTGACAGTTCGTCACTTCTAACTTTGCCAAAGAATTTGTGACCTCCTGTATAATATTCTGAAAATCACGCTATCGGAAAAGAAGCATCAGCCTTTTTCTCGGAGATTCTTAGAAATGAGAATTTTTAATAAAAAAACCTCGAAGTTGTCTGTATTTCAACAGAGTGAAATTTTGGGAATTTGTTTTCATATTCTCTCATCTAAAGAGAATTTTCTTGGGAAAATTGAATTTTTCAGAATCAAAAAGACGCAGAATTCAATGGATAATCTATTTATCCAATAAAAAATGAGTCTTTCCATCTGAAAAACGAAAGTTGATGTCATTTCCGGAGAGTTTCAATCCTGAATCTTTTGTCTTTCCCGAAAATATTCTCGTGAATAACCCTGTATAAAAAATCCCATTTTCTATTTTATAACTTCAGAGTTGTGATCAAGCAATCAGGTGTTTATTTAATCTGAATTGTGATTCATCTAATTTTCAGTTGATTCAGGAACATTTCGTACAATGTCATTACCAGGCTTTTATAATTTCATATTTGTGACTTTTTAGTTTTATGTTGTTATTCTTGAAAATATCTTTTTCTTGAGTATAAGTTTCAATTCCAAATACAACTTTCCAAATTTGCACATTACTGATGCTGGAAGTTATAAATTTATGTGTTGTCAGGAAGAATCATGACTAAGTTATTAATTATGATCTTCCAGTTCCGTGTTTACGTACCGGAAAAGTCCCTTCAAACTGAAATCATTTCGTTAATAAAATATTCATTCTTATTGGAGGCGGCGGAAGTGAATTTGCCTTATGCTATAGATTTGTATTTGGCCTGTTAAATTCGACATAACTTGGTCTCGCAAGGATACTCCTTATGGCTCAAAGCTTTCAAACTTGCGAATTATTGATGAAGTTTCCGAACTGAACTCCATCAACAAACTTCTCCAACGGCAACACTTGCCTTCATTATTGAAGATAATGTCTCCCACAAAACACGCGACCACCCAAAAAAAATGTACTCTTTATTGAATTAAGGAGTCCTGTGGAAAAACCTAAATTTGAAATCGCTATAAAAAATCTCATTGAATGAAATTGAAATCTCAAAGTAAATTGGGTTTTCCGATACGTCCAGCATTTTTTATGTTATCACCACTTGTCATCAAATATTAAGCTAGTCGAGGTATCGTAGAATGGAGTGAATCACGTGGTGGTATGGAAACCGATATCTATCTAGTTAACGAACAAATATTGGATCTTCCACCCTATTTCAATGGGAATCGGGCAGATGATTGATTTGGTTCCATATTCTTAATTATGCACACTCCAATCCACGTTGGAAGAATGTGTGCTTTGCCCGACTGATTTATTTTGTGTAACATTGTTTGCTCGCTAATGAAATTACAGCCTTTCAATTTTCAGGTCATAATTCAGGATGAGAAGTGGATTTTTTTCGTGAATCCAATTCTTCTCACATTATTTAAGGCAATATGGTTGTGAATTATTAACAACTTTGAGCTGAATGTATGTTACGAATTTATAACATTGATTTTCATCAATTTCGAATGGTCTAATTTTTAAATTACAGAATGATACAGATAATAATCGAGAAGAGTTCAATTGATTTAATCTTCAAATAAAATTAATTCTTTCAATTTAAAATTCATCTAGGTATGTTGAGGCTAATAACTTGAATAGATTCAAATAGGTAATGAAATGTTGTAAATAGTGTATAGTTTAGATTAGTGTTAAAACATCAAGAAAGTGTAGAAAATTAGGAAGTGAAACCATGGAGACCAGGAGAGGAGAAAAAAAGTGTTCCTGAATAGAGTCGACGTGAGATTTATGGGAAAAAATAATAACAAATAAAAGGAAGTAAGGATATAGTCTTGTCTACAAATTGAAAAATCAAAAGAAAAAATACCGTTAAAATGAAAACACCAAATTGTACAACTGGCACGAAGTTAAATGTGCAACAAGTTTCGAAATATTTCTCGGAATTAAATGAACATCTATCAAGCGAAGATCCTGCAGAAAACTTCAATCAGGTATTTTCAATTGTATCATGAAGCACCAAACATAAACAAGATAACTAAACCTCAATTTGAGTTATGGACAAAGGTCATGAGTTGATTCTTTATATAGTTCGAATTTTCGAGCATTGAAAATTTTGATTTCTTCAAATATATCCTCATCGCATTTTATATAAGATGAATTTTCCACATAACAACCTCCTAAATTCCAGATTTAATCCAGTCCATTCTGGACCATATATCAACCAAACCTACACGCTCATTTGTAAATAACGAAATTTCCGTTTTCCTGGTTCCGACAAATGAAATATGAAATTATAATTTCAATATCCCCAGAATTTTTGGCATTCGCTCGGCTGTAAATAGCGCTGCAAGCGTGAGATTTCGTCGTCGTTGCCAGCGCCCATTATCCGAGAGACGTGGCTTCTGGCCAAGAAGCCGATGTCCAGAAAGCTACAAATAGAGTTCATTCGTTTCCACATCATGTGGAATTATAGACATATTGTTTTCGTACTGTGTTTGCCAGCATCCGTTGAACAACCTCCGGGTAGTTGCTTCAAGGCTTGTATGTACATTTACATTGGCATAAGTGCAGTTCGGTTCTACTTGTTGAGAGGTCGGCTATAGGGATCGAAGGAATTTTCAGATGACTTATGAAAAATAGGGGATCTACCTGAAATGCTCGTCTTCTTTGAATATCGATGCATTTAGCAGTATTATCCTGAAAGTTTTATTAGAGTTTTCTCTCCTAGCCTCTGACAAAAAAAAATTGATTAAAAAAAATTTTAATAATAGACGAAAGGTCAATGCGTAAAACTTGAGCACCAACTTGTCATGGGTCAAATCTTTATAAAAAAATGTTGCCTTACAATAAACAAAGAGAAAACAGACTTCTTCGTCAGACAGTTTCTATATTTCATTCAACTTTGTAGAATGATCAGAATATTTTGATTTTTCAATTAACATTCGTCAATATAAGATGAACATAGATTGATATTGATTATCAAATGGTGATATCGTTATTTTATTTCAAAATTTTCTGAAACCTGTTTTTTTTCCAATAAATCAATTCCAATTCAATCTACTCCCACCGAACAATTGTCCAGATTATTAGCCACATCCAATAAAATACGAGCCGACTCTTTGAATTTTCTTTTAAAATCATCAGATTCAGTCATTAGAATTTTTGTGTTATTCCAATCCATCATGTGATTGCCGGTATTGAAACATACATGACCTGCTCTCTGCGATCTACCAATATCTCTATTCTTTATGTTTTTCTTATGTTTATGCTTCCTAATTTCCAAGGGTCTTGATGTTTCTCATGTATAAGATTTTCTAGAAATACAGGGAAAATTGTAAATGCAATTTTTTGAACTTCGTTTCTCATCCAAAGGTTTAGTTTTTTTTTATATAGATCGTAAATCATTTTTTGTTTTCGAAACGGTTCTTATGTTGAATTAAGAAGCAATTCTTCTATTTTTTCTGAAAGTCTATGAACATAAAAAATCAAATTTAATGAAACTGGTTGTTTTTGATGGTTGGTTGTTGGTTCCTGACTCCCATTATCATTTTGACGAAAAATTGTTTTCTCTGAATTTGAAATAATTTCTTCTATGAAATTCGTTGGATATTGATTATCATTATCCTCAGAAATATTTTCAATGAAATTAAAATTGACAAGCAGAAACCAACAGCAAACCGTCAAGAACAACCAATTTTATTAAATTTGATTCCTGATGTTCATGGACTTTCAGGAAAAAATTGAAGAATTGTTTCTAAATTCAACATAAGAATTGTTTTCAGAACAAAAAATGATTCGTGATGTATATTAACAAAAACTAAACTTTTAGATGAGAAACAAAGGTCAAAAAATTGTATTTACAAAATTCCCTGTATTTGTGGAAAGTTTTATACAGGAGGGTTCTTGGTCTAAGACTGTAACTCAATCAATACTGATATTTTCGTTCTTTGGAATCACGCAGATAAAAAAGTGAAAGCTTTCCCAATCCATCTCAACAATAGGAACCCAAATAGTTTACATTGGTATTACAAAACGAAGTAGGTACCTATCAATACGAAAATTGTAGAGCATGCTCTGACGGAAGGAAAGAATATTGGGAGCATTTCAAACATCAAAAATTAGTATCCTGAAATGAAGATGGAAGCCATTGAGATTCAAAAACATAAGAACAACATGGACAGGAAATATGTCGAAGACTTGTCATTTTTTGCTATTGTTTCATCAGTTCTTGTTTTTCAAGTAGTTCATTTCATTTCTGGAAGTCGAATCCGTACGTAGATGGAACAAAATCAGTCCCTTACACATGTTTTGGAGCTTCTTTTGGAGGATATAGTCCTCGAGAAACCCATCAATATCGATGCAATTCCAAGTAGGACAGACTCGAGTACCAAACATCCACGCGGATTATGTCTCTCGATTATTCCAGAGATTGAACGATATAATTTTTGACGTTATCCCTCTTAATCCAAAGCCGTCCTTCGCCTGCGAACTGGCTCGGAAAATTAATAACAACTTCAATAAAAGTTCTCAAAGTAAATTTCCGTTACCGTTCCCCCATTATATTTATTGCTCGATATTTTGCCCGTATTCTATCTTCTTATTCCCTGTATTAATATATTTATCTTCGGGCGTTCTCCCAGTCCGCCATCGTTAGTCTGTTCGGACCCATTTTTCATACTCGAGGTGATTCATTTGTTCCGGGGACTTTCTTCGGAATTGCGGAAATTTTTGATATTCTGTCAGGAAATTGATAACTCGAAGATTGCTATCTGGGAAAGTCGGGGAAAATTCGCAGAATGTTTATGTTTTCGCGCTGACCTCGAAATTAAGTTCGTCAACATGGAAAGCGACCAATTTAGATATTATATTACCAACATTTTTCATTTTCTAATTGATATGAAAAGAAGCGACAAATAAATTTGGCAATCTGAATGGAATGTATGCAAATTTTTCAATAAAGATCTGATTACTGATCCTTCCATCAGAGTTCCTGGTTTTGACCTTCCAAGGAGAATATAGTATGTTCTAAATAGTATTAGAACAGTCCATGCGCGATGCAACAGCATGCTCTTCCGATAGAATTCTGTTGAGAGCCCTAGTTGTGAGTGGGGAAAATGAGGAGACTATAGAACATTTTATAAATAGTTGTCCCATTCATGAATTTCAAGATGGTTTCGAGGCTATACACAAAATAAAAAATACATTTCTGAAATGGGTGGTTAATTTCAAAATAATTTAATTTATTCTAAATAATTGTTTTTTTTCTGCTTTTGTCTTTTTCATTTCAGATTAAGAATTGCGAGTCGTTTTGTGAAAAATCTGTTTATCTGAGTCTATAGACAGATATCATGAAGATGTTCTTTAAGATCACGCTGATGTCTTTCAAGATTTCTCTGATATTAAATTTTTTTTTACGGGCCAGGTGAGGGGTATTTTTCAGCTGAGGTTTTTCCGTTTTCTCATTCAATAATTCTGCAGACCTTTATAGTTTTCCTGTGTTGCACCAACCTCAGCCAGGTACCTTTTTGTTTCAAAATGTATTGTATTATCAACAGTAAAAATCTGTAGTTTTTTTTCACGAAGTCCACATAAGATAGAATGAACACACTCGATTATTTGTGATTCTTCATTCACCAATTCATTTCAAACATGAATCTCAACACGTTCACATCGGTTTTTGACGTTTCAAAACGTATATTTGAATTTCATTCAATTTCGGACCACCTTAACTTGCTTTAATCTATTTTGTGAATTCATAACTTTCGAAAATCAAATCCAAAATTTTTCAGTTCACCATATTGCTAAAATCAATGTTTTTCTTTCAGTTTAAATTTATTCTCACGAGAAATCTTTTTACTCTATTGTGACTTGCCAGTTCTTGGTGAAAAATTTATTCCCCATAAACACGAAATATGACAAATATATGCTCGAGGAAACACTCAAATGAAACAACCCTGTCTCCACGCGAATGTAGAGTTATGTTTGCAAAAAATATTTTTATGAGGAAACAACAGTAAATACTCACGAAGGCAGATTGAACTGGGTAGAAATTGATCAGTACACAAGGTCATTTCTAGAAGATTTTTCTCCGTTGCTGCTGGCGTATGTACTCCATGCTCGTTACCGTAACATTTGATCAAAATGTCATGTTCCAATAAGAAATTCAAAAAATTTATTGCTTCGAAATTATCCAGCTGGGTCCATTTGTGGGACGCCTCGTAGAAATATTCGACAAATTATACTCTGTTTTCACAGGAAAAGTGCTCCTAGTGCAGAAAACACATAATGGATGTCGAAATAAATAAAACAATCGTTGATTTTGGCAGCGTTTTCATTTCGCCTCGACCAACTATCCAAAGCGGATAAAAAGTCGTTACATTCATTTTCATTGTGTCGTTTTCAATCCATTCCAACGACACAGACGAATATTTCGAAAAAAGTACAATGGCGCACACACAACTGTCGCTTTATGTAATTCGGAAATCGTTGAAATTAAATTGTTTTCCGAGCCATCGTCGCATCTAGTCCATTTCATACCTAATAAATACATGATAATGTGTAGCTCTGGAAACTGTTATTGTTTTCATTCGTTCCGACTAAACTGTTTCGGACTACAAAGGGCCTGACCCACATGAGGTTTGGCTTCTCTCTCTTTCTTTCTCTCTATGTCATCCTCCCTCTCACACGAATATATCGGTCTGCACCTTCAGTCACCTTGTTTTTGAACATTTTCGTTTTGTTGGTAGTTTTGTCAAGACCATATTAGCGTTAATATCTTTCATGATCTTTATGAATGTTTATATTCCTACCCCAAGATTAAGCGTAGCGATATTTGAATGGCTAGTAGTTTCACATTCGCTCGCAAAAACAGCGATTTAAATGTTTTCACAGCGATTTTCTCGAAGATTACAAGCTTTTCAAAACGATTGAATACGATATCTCTAACTCTTGTGGAATAGCATGCATGAGTCGTTAACTGCTGAAGTCCTGCTTAACATGATGAATTCATTAGGTCCAAATCAAACTTGATTTCCGCTCCTGAAGTCATTCAGCCATTTAGTGCTACCAATTTGTTATTGTTGAACTTCTTTTTGAGAAAGAATGAAAGCAAAGTCTATGTTGAAAAGGTCCACAAAAACAAAGGGCGATATTCGTCTTGAGCAGCAATGGTGTTGGGATGTTATAAGAATTTTTGAAGAGAGCTTCAAGGAAATCAGTATTCTTGAATATGTTTCGAACTGAGTTTGTCCCCTCACCTCCTATCCAATAGGTTTCAGCTTTTTGCAGACCCAAAATGTGGGTTTACCGTATCCGATATATTGCGGGATGAGAGTATGCAATCTCCTGTCTTTACATTGTTTGGTCTGATGGAAAAACAACAGCCGGAAACCGTTAATGAAACCCTCTCCAGATGACAAACACAATTCCCATCTCTATTTGGAGGCCGCATTTTCCTATATTAAGGGTTAATTTCAAACCGAGCGTCAGGCTGAGCAGAGGGGGCGACAGCAAATAGATGTATCGAGGCTGGGAGGTTAATTAGTGCTGCATTTCCATGGGCCGATGTATCGGGGAAAATCCATCCGTGACGCGGTGTGTACTTTCTGGGGAGGTACGCCCGATGGAATATTGAATCATAACCTGGCGCAACGAGGCGTGAGCCCAAGGAGATTACCGGATCGATCCCAGCTCAAAGCGATGAATTATTGATGGACGCTTGAAATTTTCATGCCAAAGTGGAAAAACTCCATTGTGATGTCGGGAGTTATCGGTTTTTCTGCTGTGGCGATAATTCGGCTCATTCATAATTGAGGGAGGCTCTGCTTGTAATGAACGTTCGTGCTTTCTTCATTATGGGAACAGTGGAATCATTCCTAATGGGAATTACGTTGAGACCGGTCATTATGACTGTTTGAAGACGGGTCTGCGGCTTCCCATCGGAATTAACTAGTATATTTCGACGCTATTTATTCATCTAAAACCAACGCTGATACTCGAGAATCTGCTGAATCAGGTTGGTAACCTTCTTCACTCACAATCTGTAGGTAAACGATGGATTTCTTGATTTCAGAACAGCCTCGCATCATTGCAAACTATAAATTTTCTCGGCTAGTGATCCCCCTCTCTTTCCTGACCAGCAAACGTCACTTTCCCTGCTAGTAAAAGTGTCACTTTTCCACCAGAATGTGTCACTTTCGATACTTGTACAATCACATATCTTTGCTATTATTCGCCACACCAGTACCTCTCACTTGTTTTGGTGGTGTGGATTAAAATTCACAATCGGATATTTCTCGTTAATATTATCGAAAATTAGAGGTTGAGTAATGATCTATCAGATCCAAATTATCTTTGAGTCAACTACGTTTAATGTATAACAACGCACAAAATATGTATTACTTTTATCATAAAAAAAGTCAATGCCTGCAAAAATTATTATAAGAAGAATATGTCTGATGAGTTTAAAATAGTATACAACTCCTGGAATAAACTGCTCAACTAGAGTTCGGGATATCGTATTCAATCATTTTGAAAAGTATGTAGTCTTCCAAAAAATCGTTGTAAAATAATTTGAAACTCAATAACAACTTAAATCGATCCAATGAAAATCAGTATGAGACATTCCGTCAATCTGGTCGCCTTTTTTTTTAAGTTTGATTCTTTGCATATACTTCATGATTGTTCTTATTTTGAAATGAAGTCAGTTTATCAACGGCTTCGATTTGAAACGAGTTTTCTGAAAATGCCAAGACGAAAATTAATAAACACTGAGGTTAATAGGATGATCGGAATGCTACAGGGTGGCTTGACTCAGGTTGTTGTAGCGGAAAGGCTCCAAGTCAGCCAAAGTGTGATATCTCGACTTTGCAATAGGTTCAGGGAGACAGGTTCCGTGTTGGGAGGATCAAGGTTTGGTGGACGACGAAAAACAACACCTGCTCAGGATCGTTCCATCACCCTTTCGGCGAGAAGAAAGCCTACATCTACTTGTAGAATGCTACGGAATACTCTTCACAATGCAGGTGGGTTCTAAGATTCCATCGAAACTATCAGACAATATTCGAGAGAGGTGAAACTGATTTCTAGACGTCTATTTGGAGGAGTTCCTTCAACACGTGATTATGAGCGTCAAAAACTGGAATGGGCACGGCAACATATCAATTGAACGATCAATGTCTTTTTTCACTGATGAATCCAGATATGGACGATTTTCATCATAAAATCTCATATAAACTTTTTTTTCGCAATTTTAGTCAATCTCCCTAACACATGTAGAGCAGTTCAGTTCGTTGTGAATCATTAAAATGTATAAAGAACATCCAGGTGTTGTTGAAATTCTGTTAATTCGTGGATCCTCATTTAGTTTAAAAACTGAATTATTTTTGGATTTATTCATGACATATCATGAAAATAAATAATCCTCCACGTCTTATCTAACACTGGACCACGAATTCCTCCCAACCATCCTTGGAGAAACTCATTTAATAACAGTCTCCAACGTTAACATTCTCAATTCCGTAAACCCCTTTATTCCACTAATGGCGTCATAGATCACAATAATGTGAAATTCCACCTGGACACGCCACTATAATTCGTTTATAATAACTCCGCCACTGGAATATATGCACACTTAGACCGTCATTTCTGCCTAGGAAAAAAATAACTCGTGGGGAAAAAGTAGATGAGCAATTGTTTGGAGGAAGCGGGTGAATTTCCACATACTGAATCTCAATAATGAACCTCTTTTATCAGTAACAATCAACACAATACTGAATTTTTATCATTGAATAAATTTGTATTATTCTATGAAGAGCTCAACTTCTTTTTTCAAATTATCGAAGCTTTATTGATTTTTCGAGTTTCTATTCTCGACGCACAAACTTTAAACATTTGAATTAATTTTCTACATTGTAGTGCGATCTTTCCTCAAAGTTTGTTTTAATCGTTGGCAAATTCACTTTAGTTCCACATTGTTTTTATATTACAGTTTGGGCGAATATACTATTAGTTGAACAAGAAAATTGTTAATGGCGATTGAACATTGTTCTGCAAATGGCGTAAATATCAACTGATTTTTCCATCGCAGAATTTCCAAAACTGCCGAACATCCTTTTATGCGGGATTTTAGGTTGATAGCGCATAAAACTCCACCTCGATAAACCGGAAACGTTGAATTCTTCATGCCGTCCCTTCCCACATACATATTTATAAGTGAAACAGTGTGTTTGGGTAGACAGAATAAAAAGTAATGGAGGTTCGCCATCTTACGGCGCGGAAAAATTTACATATAAATGAAAAGTTAAGTAATTTATTAACAAGTAAATTCCAGAAAATCGCCAACTTTCCATTGCGTCCCTCTTCAGAGTGGCCATCTAACGACTTTGATATCAAACCCCGGTTTTTATGACGATCTGCAATTGGTATTCTTTATTAGGTCGGTTGGAAAAGGCGAAACGGCAGAATGATAGAGTTAATAGGCAGTCAAGAGGGTAGGGAACATTGCCCGTATATAAACGATCTACTTAGCTGTTGGGCTTCCAAAATGAGCTACAGCAATGTGAAGATATAATTCCCCCTTCCTACAGAACATTTAATCCCTGTATGTGTTTTCTTGACGAAAAAGGATTTTTGATTGTGTGCATCCTTCTGAAGTATTATACTGGGAGTATGCAATATTTTGGCAGACATTTCTACATAGACCTCGAAATAAATAAAAAGTTTCATATACTTACCTACAAAGAAACTGCAGATAGAACATTGACAGTATAGCAAAGAGTAAATGATTAAAATTTGTAAAAACGAATTGTGAAGGTTTTTTCATGTGAACATTGCTAGTTGAATATTGTGGTATTTTTTCTGATTTTTTTTTATTTTACAACAAACCAACTGTTCGAGGAGAAGCAAAGTTGATGTTTAGTTGTTGTTAAAATGCCTAAAGCACGTGTACGCAGTGAATTTGAAAGAGATGTTGTAGAGCGTGGTTAGATAATGCTCAAAATCTTAGAAGTGTAAGCACGGGACTCCGAAAGGGCAGAAATGGTATAAGGCCTTTTGGACTGCATCATTATCGTCCCCATCCTGTGTTACCTCTCACGATTGAGCAACGCCAAAAACGATTACAGTGGTGCAGACAAAATTTTTTATGGTATGCGGTGCTATTGCACATGCAAGTCTTTATTGAAGGTAACATGACCGCGTGCATTCCAACTATGGCTGCATGGTGCGGTCTAGCGTCTAGAAATTGAAAAGTTCACCAATAGCAGCCTGAAAATTTGGCGAAACATTGTCAATTACATGCTCCTCATAGTATAAAGTGGTCATATTCCCAGGACAAATGTGTAGATGTGTGAGCCCGTTGAAAGATATCCCAGCCCATACCATAACACTACCCTCTCGGAATGGATGGACTTCTTGGACATAGCGAAGATTACAGGGTATGCGTGGGATTGTCCATACCCTTATTCTTCGAGAATCTGAAAATCACCCATATCTGGATTCATCAGTGAAAAGGACACTACGCCATTGATCGTTCCAATTGATATTGTTGCCTTGCCCATTCCATTCTTTCACGCTTATAGTCACTTGTTAATGGAACCTCTTTTAATGGACTTCTTGAACCTAGATCCACCTCTCTCGTCTGATGGTTTCGATTGAAACTTCTACCCCATCTGAATTTTGAAGAGTATTCCGAAATCACTTGGAGCCTTTCCTCTAAAACAACTTGAGTTAGGCCACCCTGTAGCATTCCGATAGCTCTATTAGCCTCAGCGTTTGTTGATTTACGTCTTGGTATTTTCAGAAAATTCGTTTCAAATCCATTTCAAAATAAGAACATTCATGAAGCAAATGCAAAGAACCAAACTTCAGAAAAAAGGCGACCACATTGACGAAATGTCTCGTACTGATTTTTATTGGATCCACTCAAGTTGTTTTTGAGTTTCAAATGATTTTACAGCGATTTTCTCGAAGATTGCATACTTTTCAAAATGCTTGAATACGAGAGAATCAGTATAGAAAGAAGCATTTATTTCAGCTCGCTCAACCATTTGTGATCAATTTGTTTGACGATATTGGCCATTGACAATATTTGGTTATTATAAATTTTATAGTCCCGTCACCGAATTTAAACATATTTTGCTCAGTGTATCTATAGGACTTCCTGATACTACAGTCTCAATTACAGCTATGGGAAGGAGGTGATTTTCGAGAAAAAAAAATAAATGAAACTCATAAATATACTGCATTTACCTCGGATACGGCTCTGATATAGTCTTATATATAGACTATATAGTTCAGTTTAATAAGGTTACGATATGTTAGGTTAGGTTAGGTTCATTTTCCCTAGCAAAAGTTGAAAAAAAAATTTTTCTAAATAAAAAAAATTGATAAAAAAATAAAACATCGATCCGCATTCAGGTTAGGTTGAGTTAGGTTATGTTACGTTCACTTTCCCTACGTCAAGATCTTAAAAAATATATAACTGGGCAGGGAACTTAAAATTACCCAATATTTCGCAGACTCGGTCAATTTAGTCCCAAAATAATCTCATATTGAAGCCTGCCAAAGGCGACGCTTTCAATTTGAGTCGGGAAACGCATAAACGGCAAACAAACCGGATAAGTCCAGGGGGACTGGAACGAAGTGTGTACAACAGCTCCCTCCCATTAACACTTATCACACATCCATCTTCGTCCCAACTTCGTCCTCTAATATTTGTACTGCCGCGCCAGCTCGCAACCTATTTATTAAAGTCAGAAATCCCAATTTACGGTTGTAATTTCACGGACCTGATTGGAATATGAGATTGTGGCAACGTTTAAGGGAGCAGAGCACTCGGTCGCTCCATTTCGAGGAATTAAATTGGTTAGGTGGCAGTCATTAAATGTTCGTTATGACGGAAGCCCGCATATGAATATCGTAAATTCGAAATTACGCCCGTTTCTGACGCTGCCCGAATTATTTTCGTTAACACTTTTCGGACTGACCAATTAGGGGACTCCTATAAGGGCCACCCTGAACGGGGAAAACGAATATCTCAATTAAAGTCTGGCTTGAATGTGAAATAATGCGATGTTTTTTTCCCGGGGATTTTAACGAACAATGAGGGTTCCAATTGTTGGATGACCTGATTCCAGAGTCGTTATATTGGCCTTTCAGCTTCTGGCCAATTCTGAGTAAGATGAACGACAAATTTCACTTCTTCACGATAAAAATTATCATTGTCCCTTCACATATCTCCTTCAGTGAAAACAAAATTTCATCGGTTTTACGAAGAATAATTTTATGATGAAACGTAAGGTAAATCCTAGAATGTGGAAGAAACCAAATGATTTTTTTTTCACGTTTCTGCAATTTATTTTGATATTAAATTTTAATGTAAGGTGCAAATCTTCTCTTAATTCCTCTGCATAGTGATTGGATGAAGGACACAGATACTCTGGGACTTTTGTTGTTTATACAATCTTGATGATGTGAGAAAATACTATTTTTAAGCCATCATAAAGATGACAATATCTAATAAACTTTTTTCTTTTTCAGGTGAGTACCTCGAATATTTTGCTCCTAGTGATATTGTGGTAAGTCTGCAATAAATAAAATTTTTAATTTCAGCAATATACAGGGTGTGTCGTCCATAACTTTCCACCCGGAATTTTGAGCTTTGGGATGGAATTACGAAAAAACGCTTGGACAGATCATATTTTGTTGAAAATGGGAAAATAAGGGAGTTCAAATGAATTTTATATCACTACCCTTCTAGTCGCAACCCCTAACAACTCTCATTTTTGAATAAGGAAAAGGGGTCGAGCAGCACCTTATTCGAAAGGCAATTCAATTTCCTGCATAAGTGTATTTTTTTCATCGTTTTATTATTATACAGAGTGACTTAGTAATCCATCAATAACTTTCACACGCCAAACGTGGATCTTTGAGATGGAAGAAAAACTCGAACGGGTCAAAAAATTAATTCGATATCACTTGCTGTTAGGGTAGCGACTAGATTGGTAGTGATATCAAACTCAATTGAACACCCTTATTTGTCCCCCTTTCAACAAAATTTGACCTGTCCGAGCACTTTTTTGTTATTTCATCTCAAAGCTCAAAATTCGGGGTGGAAAGTTATGGATGGCCCACCCTGTATATCTACACAAGAAGACAAAAGTTTGTTATGAAATTCGTGTTGCCATGAGTTAAAAAAAAGAACCAGGACAGTTCTTATCTTCAATTTTCCATGTTTTAAACATTAACAAATACAGGACATTCAACAGTGAACACCTATTTCAATAGTTGTGTATTTCAAGAACTATTTGTGAGAAATTCAGAAGGAATAATATAGAAAACTAAATTGCTGAATCCTTAACCTGATCTCAAAATGTACACAACGTTTCTCTAAATAAATGCCTAGCAGCTTTCTTTCCATTTCATTGAATCAGCCATGAGATAGAAAAAAAATGTACATGTACCTACATTTTTATCCCTTTTTTTAAAACCAGTAAAAAAAATAGAAATCCTGAGCTCATCGAAGCCTTCAGAAAGCTATATCTTTTGAAAGAAGTCGATTTCGATAAAAATATGAGCCCCTCTAATATTCATCGAGGAAAAGCTTCAAAGTCCCTTTTGATGTTACTGTTAAAACATTCTAGATGAGAGCATACTAAAACTGGCAATCCTTATCCAACAACTCTACAAATTTGTCATCATCTTAAAGAGGTACTTCTTCTTCGAGTTCAATTATTTGAATCATTATCATTAAAAGTGAAGAAATTTGTATCAGAAATATGATCAGGAGCATGTGATTCGAGTGTAATATCCTAATGAACCATATTCTTTTGGATGCATCCTAAATGGTCAATGGGTTTTGTTTTTGAACACCTATCTAAATTAATTGATCTACCAAGTTTCCTTTTAACTTGCTCCACATTGTACAAAATAATATCGTCGTCTTCAAAATGAAGTATCATGGTTTTGCCCAATATGCGTTTTAATGAACATCCGAAACAAGGGCAACCTTCCAGGCGTACCTTAAATTTTTCGTGCCCACTCGTGTAGATGAAAACGAGGAAGAAAAGACGGCAGAACACGTGTATCTCCCCCTCACCTAAATAATTCCATCGCCAACTCTCCTCCGTGTCGATATTCCTGTTCGCGGTTTTCGTGACCTCGTCGGCGTAAAACTGCGTTTTTTCCGCAAAATGCGACATGCTTATTACTTCGAGTAACGTCATAACAGGAATGACGTCGTTTCGGCTTGAACACATGAGACATGGGCATGAATAAATTCGACGGAGGCAACGGTTCCCCGGGAACTCGTGAGAGATGATGCCGGGACTACGTACGTACTTTTTGTTCGGTCGGGAATTTCCGAATGGCTCGTCGCGGTAATGGGTACCTCGCCGAAACATGGGATCATTCGAGAACCACGAAAAGAGTTCGTAATTACACCCCCTGCAGTATCCAACATTCATTGCGAGAAGATTTTGTGTTTCACTAATTTTCAATTTCGAAAAAACTGTCAAGAATTCTGCAACAAAATACTGAGAAAGTTTACCCACGTTTCTCTTCCTATAACCTTGAATGCTCCTGAGCTCTGGCTTCGCCTTTTACTTAATTATATCATATTTGAGATTTCGAAATAACTGTCAAGAATGCTGCAACGGGACACTCAGAAAGTTTACCCAGGTTTTTTCTCCTATAACCCTGAATGCTCCTGAGCTCTGTCTTCGCCTTTTACTTAATTATATCATATTTGAGATTTCGAAATAACTGTCAAGGATGTTGCAACGGGACACTAAGAAAGTTTACCCAGGTTTTTTTCTCCTATAACCCTGAATGCTCCTGAGCTCTGGCTTCGCCTTTCACTTAATTATATCATAATTGAGATTTCGAAATAACTGTCAAGGATGCTGCAACGGGACACTCAGAAAGTTTACCCAGGTTTTTTTTCCTATAACCCTGAATGCTCCTGAGCTCTGGCTTCGCCTTTTACTTAATTATATCATATTTGAAATTTCGAAATAACTGTCAAGGATTCTGCAACGGGACACTAAGAAAGTTTACCCAGGTTTTTTTCTCCTATAACCCTGAATGCTCCTGAGCTCTGGCTTCGCCTTTCACTTAATTATATCATAATTGAGATTTCGAAATAACTGTCAAGGATGCTGCAACGGGACACTCAGAAAGTTTACCCAGGTTTTTTTTCCTATAACCCTGAATGCTCCTGAGCTCTGGCTTCGCCTTTTACTTAATTATTTTATATTTTACATGCATAACCCTTATCATTTTGTACTTATGACATCAGATGAGGTCTCCGGACGACAAAATCTGGTGGAAGATTGTCCACTTTGATAAAGAAGGTTTTCATCAGGAGCTATTAAGAAATAATGAGGGTCTGATTGATTTCTTGAATAACTTCCAAGTTTCTTATTCAGGATAGAATGTCATTTTTCTAACTACTGGCATATTGACGAAGTGTGTTGATATTTATGGACGTTTGCCAAAGAGTTACTGCACTGAGAGGACTGAGTAAGACTTATTTATCCCCCAGAGACAGGTGTTATGAATATTCTGACAGGATTTCATTTTAACGTTTATGAGTTGAAATTTCGTCATGTTTACCTTCTGGTACATCGTTATATTTCAAGGCGTGCAGCAGATTCTGTGTTGGAAGATGAGCGTCGTGTATTTAAACGTGGCAGCAGACAACACGTCCTTTGCATATATAGCGATTAGGTATAAAGTGCAAGGAACCCGCCTCATAACTAAGTGCAAATGGCGTCGGCGACGCAACATTAACCAGTTAATGCTTGTTAATAGCGTTACTTCCCACATAAATCTGATATGAACACAGGTAGAACGGTACAGTTGGTGCGCATACTTTATTTAGAATTGCGCCGACTATTATCTGCGGAATAAACTTGGAGGTGCTGCCGGCTCCTTTTATGGACCATAAATAAGACCTATTCCCATGTCGGGCAATCTCGGGGAGTGTTGCGCGGTTACCGCGATCCGATATTGAAGATGCACTGATTGATTCGGTTCGTGTTTACTCTGGCTCGTTTGTTTTATCGTTATTGCTGCAGTCGTTTTTGTTGCTTTCGACCACAATGTATTGACAAATTGGATTGTTGCGAGGACTGGAATAGAGATACGTTCAATTCGATAGTTCCAGCAGGGATTTCGTTTGGTTTTTGCTTGGTTCTTTCCACTGTAGACACATTTTACATAATATGAATGAATTTAAGGAAGCGATTTTGTCTCGATTTTTCTATGCAATAACATAGTTGCATTGAAAAATATTGATTAGCATAACTGTTTTTCTCTCATAAATTTGACATATAATAAATGAAAACTTGGCAGGGGGCCAATATATCATCAATAGTTATTCATGAATATTACTCTATAATAGTATATTCTAAAACAAGTTGCAGAATGAGCTCCCATTCCAACACGAATGCGAAGTTCGAAAACGAGCGACGAAGGAGCGAGTTTTCGATAGCATGAGTGTTGGAATTGCCTTCTGCAACAAGTATTAGACGGTAGTTTCTCTATTTCAGTCAATTTTTGTGAAATACTCTCGAAATTCAAATGAAAATTCAGATTAGTGACTTTTGTATTGTATCTAGGCAGTTGGTGTGACATACGAAATTTGACAGATCACGGAATTTGAATTGATTTGATTCGAAACTTGATTCGATCGGAGGTCAGTACTGACAATCATAAAACGAAAAATATAACTGAAAACAATGCTGTAATGAGTTTCATTACAGCACTACTTTTAGTACTGTAATGAACTCATTACGGTACTGAAATAGAGAAAATAATTTCAAGGAAAGATTCATGATTGGAACTCTAGAGGTGAGATTCAAGTAAGAAGACGACCTCTCGTTCTAGGTTTTTTCGGAAGTGACAAAAGTGATGTCAACTTTGTTTTTTCAAATGGGAACGTTTATTTTTTCATTGCATAATTAGATTCTCCATTGAGTTCTCAAAATTAAACTCTGTTGAAATACAGATAACTTCGAGGTTTTTTCATTGAAAATTCTCATTTTTGAGAATCTCTGAGAAGGAAGGCTGATGCTCCTTTTCCGATAGCGTGATTTTTAGAATATTATACAGGAGGTCACAAATTCTTTGTCAAAGTAAGAAGTGACGAAACATCAAAAAATCATTTTTTTTCAAGTTGGAACTCCATTTTTTCGGAGTATTTTCGAAATCTTCCTCAGAAAAAAATAGAAGCATACGTCCAAGACTTTTACCCCAAAATAATTTTTTTTCGAAATATTCAGAAAAAACGATTTTGTCTTCAATTTTCAATCTCATTCCGAATGTGTTTTTTACTTGAAAATAATTAGCAGTGAAGTGGAATTTTTGGAAATCTTTATTATCGAGAAAATATTTTCTCATAGTTCAGACGAGTTCAGTTTTTCTACATTTTTTGAAGCCCAGCATAATTTCTGCAAATTCTTAATTCTAGAGAATTTCTTTCTTGTCATGGTAGGGAAATTTGAATTTTCAGTAATGAAATTGTTCCATATTCTGTTAATTATTCTTTCAAACGCATTGAAAATTATTACAAATTATTTTTGTCTGCATTCCTGAGAAGTTTTTACGTTGACTCTACTAAAATACTCACATTCAGAACTTAAAAAAAATTTCACTTGTCTGCTAATTATTTTCCAGCAAAAAAACACATTGGAAATGAGAATGAGAATTGAAGACAAAATCGTTTTTCCTCAATATTTCGAAAAATATTCATTTTGGGATTAAAGTCTTCGACGTATGCTTCTATTATTTTTTGACGAAGATTTCTAGAATGCTTCGAAAAAATGGGGTTTTAATTTGAAAAAAAAAAAGCCTTTTCGATGTTTCGTCACTTCTAACGTTAACAAAGAATTAGTGACCTCCTGTATTATATTCTGAAAATCACGCTATCGGAAAAAAAGCATCAGTTTTTTTATTCGGAGATTCTCAAAAATGAGATTTTCTAAAGAAAAAACCTCGAAGTTGTCTGTATTTCAACAGAGTGTTATTTTGAGTTTTTTTTTATTTCCTCATTTGAAGAGAATTTTCTCGGAAAATTCAAACTTTCGGAATCTAAAAAACTCAGAATTCATTTGGGCAACAAAAATGGGTCTTCCCATTTGAAATACGAAAGTTGATGTCCTAGAACCTTAAAAAACCTGAAGCTCACGTTTAGAGTTTCAATCCTGCATCTTGTGTGTTTCCTGAAAATATTCTATAGAGGCATATTCGTGAATAACCCTGTATATTACCATGATGAATGAGCTAGAATGAAATATTTCCTCATGATTATGTTCTACGAGCTTTGGCAGAATGATGGAGTTGACACAGAATTGGAGAAACACATATCCTTGGATGCTGATTTAAGCCGATGAGGCTCTACTTCATCCTCCACTGTAAAGAGCGTATAAAATCGAGAATTTCGAGAATATAAGTACACAGAACGATCAGCACATCTGTCCAAAAATCAACTGCCGCCAAATTCGGCCGTCCATCTTCAGTGAAAAACTCCTCCACTCAACTACCGTCGAGCAACATCCCCAATTTATCTTAATACCCCTGAAATATAACCCACTCAGTCGAGTTTAGTTCGCTCGTTGCGTGAGCATCTGGATATCATTGAGACATATTATCGGGGCAGGTTTTCAACTCCAAAATGAGAGCCTCAGGTGCACGGGCAATCTTTTCTGCCCGCGTCTCCAACAACCGGTATAAAAAATTCAATATCAGCCGAAGAGGTGCTTCCTACCGTTGGTTAACGAACGGCGCGCCATGGACGTGGAGATGCCGGAGGCGTTTCTGGGATAATTGAAAGAGAATTTCTTGCAGCATTGTTTCCAAATGGGACGGGGATGGTTGTTGAAAAATTCTCATCTTCCGGAAATGTCTTGTTCCCCGTTTTAGCGCCTGCAAGTGCTATTACATCATTCACAACAACGTTTTTTTGAAATTGTCCGGAAATTGGGCTTTGGGATTCTCACAGTCGCATACAACCTTCCAGATATAAAGTTACATTGTTATATGAAATCCACACGTGGAGAATCTATGTTAGTAGAGTCTTCGAGATTTGATTTTTCGTTTAACCATGACAGATGATTCCTCTTCAATGCGATCATGGATCGCATCGATTCATTCGACTTTATTTCTGGTGCTGTAGATCAGAATTAAATGATTTTTTTCAGAATTTGTGATTTTTTTTCAACATCTATTGGTTTATATACGTTCAAAATCGGGGTTGTTCTGATTTTGTAAAATACTGTTTAGGACTGTATCGACATCATTCACAATCATAAAATGAATAAGTCACCCGCATGAAGTTATTACAGTAAAGAATACAAAAATTTAAGTAATCTATAAACTCAGAGTGAATTATTCAACTAAAAACAGAGGTAATCTAGAGATGTTCAAAAATAGAGGTCAGATGAAGTCAGACTTTGACTTTGAGATAGTTCGATTAAATCAAAATTAAACACAGCGTTTACAGAGATGAAGCAATTGTAATGGATTGCGAGAGCATCTTTATTTCATCAGAAAAACAGAAGGTTGAATAATGAATTTTTAGAGTAGACTGTGTAGAGTCGAAATGTGAGAATATCATGATTGAGAAATCAATATTTATGATCTATAACGTTGGTTTATAAAAAGAATGCTAATTAATAAATTGAGACAACATTTACAGTGACAAACTGCTTTTAGTAAGCAAGGTTAGTGATCATCAGAAAAATAGAGGCTACAATTGACAATTATGAGGATTATAACATGAGACTTCTATGTATGAACTGAAACCACCAACCTGTTGTTTCGAGAAAGCAGAAGGCTTGAGATCTTACTTGCTAAGTACTTCAGACCGCTCAAGGTGAAGCAGGGACTGAGGCTGTCAATCAGATTCAATGTTTGAGCTACTTGATCGTCCAAATACTTCAGAGAAGTTCACTTGGTTTTATTGAGAGAGAAGACTGATTCCATGATTCAGCTTTGCGTTTGAGGATTTTCATTCATCTGAAACTCGAGAACAATAATTAGCAAGTATTATGAGAAGTGAATAGTTGAGAAATGAGATGAATCGATTAAGATAATGAGATGCACATGAGGATATAACAAATCAGTATTTATTATCACAGAGAATATTCGTTCTTGGAGCAAATAATTATTTCCATGTGAGAAGTCGAGATATCTGAAAAATCTATGAGAATTGCAAAAATATACCAAAATATATATTTTAGAGGAGTCAAATACATTAATTCGATGTAATAAAGATCTAATTAAAACAAGGTGAGAGAGAATTACCAATATTTTTATAGATTTTCATGATCTGAGACGTGGACAGATTTTCAAACTTTATGAAAAGCAGGAAAATAACATGGAATATGCAACAATTGAGGATTCTGAGAATTCACTCACCTTTTTGATTAGTTACTCCAAGAAATGAACGAGATGATCAGGTATTAAGCGAGGTGACTTTTTAAAAATTCTAATTTACAAGAGTAGCACAAAAGGAAGATTACAAAAGAGGAGAATTAATTGATTTAATTAATGAACATGAGGTAATCTGTCAGCTGATTAGTACACAGAGGAGACTAATTTGACGCGAGCAGTCAATCAGCCGACCATAGAGCTGTAGGAGTGGAGTAGGATGAGGTCTGAGGGGTGCAATGCTCAATTTCCAACAATGTATACCGAATATCATTTTTTCAGTGTCGTACATAGAAAAATCTTTCGATAGTGACGTTCCTCCACTTTCAAGGATTCCTACGTTTTTTAACTATCCAGAATGTGAGAGAGCCAACACTTTTTGCTGAATATTTCGAATTGGAGTTTCGCTAGGTCCATTCCCGGGTGCATCCCTCGAAAGTGGAACAATTTCGGACGGGATCTATAATTTCCGGAAAACTGCATGACGACTTCCATTGTCGGGACAGCGATACATTTTACGGAATTCGATTACAGCGGTCCATTCGAACGGAACCGAATGAAATTATTGTATTTTCATTGAATAGTCGGCAATTGAGTCCGAGCCGTTTGGAGCGCGTTTTCGACGTCCGCATTTTCATAAGCGCTAAAAAACGCGGTGTGCCGAGGCCGGAGCTCGGTCCGCACCCGAATATAATTTTTTTTTTTTGTTTTACTGCTGGAGGAAAGGGGAAAACTCACCTATTGGGTGGCCCGTATCGAGTCCTGTTAACTTTAATTTGAAATTGCTGATGACCATAGTAGGAGAACTAATGAATACAATTCATTATACAGGGTGAGTCTTTGACTTGAACATATATTTTAACCGTAGATTCCTGTAGTTGAAGTAGACACTTTTTTCATCTTCCATTTTTTCTGATTCGTCGTTATGACCATAACATTCCATAAATTCACCAGAAATTCAAAGAGTCTGATTGTAAACAGTAAATTCAATGTGATGGGATGAATATTCATTCATTTTATAATATTAAAGTATTCTTGATATTTTCTTGTACAACCCGCTGTTTACGAGTAATTCCATATTGAAAGAAAATCATGTTCTTAGAAATTTCATACATTGATTACTTTGGCTGAATGTAACTCTGTCGAACATATGCACAGAATTCAATTTTTGCTACGCGTTGTCACGTTTAAAATCATCACGTTTAAGTCCGAGAATCTATGTTCTGGATGGACAAGGTTATAATGAATGGAAAAGGAACTAGCGGATTTGGGAAATTGAGTTATATTAATGAGCTCACCTCTATTTCTTCGATTTACATCCTTATTTATTCGAGAAGATTTACACAATTCTTTCTAAATACCTAATGCTTCAGAAAAGTTACATTTCTTTAAAGGGTATTGTTCGTTAGAAGCCCTAACTTCCTGCTTTCATTAAAAGCCGGAGTGAATGCTCCACCCAGAGACAATCATGTTGGTGTCTCTGGCATTCGAATCTTAACATACACTTGACACACGCGATCACAATTCAGCCACACTATTCACAAAACTGGCGTTAACAAGTTTTTCCATTAGTGAAGAAGCCTTTTAGCATATCTCCCACTTCCTGGTGAAAAAACATTCTGCAGATTCACACTGATGAAGTCGAATAAACGAAATAACGTTTTAATTGAAAATCACGATACCATAAATTCCCAATTTGAACTGTTTGTCGATCACTCTATGCGGAACAACGATCAACATAGAAGAGTCGCAAAAAATTTCCTTTATCAAAGTTAAAATTTTTTCCTTCCATTAAATTATGAAGTATATTGAACAGAATGATGAGTATCTTCTGGAATGTTAAGTCAAATTTCAGATATCAAATTATTCACAACAGCGTTATGATTGAAAAAACTATCAGCACACAATGACATTTGATCATGTAATGTTATCTCTCGTCGAATAGGATTGAAAAAGTAAGTTGACGCTTGTTTTTATTGAACAGTTGCTTATTATTTCCAAGTTTTGAATGGCAGGCATATATCTATGATATCCAGGAGTGGCATAGCTCATTATGAAAGTTTAAAATAGCTATATCTTTTTTTCTGAGTCGAATCGAAAAAAATGGTAAAAAAAGTGTTTCTTTTGACCTCAGGAATCTACGGTAAAAATATATGTACAAATCAAAGACTCACCCTGTACACTATACAGGTTGTTTGTTTTTGGATGAGCCACCTCGTAATTGCCTGTAAACCTTTACTTCGACATCTCAAAATTTGTCTCTGATCTTATCGACTGTAGGGTCAATGAAATTCAAAGGGTCAAACATCTAAAAATCGCTTTTTTCATGATTTTCTCAAATACTTCAGTTCCTAGCATATTATCGCTATTTTCATCTTTTATAAATATTGCGGAGAAATTAACTATCCACAATTTTTGTTTCGGAAGTTTTTTTGTATTTCGAACTGTTTTTGAGATAGTAAAACACTGCGAGTTCACTGCCCTCTATCTCAAAAATATTTTTAAGTAAAAAGAAAGTTCTTGAACAAAAATTGTGAAGAATTTATTCGCCTACAATATTCATTTTTTTTCATCCTCCGCACACCTTACAATCGGTAGGATTTGAGACAAGTTTTGAGATGTCAAAATGAAGGCTTTCATAGGTTTACAGCCAATTATCTCGAATTTCGAGATTTTGATTGAAATGACTGAAACTATACCCAGTCCACCCTACGTCAAAAATTAATAGCAATCGAATCGAAATAGAACAGCGCAGCCCTCTATCCGGATGCAACAGAGCGAAATAGTTCAAAAAGTATCTCGTTACGGATTGAAATCGAGCGTTCCGACAACGCCGGAACGGTTCCCAATCAGCCCGCGGAATATCGATGCCCGAAAATAACCGTTCCCGATTAAATCCGTTTGAGCGGTAAATGATATCCATCTCTAATGCCCATCTTCAATCAACGGAATCAGCAGATCAAAGCCGCATAGATGAATCAATAATATCGCGGTTACGTCAAACAATTCGGCCCTAATTGGACACGAGGGCTCGATCATCGTCATCGCATTTATCAGGTTTATCCGTTCGTTCATTTCGCGGCTGGCGACGTGCTGAATCGGCCGATCGTTCCGATGGATATGATTCGGGCTGTTTGCCCTCGCTCGAGAAGCCCGCAAATGTTTGCCGACCGAGAGAAACGAATCGAAGATGAGGCTAAACATGTTGAATTATTCTTGTGTTGTGAAACGAGCTGTTTATCGCACGGAGATCACACTCGAATCAATACAGAATGTAACTGTGCTCGTCGCCATTTTGTACTTCTTCCTGATGCTCCATTTTGTGATGAGTCTGGACGCCATCTTGGTCTGGGAGTTTCTCCTGGTGCAATCAACTGAGGGCGCCAGCTATTCTTTTGACTGAAAGAGCTGAATAGGAGAAATAGCAAACGTACCTGGGTAGCTTCTAGTCGGAGGCAGAGTTCGCTTCTATCTAAAGTCATAGCGATAATTTGAGAGTCAGGAGTAAATCTACTCTTAAATTCCTTGAAACAGATTATGATAGTACTGTTAAATGTTGAGAGGTGAAATATCTTTACAGAATTAAGAACACTGAGGAAAAGATACAGTTTCATGATATATCTAACATGTACAGGGTGGGCATAATTCGATGTTTCAGCACTACAACTTTTGAACCAGAGGAGAACCGACAAGAGTAATATTCATTTTTGGCTACCTTCTTTTGTTTTCGAGTAATAAGCGAAAATTGGAAAAATGGTGATATCGGAGAAAATTTATATCTCCGCCGATACTGATGATAGAGCTCTGAAATTAAAACATTATACAGGCACTTTTCTACGTAGAATCCAGTGGCATGCTCGCCTTTTTTGCAGCATTTTTAATTACGAAGCTATGACACAAAGTTATGTTTTTTTGAAGAGGAACACTAGATTTCTTTGCCAGTTTCTGAAAGCTTAATTTTTTCTGATATCAAAAATATATAACATCGTATGGTCCGCATCAATAATTCAATATGAGTCAGGAACATATGAGTCTCAATACTTCCTATGGTTTCAATTGTCAATAAGCACGAAAAATTTAGTATCGTATAACTACCACAATTTCTTTCTAGTAGTCTTTTCATTTCTATGCTCTTGTTATAGGAAGCTACATTTTTCTGTACTCATCAACAGTTGAAACCATAGAATGTATTGAGACTCACATGAAAAAAGGTTTTTGACCAATTTCTATACTCATATTGATACAAACTTTACGATGTTATATATTATTGAAATCAGAAAAAACTAAGCTTTCAGAAAATGCCACAGAAATATATTGTTTCTATTCAAAAAAACATAACTTTGGATCATAGCTTCGTAATTGAAAATGGTGCAGAGAAGACGAGCATGCCACTGGATTCTACGTTAAAAAGTGCCTGTAGAATGTTTTAATTTCAGAGCTCTATCATAAGTATTAGCGGAGATATAAATTTTTTTCGATATCGCCATTTTTCCAATTTTCGAATATAACTCGAAAACAAAAGAAGGTAGCCAAAAATGAATAAAACTCTTGTTAGTTTCTCCGAAAAAGAGATAGAGAATGGGGTATCAGATTTTGTTTATGTCTTCTGGTTCAAAAGTTGTAGTGCTAAGACATCGAAATATGCCCACCCTGTACAAGAAATACACAAAAATGTACAAGGGACATACTTAGTAAAAACATTCAGAAAAATCTGCATCGTCTAGAGTAGTATAGCAACACGGGTTCCAGGCCAATTTCGGCCGTTTTAACATGTAAATTTCCATGAGAAAATTTAATGTAAAAATGGCGGAAATTGGCCCGGAACCCATGTTGCTATACTACTGTCTAGTTTAACATCATTTATTTCAGCAATCGAGTAAAATACTCGGTTGACTTAGGTCAATTATTTGGATCGATCGGACTTCATTCAGTGAAGGAAAGGGTTTAATACGTTGATGGCGTCGCCTAGGTAAATCATTGGGAAAACAGCTCCAGAAAAAAAGATCTTAAGATACCAGGCGTACACCAAGTACTTACCATACGTAGGAAATTAAAATCCATAGAGACTCCTCAACAACATGAATTGTAATACCTACAACGGAATAATCGTGTTATAGGGCAAAGGCGCCCAAAGCCACCCTATTTACAAAACTGCATTTTTGCCGTTATCACATTCGCCAGAGGTGCAATTCAAAGTTAAATTGGAATTCGAAGACATAGCTTACATTCTAGATCCCCGATACGGCATGTATAAGGAATTATACTCGTGATCGATGCTTCCGTCTTAATGAAGTAGGGACCCCAGTTTTTGCTCGGCGTTAAATTTCATCATTTCACGAATGAGGCATTCGCTCATTGGGCGGAACGAGCAACCCTGGGTCACTGCGGGGTGCGTTAATCCTGAAATGTAGTCCAGTTTTTACGAATTGATGCTGGCTGTTACAGGAGAGGCAGAAATCATCGTTGAAGGCTTTCCATAATGAGTTTCCCAGCTTTCTTTGAAAAAACGGAAGAGATAATTAAGTAAGCAATTTGATAAACTCATTATTGCCTTTTTTCGTCGTGAAATGATTCGGCTAAAAGGTTCTTGCCACACAAACGAAATATTTTCGAGATTCAGAAATCAATGTTCAATAATTTGTTCACAAGTTGCAGCTCTTGAAGTGACGCAACATTCGTCAACATTTCTTCTTTTAATTCAGGAAAAATAGAGTCGAAACGAAGGCATGACTTGATGATCAATATTTGGAGTTTGATGCAGGAAAATCAACCATCATCCACTGAAATGCAGAGTTTAAATGTGGATGAATCACGTATCAGAGGCAACAAGAGGTAATACCGGAAAACATTGAAAAAAATCCAGAAAATCGTATTGGCAAATTGTAAAGTGAAGTTGCAAGTGATTATTGACATTTCAAAGATATCAGAGAACGTGTAAGATTCATTTTGAATTTTGCATGAGAAACGTGAGTACCACGTTTGCTATGCTATCACCATGATCCAACCAAACTTTCAATAGAGGATGAATTGGTCGGCGATTATGGCCTGCGAGATCACCTGGCTTGAATCCCTTAGATTATTTTGTATAGGGTCATTTGAGAATCCAGTTCATGATATTATCAAGTATATCAAGAATAATTTATGTGGTCGAATCCACTCAAAATATACGAATCCCTTATTCAAAATACATGACATACAGAAACTATTTAGCGCAACAACCCTGTATACAGGGTGTACCAAGTTGGATGGCCTATTAGATAGTTCTGGACAACTTGTCCTATTCGAAATTTGGAAATTGGGAATATGATATTGTTCGACATTGTCTACCGAGCTAAAATATTCTTGAAGCGTAACTACTTTCAGTTATACAGGGAATGAAATGAAAATTTTCTGTTATTTCGTTTCCAATTTTAATATAGTATTCAATTCTGAATATATTCTTTTCAAAATCGTTGAATTTGTCGAAATAATTTTTCAAATATCGAAAAAAAAACAGGAAGAAAATTGGAGATAAGATTATTCTGTATTATGTTTGTTATTTCTATTCTGAATGTTTTATGCACAAACCTTTCTCACAGTTTTTTAAGTTGAAGACTGCGGAAATATTATACATTTCTTAAATTTTGAAAAACTCGTCACAGGGTGTGACGAGGGTGGGGTCAAAAATTGGGATCAAAATTGGCCCATGACTTTTTTTTTCTAATTAGAACCCTATTTTTTATGATTGCGTTGGATTCTGCAAAGAGAAGTAATGATAGTGTTCTAAAATGTCAATGCACCTAAAACGAATAATTCCTGAGTTATTTAGGAGTTTTTGATTTTATGTCGTACCTAGATTGAAATTCATAAAATCTGATTGATATCAACAACGATAAATAAGTTCAGAAAAAAAGTCCTTCACTAGGGAATTATTGGAATAACTTTTTTTTCTGTGACCATAGATCATTGTTGATATGAAACAAATATTATAAATTTAACCCTACGTACGACATGAAATTAGGAAGTCTCAAATAACTCAAGAATTATTCATTTCAGTAGCATTAACATATTCGAACACTATCATTATTTTTCCTAGCAGAATTCAGCGGAAACATGAAAAAAAAAGGTTCAAATTCGAAAAACGAAAGTTATGAGCCAATCTCGATCCTAATTTCAACCAAACATTCGGAACACCCTGTGACAAGTTTTTCAAAATTCTAAAAATTCACAATATTTCTACAGTCCTCGACTTCAAAAATGTAAAAACGGTTTTTGCATAAGATATTTAGAATAGGAATAACAAACATAATACCGAATGCTCCTATCTCCCTTTTTTCTTCAGTTTTTTCTCGATATTTTGAAAATTATTTCTACGAATGCAACAATTTCAATGAAAATATATTCATAATTGAATACCCTATCAAATTTTGAAACGAAAAACAGAAAAAATATCTTTGTTCTCATACCCTGTATAAGTGAAAGTGGTCAGGCATCAAGAATATTTTAAATCCGTAGATAATTTGCAGATTTCAACTAGGTTCAGATCTCCAGAAACGTCTAATAGGCCTGTATTGTTTCTTTTCTCTTTAAGTTTCGTGTCTTTTATGAAGGCATTTCCTGAAATGGCCTCATACCAAGGAGGGAGCAATATTTTAGACTCTCGATTTATCTGTTGAATAACCGTATGGAATGATATTAACAGTGTACCATGCACCTGACAAAAAGACAACCTATTTAATTGGATTACTCACGTCACGGATGGTATCGTCGTTGATCCCGTATCAACACCCTCATCCTAGTGGAGATCACATTCCTCATCAGCAAGAGCAACCCGTTGGTGTTATCTGACGCCGTCCATCCCTGCTATCAATCCCGATATACGAAAAAAACATTAATATTCACAGGTAAGATTTGCATTGCAAACACGATATTAAAATCCGGCCGAATTTGAATGACAAACGGACTTCGATTTTCGGCGTTGCCGGAACTTTTGCGCAAATAAATCAACCCCGCTAATGAAATAAATCAAGGGTTTAGCTCCCAATCAAAACGGCGGTTTTCGTGTACAGATACACGGCCCGCAAAATGCTGCAGTTTGTGATTTAGTGCGCGCCCCTGTGATCTAGATAGGGAAGGAACTATTATAATAATTCCCGGAATAGGCGCGAGCTATAATTGATCATTCATATACTTAGTCTGGGCAAAACGTGTTTTGTGTGTTCAATTCGTATTTGTACAGATTAGGAAGTTTTACGGGTGCGCGGAATTAATTGGCGATGTTAGTCAGATATATTGTTTTTGTTCCTAGAAATGGTCGAGTTTTATCGTAATCAGATTCTTGAATTTATTAGTTGGTACCTTTTTGTATCGAGAAACTTTGATCCAATCTTGTTACACGTAACATAAGAAAGATAGCGGAGTCGATACTATTCAGAACTTTCCTGATAATGGCGCCATTTATGGGTCATCACAAAAAACGTAGCTACATATTGACTAACAGGTAACGATACACCTCCAACCTTTCTCTCTCCCAAAACATTATCAAATTCAGATAAACCGTGGAATTATCCTAACTAGGGCTGTTATCGCGAAAGCGTATGATCCCCATGGAAAAATGCTCCTCGAATATAAACGAGGGTAGGTTTTTCTCTTCGGCCCGGAACGGCACCCCAGTTAGCCCCGAGTAAGAATTTGATAGCCTTATCTTCCATATGCAAGCGGCAAATATGGAAATTTATGAGCTTTTGATTCCCCTCCACTGTTGTGATTAGGGCTGCAATAAATAAACAAGTTTCTTGGGAGATATGCAAATTTCGTATGTTAATTCGAATATATCTTCATGAAGATGAAAGGCTGCGCCGATACTGAGATAGAGATTTATCGAATTCTTTCAGGGGATTTTTCCTGAATATTTCACCAGTCGAAGATATTGGTTCCTAGATACGGGAATTCATCACTCAGAAATTTCGGGGCTACACTTCTGTTGAGATTTTTCTATATATTTATATATTCTATTTATCCATACAGGGTGACACAGACTCACGGTACACCCCCATATTCTCCCTTGTTTCTGTAGCTATATTTCTGAATTTTGGAACTTTGAATATACTCACTATAGGGTACTTTTTGACATATTCAGAAAAAATATCCAACTGCTGGTTCTTCGGGACACCCGGTATATTATCACATTTTTGAAATTTTTATAATTTTCTCAATCTAATGATACCTCATAGTTGATGTTTCATTCGTCAGAACGCCCATTTTATTTTTCCATCTAGAGAGCCTTGAACTCCCTAAAATTATTCCAAATAATCAAAATAATGTTACACTATATTAATTTCGATTTAAAAAGTATCTTAGTTCGAAATACGTGCCAAAAGAGTAAACCAAAACCTTTTTTCACTCGAAACTCCGTTTTGTCAAATGGTAGCATAATGGTACTCTGACGTCATTCGAAAGTACCATCAGTGGGGTATCCATCCATATCAACTATTTTTCTGTATAACCAATACGAGCACGATAATGGAGTTTAGACAAGTTTAAGTATCTTCTCGGTTCAATCCAATGTTGATGTCATTTCCGGAAGAACCGGAGATAGGATTTTTTTCTAAATATGTCAAAAAGTGCCCCATAGTGAGTATATTCAATGTTTCAAATTTCAGAAATATAGCTTCAGAAACAAGGGAGAATATGGGGGTGTACCATGATTCTGCGTCACCCTGTATATCAGATTATAATGACCAATCCTAATTTTACCCAAAGACATTACCCTTTAATCGAGAGAACAGAAAAAGTCTCAAGAGGCTTTATATCTTAGGGAAAAATGGTCGTATGGAAAACAAAAAAACTTACTGTTGAAGCTTGATGGCTCTAGTTGCTTGATTTATTGGTTAACAATTTTTCGGATTCAGGAAGAAAAATTTTTTTTATTTTTGCTGTACGAGCATGGAAAAATTTTTTGAGCTTGACCGATACAAAATTCGCATAGCCTGTTTATTCAGCTCTTATTTGCTTTTCACGTCCATCGAATATGACCATGTTACTTCGAGATATCCAATTGTGGATGCATAAAAAGATTCTGTTCCTTCAAGATTCAACGAACGCCACTGTTTCCCGTATGTGCCCCATCCCCGGTTTGTCCCTTCTCCTCGCGAACTTTCATATTCATCGACGAATCGTCATCAATCATTTTTACAAGCGGAAATATCGATTGGCGACAAGGCGATCGACTGGGACTCTTATCTCGGACGGAATATTTCACGGAATTTACCGGAATATACACCATCCATCAATCTGTCAAAAATTGCGGGTTACGTTTTGTAGTTGCCGGCTGAATTAGCGTCGGAAAATTGAATGAAGGCGGCTCAGGAAACTTTGTCGATTCGATCGAATTAAATATTCAGTGCATAAGAATGGTTTTTCTGCTCGAACTTGTATTTCCAATCGATTTTATCACTTTGGTCGTCAATTTTGTTTTCAGAGTGTTCGTATTATATCTCGGTGTCATGACTTTGATTTATATACTCTGTGACATCAGGGTTAAACCGGGAGGAATAATTTCTTTTGATCGATTTCTTGACGAAGGAATTGTTCACCCACCTTTGTTAACAGTATCAACGCTCTATTCGATATAATTTGCTGAAATAGAATTTGATATCTCAATTCTTCACCAAAAGGAGAGCCTCAACCTGAATATGAAAAGAATTTAACGGTAAAAAACACAAGCTGCTTCATTTGAAAAATATCAAGTTTGTGATCAATCTGAAAACAGTGTTCTGAGGAAAATTTTTAACAACGCCTATGTAAAAATATCTTGTATAAGCAGTTTTCATTTTTTTTTTTCAATCTTATATAGGGCCCGAGAAATAATAACATCTCCAAAAGTGCTCATTTTTGGTTTTCGCCTTGTATTTCAAAAACAAAAGTAGTTGGAATATTTATGTTTATGCATTTAAAAATTTCACGAAAATGTGACACATGGTCGCGAAATAATATCTCAATAATAAATACTAAAATAATAGCTGAGATACAGAGCAGTCTCGCCCAATTTGGGACACAGTGTATACATTTTTCAGGAGTTGTTTGCGTAAGAAACATCCACGAAACTAAAACAGTCGGAAAAATGAATGCAAAACATAAACTGACAACAAAATTAACACAAACACAGAATCGAACCAAATCAAAAAAATCCATCTATTGATAATAAAGAACAGTGAAGTCGTTTCTAGAAACTCCAGTGGAGTTTATTAGAACCTCATATCTATTCACAGGTTCCTGTTCAACCTTCAAAAATCATTTTTATATGTCCTGTCCGATGAATCTCTATCATATGAGTGCTGTAGTAGCAATATTGTTTCTTTTGTTGACCCATTAATGATGAAAATTTTTTATTCCCACTTATTTCTAATACAGGAAATACCCTGTTGATACTCTGAACCCCCTGTATACATGGGCTTCCGGTATTCGAAATTGAACCGAATTAGAAACATTTTGGTTGGATGTCCATAAAACCAATTAAAAACGAACCCGATCTATAGCAAATATTCCAGTCATAAAACGCATCCCTGAAAACCGCAAAAATTCGAATACATTCTGGCTGTGCGGGTTCGAAAGGCCGTGCTTATTTAACAATTATTTCAGCTCCATATATGAATACGGCACTATATTCCGCACACCGAATGTGCTCATAAAGCGGTCATCCATCATTTCCCTTTAATGGAAATTAGAAACGTCATGGGATTTATCACGAATTTCGACGATATATTTTTTCAATTCAATTTCGAGGCTTATGAATCTGCCTCTGAATATGCGGAATACTCGACATACCTCGAATGTTAAATCGTGTTCAATAATACTGCATTCTGCAACGATCATATAATGATAGTAATTTTTCACGAGAATGAAATATCCGATAAAAATCAGTATGAGAAATTTCGTCAATCTGGTTGGGTTTTTTCTGAAGTTTAGTTCTTTGCATATGCTTCTTGAATGTTCTCCTGTTGAAATGGAGTCAGTTTATCAACGGCTTCGATTTGAAATGAGTTTTCAGAAAATGCCAAGACGTGAATTAACAAACGCTGAGGCTTATAGGGCTATCGGAATGCTACAGGGTGGCCTAACTCAGGTTGTTGTAGCGGAAAGGCTCCAAGTCAGCCAAAGTGTGATATCTCGATTTTGGAATAGGTTCAGAGAGTCAGAGAGACAAAAACTATAGTTTTTGCAATTTAAGTAAACATCTCTTATTCATGTGGAGCAGTTTAGTTTTGGTTACTACATCTGACGATATACAGGGTGACACAGAGTCATGGTACACCCCCATTTTCTCCCTTGTTTCTGTAGCTATATTTCTGAAATTTGGAACATTGAATATACTAACTATAGGGCACTTTTTGACATATTTAGAAAAAAAAAACAACACCCAACACCAAATAAAATGACAAAGTTGCTGAATTTCTAATTCAACAAGCCTTGGAATAACAGTGGTGGTATACAACGATGAACGAGTGAATGGACTAAGTATGAGAATAACAACTTGAAATGTACAGGGAATATCAAGCACCAGGGGATCATTACTGCTGAAGAGTTGGAGGATTGAAGATTGAAAATAAAATAGAGGGGCAGTTCAGAGAAATGCAAAGGCTTGGTGAAGAAAACTGGATTTACGGCATAAGGCTGTTTCTTAATGATATGTACTGTACATTGCAATCATATTGTTAAGCCCAGAATACATACATACATACATACACATACATAGAAAAAAATCCAATTTCCGGTTTTTCCGGAAATGACATCAACTTTGGATTGAACCGAAAAGATACTTAAACTTGTCTAAACTCCATTATCGTGTTCGTATTGGCTATACAGAAAAATAGTTGATATGGATGGATACCCCACCGATGGTACTTTCGAATGACGTTAGAGTACCATTATGCTACCATTTGACAAAACGGAGTTTCGAGTGAAAAAAGATTTTGGTTTACTTTTTTGGTACGTATTTCGATCCACGATACTTTTCAAATTGAAATTACTGTAGTGTAGCATTATTTTGATTATTTGGAATAATTTAAGGGAGTTCATGGCTCTCTAGATCGAAAAATAAAATGGGCGTTCTGACGAATGAAATATCAACCATGAGATATCATTAGATTGAGAAAATAGAAAGAGATTACAAAAATGTAATGATATACCGGGTGTCCCATTTGAAAAATCGAAAGTTGATGTGACTTCCGGAAAAACCAGAAGTTAGATTTTTTCCTGAATATGTCAAAAAGTGCCCTATAGTGAGTATATTGAATGTTCCAAATTTCAAAAATATAACTACAGAAAAAAGGAGAAAATGGGGCTGTACCATGGGTCTGTGTCACACTGTATATCAAAGTATGACAGTATGATAATTTTGAGACGTTTTTTTTTCCAATTATAGGTGTACGATATTACTTGAATTTCTAGTTGAATCTGAACAAAAAATGTTATGTAAGATTGACCTTAGATTTTATTCTGAAATCTCAGTAGATAGGCGTGAGACTCTTTCTGCAATAATCTGGTGGATTGTTTTGAACGCGGTTTCGTCCCGAACTCTACAAAAGCCTTCCTGGTGCATTCCAGATGTTGCTCCCCCAAAAGCAACACGCCGAATTTAAAACCTGCCACTGGTCCAGAAGTTTCACCTCCGATTCCGGATGCTATCACCGCAGCACTCACCGGCAGTGGTTCCTGCAACTAAATTCCCCGAAAATTATTATCCTGCTCTCGGGCAGCGGCGGGGGCGGTCACAAAGCAATCTGGAAAATATTTTAATTACCGCAACCCCGCATAAATTTCCAGGATGGACGGTTATTCGAATCGCCTAATTCCCGGGGCGTTGCCGCCATCTTAACATCTTATGTCGAGAAAGTGGGCTTATAAATTGCGCTTCAATTGCGTGGAGGCGCAGCCAGGTCGGCAGTAACTTCTGGTCTCACCCGGGCCTCCATTACGATCACGTTGCTTCTTTTGCCTCCCTCCAGAAGTGAGAAACTAAGGTTTCAGAATCACATACTTTCGAGCAATTCCTTGGAAATTGTACGGCTTTCTTTTTATGTGTTGAACAAGTGCAAAAATCATTGGTTTTCCTTCACGCTTCTTTTTCAACAGAGACTTTCTAAAATGACGCGATAAATAAAGGTTATTACTAGAAAAGAACATGGTCGCTTCATTTTTTACGCAGATTTTCAAGGGCATCTCAAGCCAAGTTTGACTTCTTCAGAGAGTCATTCACAGAATGAAAAATTATTTGGACCTTGTCGAGAAAATTGGGATTTCCATTTAAGGGAACCACCCTGTTATTTTGCCTGTATGAATGAAGCGCTGTTTGAGTTTTGTGTTTGTTTTCGATTGATTATACTTTTGAAAAGATGCTTCTCGAAAGGAATTCAACAATAGGAACCCAATCTTGGTACGAAACTGTCCCAAAATAAACTGCTCCATATGAATTAGGGATATTGACTTAAATTGCAAAAACCATAGTTTTTGTCTCCCTGAACTTATTCCAAAGTCAAGATATTACACTTTGGCCGAATTGGAGCCTTTCCGCTACAACAACCTGAGTTGGGCCACCCTGTAGCATTCCGATAGAACTATTAGCCTCAGCGTTTGCTAATTTACGCCTTGGCAATTTCAGAAAACCTGTTTCAAATTGAAGCCGTTAATGAATGGGCTCCATTTCAGAATAAGAACATTCTTTTTATTGGATCGATTCAAGTTGTTATTGAATTTGAAATGATTTTACAGCAATTTTTTCGAAGATAACATCGACAATACGATATCCCTAACTCTTGTGGAGCATTAAATATGTAAAGAAATAATCATATTCATTTCTTCAAATAATCGCATCGCTATGTCGAGCGTTGCTATAGCATTTTTGAGTACTTGTCATTGACTGATAATTACGTAATTACATTCTTGAATTAACTAATTTTTGGATGAAAATTGTGATTAATAATATAAAATGTCGTTTCCTTATTATCGGTAAGGTTCTGGTTATATTATGTTTTAATGTTTGAATAATAAAAAGAATCTTCATTACAGAGAAACTCAGTTGTGTTATTGATCTACAGTTGCAATCCTAGAGAGAGTATTGTCACATTATATATATAGGTTGACACAGACTCATGGTACAACCCCATATTCTCCCTTGTTTCTTCAGCTATATTTCTGAAATTTCGAACATTGAATATACTCACTATAGGGCACTTCTTGACATATTCAGAAAAAAAATCCAACTGCTGGTTTTTCCGGAAATCACATCAACTTTCGATTTTCAAATGGAACCCCGGTATATTATTACATTTTTGAAATCTCTATAATGAAACCTCATAGTTGATATTTCATTCGTCAGAACGCCCATTTTATTTTTCGATCTAGAGAGCCTTGAACTCCCTAAAATTATTTCAAATAATCAAAATAATGTTACACTATAGTAATTTCGATTTGAAAAGTATCGTGGTTCGGAATACGTTCCAGAAGATTAAACCAAAACCTTTTTTCACTCGAAACTCCGTTTTGTCAAATGGTAGCATAATGGTACTCTGACGTCATTCAAAAGTACCATCGGTGGGGTATCCATCCATATCAACTATTTCTCTGTATAACCAATACGAACACGATAATGGAGTTTAGACAAGTTTAAGTATCTTCTCGGTTATATCCAAAGTTGATGTCATTTCCGGAAAAACCGAAAATTGGATTTTTTTCTAAATATGTCAAAAAGTGCCCTATAGTGAGTATATTCAATGTTCCAAATTTCAAAAATATAGCTTCAGAAACAAGGGAGAATATGGGGGTGTACCATGATTCTGTGTCACCCTGTATAACACAATGAAATCAGTCCATCGGTTTGTCAACACAGAATTTTGTGAAACCTGTTCTCTAGAGCATTTCGGCCGTCGCTGTGGATTAGTTCTAGACGTTTCGCCAGTTCGAGTGTCTGGCATCTTCAGGAGTTATATTTCAGGAGATGTTCTCACTGGACTGAACTGCGTGAGTGTGCAATAAACATCTCCTTAAGATGCCAGACACTCGAACTGACGAAACGTCGAGAACTAATCCACGACGAAGGCAGAAATGCTCCAAAAAACAGGTTACATTGAGCGATGGCCGCGAAAACCTTAACCAATTCATTACATAATTTTTTATTGAAAAAAGAAATTTTTTTCTTGCTATTGGTAGGGAAAATTTGGAACATCGATGGGGAACCTCTGAATATTAATATTTAAAGCTGATGATATTTTCACAGAGGATACCCTGAAGATAATTAGGAGGAGGGGAGGGTTTCTAATAGATAACCAGTAATATTTGGATCTCAAAATGTATTTTTAGAGAAAAATTATTCAAAAACATGTCATCTCCGTTGATAATCCCAATGATACCCTCGGGAACCTCACTACTCCCAGGATGAATGTTCCATACCAAACCAGCTCAGACAAGACCATCATCAAGCACTAAGCCCTCCTCGCCAACAAACAAGATTAAACGTCAATGACCCGGTGGAACCCTTTCCGCCATTTATCGGGATCTCATACCTGAAAAGGGCTGGTCGGCCGTTTCCAGCACAAAGTGAATCTTGCCCATTAATTACGTTCTAATTTAAATTTTCGCAACTTTCCACGGCTCCAGTCGAGGATTGGCGTTGAGAAAGTTCCCACAGAATGGCCTCGGGCTGTGAATATAGATGGTGCAGAGATATCGGCTTCGTCCAACTACTAGAGGTGTATATTTTCAGCCGAAATTTGGTTTGTCCCAGAAATTTTTTATGTCCAATCACATAATTTCTCCTAATCTGAAAGGTGCGTTCGCTAGATATTGACTGTGAAAGGAGTACGATAGGTACATTTATTGTATGGTTTTCGACTCGATGTTTTGTTTTGAGTCATATGAAATACGCATCGCAAAAATTTCATAGCCTCTATTTTCCTTTCAATAGAAATTATATACTCAATTAGAACATCTTTGTTTCGTATAGTTTTATCGGTACCATAATTCCACAAAAAAGCCCACTGTAACTTTGCGAAGATCCCCTTTAAAGGAACACAAACTGCAGGTTCATACAAATTCTAATCCATTCATACTCTAGTGTGTATCAATAGGAACAATCTGTATATTTTTCATTCTTGAGACAACAAGGTCTCAACGGTCTGAGTAACCTTACATCGTCTTAAAAACGTGATAAAGATCTATACACATTGTTTGTATCCATGGTCGGTTATATTTATCAATTCATGATATTGTTTTAACAACAAGTAAAAAACGTAAATATATAATATTAGAAGAAGAAACAAGCTTTATATCCCAGATTGTCCCAGATCATGTCCCCTTATCATCAAAAATCGACCTGTCTGAGTGTGACCAGTCTTTATGACGTGACATAACGATTTTCTGAAATTTGTACCTTCAAGAAGATAAAAATGAATATGAGGATGAGGATCCATTGTAACTGATAATAGTATATTCTAAAACAAGTTGCAGAATGAGCTCCTATTCCAACAAGAATGCGAAGTTCGAAGACGAGCGACGAAGGAGCGAGTTTTCGATAGCATGAGTGTTGGAATTGCCTTCTGCAACGAGTATTAGACGGTATTTTCTCTATTTCAGTCAATTTTTGTGAAATACTCTCGAAATTCAAATGAAAATTCAGATTAGTGACTCTTGTATTGTATGTTGGCAGTTGGCATGACATACGAAATTTGACAGATCACGGAATTTGAATTGATTTAATTCGAAACTTGATTCGATCAGAGGTCAGTACTGACAACCACAAAACGAAAAATATAACTGAAAACAATGCTGTAATGAGTTTCATTACAGCACTACTTTTAGTACTGTAATGAACTCATTACGATACTGAAATAGAGAATAGTATATTATTTTATAAGGAGGAGAAGTGTCACTTTTCATGGCGAGCTTGAGTTTACCCGCCGAACGTAGTGAGGCGGGTAATTGAAAGCGAGCCATGAAAAGTCACTTTTACTCCGAATGAAATATGTTATTTTATTTTCAAACGTTTTGAAATTCATGAAAATCTGAATATCCACTTTTGGATTGATTCACATTTGGGTACATGATTCTATCCACTTACGATCGTTATAATTGAATGAATTATGGGACATTTGCCTAGTTACGGTTGCCACGCACAATTGATTCTGACAGATATGAAGCAAAATAATCATTTGCAAGCTGGTGAGAAGTGGTTGAAAGTGAAAATGTCTTCAGAAATTGAGGTTTTGGCCATTGAAGCAGTCTTTTCCCTCGAACCATCGAAGTCAATTGAAAAATATTCTGCAGCATACCTATGATCACTTCGTGAATTGGTGCAATTCGAAAAATGTGACAGTTTACCAAGAGAATGTGCTTCTAGCATATTTTAACTTAATGGCTAGTGGAATAAAATGGAAATCCTCTGCTTTGTGAGTCCAATATTCAATGATAAAGTCGCAACTAGCGATCACATAATATGAAATAGATGTTGGTAAATTCCTGAAGTTGCGCGTATTTTTGCGTAGTAACACTTTTCCTGCCGCCGGCCGGAAAAGTGTTGCATAGCAACACTTCTCCTCCTAGGCGGAGAAATAAAACTTTTCGACGATCCTGTCAATCGAGAAATGACGTTATTATTGTACGTTTGAAAATAAAAGATATTTTTTAAAAATCATTGGACATGTCCATTTGAACGGGGAGGTAGAAAGAAGGGGAAAAAGGTGCCAACATCAATATAAGACGGCGATCTCTGGCAAATTCTCGGAACAGATCGATAAGATGGCGAGTGAAATATTCATCTCGTTATGTCCGCCTCGGAGTCGTCGAAATATGGCACCGACAGACAAATGCTGGCCCGTGACAAGTTGCTTCTGCCGGGCGCAGAATAAACTGCCTATTAAGCTTATGCCTTTGAGCGAAACCTATTTCTCCAGGAGGAGAACACGACACGTTTCATGTCGGAGCGCAATAAGGACTAGCAAAGAGCGCGATCAACATTTTTTTTGCCTCGCGAACGGCGAGTAGTCAAACATTGTTAAGGGCGAAATTTCGCACTAACTGATTCCTATCGGGGATAATTGGGGGGAGGTTCTTCTCCACTGCGATGACTAGCTGGAATGAGAAATGGGAGATGCTTCTATGAATCAGGAGAAAGTCAGATAAACACTCACAGAGTGAGTCTTTCACTCCTTCACTGATTTCTGACAAGAAATTTTCACCTGGGTTGAAATGATAAATACTATTGAAAACAAAGTGTGGAATTTTTTTTTACTATACAAGTGCAGATGGCATTGATATTCCCACAAGAGATCAAATTTCAAAAGCGAACTTCGAAGTGATTTAAGAGTTCGTTTGTATACACTTTCTGTTCAAGGTATCCTCATAAAAAATAATCAAGAGGTGTTAGTTTGGGACTCCTCGGCGGCCAGTTGATAGTGTCATAACGAGAGATCATTTTTTCTGATAAAAGGTTGACAAACTCAAGTGACTCTTGTTCAAACCATGTTTCCACATTGAAACCTCTAAACTCTTGCATCTCTGGAACCAGAAAGTTCCTTAACATATAGCAATACTACTGTAAATGCTCGTCTTCGTCGGTCTTCAAAAATTGTGAGCCAAACAGGCGTTTACCAGACATGAAAGCCCAAACAGTTCGCAAATTTTTAAGTAATTCAACGCATCGAAAATGTTTATTGAATATGTCTTTCGGTTGAAATTCACTCGACTCTAATTCCATTTTAATTTTTTCACAACTGCCATTAGAAGTGACACTTTTAATGACAGCGAACAATGTTAAAATTGATTGTTTACGTGGAAGCGTGTTGAAAATATTTTTAACATTAGTGTTAAAAATATTTTTAGCACTCCATTTTCTTATGCTGAAATCAGCAATTACAAATTCTTAATATAATTATTTAACAATCATTACTTATGCTTTTTAATATTAATCGTAAAATTAGAACAATTACTAACATTAATGCCCTGTAACGTTAGGGGGCTCCGAAACACATTAGAATCCTCAGCACCATCAGTACTTGTAGAAACCGGAAGTACAATATTGGATGATGATGATCCAAAATCTGTCAAGGTTGGGAGAATTTTTTCAGCAATGACATTTTTAAATTGGAATGGAATGATCAACATATCCCTCGGCTACCGTCGTAAACTTCCATCCACCATGTTTTTTTATATCCGTAATATTTGCTCCTGATTCTGCTAGCAATGAAGCGGAGGATCTTCGAATACAGTGTCCTGTATATTGCTTTGGTTCTGGCAGTTTGAGGAACTTGGCAACAATAGATGGAATTTTTCCAAATGTATTAATACAATTTTGATTGGAAGTGCATTTATTATTATTCATGTATTTCAGGAAAAAGCGACGATGTTTGATAACAGAATGGCGCAGTGCAAAGTACTTATGAAAATAGTCCACATACTTTCCAATAATAATGAAAGAAAGACTGACTTTCGTTTTTGTATTTGGAAGTTGTATAACCAATGAATTATTTTTTATTTTGATGTCTTCCACTGATAAATTACAAAATAATTCTTCACGCCGAAAATAGTTGCAACTATTTCAACAACGGCGCTTGACTTTATCATTGAAAATTTGCTCCACAAACTTGATGAACTTCATATTTTTTATGTTTCTTCTGAGTATGTCAGGAAAACAGTTTCACTGAAGTTTCCTTTTACGTTTTGCAATGTACGCCAGGCCAGAAAATTTTTATATGCAATATCATAGGTACTGTTGAACGAATTTTTTAGGTAAGAGTTCCAGATTTGCTCTTCTTGCAGACTCTTCAATATCCAGAGGAGCAACTTAATCGTCACTTTCATTAATAATTTGACTCCCGACAAACATATTAAGCAGTTAAAAATCCAAGACGAAAATTGGACAGGAACTAAATTCAAATGACAATGTCTTTTCTCATTTGTTAGTAATCATGACGTTGGCAACGTTTGCCATTCACAACAACCTTTTGATTATTTGAACATTAAAATGCATCTTGAAGTTTATTGTCACTGTAAATTCGCCCATTTCATCATCAATATAGATTTCACAAACTTTTTCACTCAAAAAATTAAACGTCACTGCTAACACTCATATCATAAATAACTTTATAATGCACTTTGTGACCATTCAATCAAACAAAGGCAGAATTTTTTCCATCTTATCAACTGAACTTGGTTTTAAGGGACTATTTCCTTCATGAAAACACAAGAAATTTTCCTTGGAAAAATATTTCGCTCTGATGAAGTTATGTTCGTAATCAAGACCTGTTTTCGGGGAAAAGGCATATCGTACCACAAAAATGGCATCAATAAGTTTGAATATAGTTAAAAATTCCGAATTGCTGCATTCAGTTTTCTATTGAACATTTTATACTCCATCGATCCTGCAGAGTGGAGATTTCGTTTCCACGGCATTTCCCCCCTCTGAAACGTAAACAGACCATCGAAAAGTGAAGAAAGTCGCAAAGAATCTTCAGATAGCTTCTCGACTCCCCCGAAATGAATCGAAATATTGCTAATTTAAACCTACACACAAACTGATTTGTATTCAATGAGGGATCTTTAACGACTTCAGATTTATTGAACTCGCTGCTTCCCGGAAACTTTCCTACTTAAAATTTTACTGCCGGATCTCTGAAGTTGGCTCTCCCGGAGTTTTACGAACTATAAAGCACCCTTGTAATCAGCAGTCCACTGCATGGGAAACAAATAATTTCAAATACCCGGCCGGGGATGGACCAGATTCAGATCTTCCTGCTGCCGTATTTATACAGCCCTCATTACGGATGGCGGGATCTCTGAAGAAATACAAACTTTCCGGTCTCGAGGTTGTTTTCGAACTGCTGCAGTCGCTCCGCGTAATCTCGAAAATATGGACTGGGAAAATCCGGACGAAATGATCGTTTTGTCGGGCAAAGTTCGCCCCAGGGAAGATTGTGTCTTTATCGGAGCTATTGCTCTTTATTTCCTCGAAAAGGGGCTCAGGCCAAGTCCAGATTCCTTCACGTTTCATTATCAATTCAGGAGGTTCTGCCTGACGGAAATTCTGTGGATTCACACTCATCTCCACCTCATCTCTCAACCATTAAATTCTGAAATATAAACTGCTCCCCATGAGTTAGGGATATTGACTTAAATTGCAAGAAAAATATAGTTTAAATGAGATTTTGTGATTAAAATTCATTTTCATTTGATTTTAAGTTGCAGGAAATAATAGTCACTTATATATAATAATGAGTGTTGAAAGTGACGTTTTATTTTGTAAGTGGAAAAGTTTGTGAAATGAGCGGAGCGAATCGAACAATTTCACGAACAAAATAAAATCACTTTTATCACAAATACCATATGATCTTTTTTGTACAACGGCCCCATTTTGATAATGAAATGGGCGAATTTGCAACTACAATAAACTTCAAATTGCATTTTAATATTCAAATAATCAGAAGGTTGTTGTGAATGGCAAACGTTGCCAACGTTATTATTACTTACAAATGAGAAAAGACGCTCTCATTTGAATTTCATTCCTGGTCCAGTTTTTTTCTTGAGTTTTTAACTGCTTAATATGTTTGGTTGTTCTTCTGGATATTGAAGAGTCTGCAAAAAGAACAAATCTGGAACTCCTACCTAAAAAATCTGTCCAGCAGTTCGATATTGCATATAACAATTTCCTGGCTTGGTGTTAATTGAAAAATGTAGAAGGGAACTTCAGTGAAACTGTTTTCCTGGCATACTTAGGAGAAAAATAAAAAATTTGGAGTTTATTAACTTTGTGAAGCAAATTTTTAATGATAAAGTCAAGTGCCCTTGTTGAAAATGGTGTGGATGTTAGTAAATATTTTAAGGTAATAGTATATTTAAAATGGAAAAGTGAAGGATATCGTCCAAAAAAAATCGAAAATTCTCACTCGTGAACAAGTTGAAAAGTTTATATAGGAGGCACCAGATGAGAAATACTTGATGGTTAAGGTTGCAACTATTTTCGAATTATTTGGAGAGTATCGTCTTGAACAATTGTCTAATTCATCAGTAGAAGACTTCGAAATAACAAATAAATCATTGGTTATACAACTTCCAAATACAAAAACAAAAGTCACTCGTTCCTCTCAGTATTATTGCGAAGTATGTAGACTATTTTCATAAGTACTTTGCGCTACGCCCTTCTGTCATCAAACATCGTCGTTTTTTCCTGAAATACATGAATAATAAATGCACTGCCAATCTAGTTGTTATTAATACATTTGGGAAAATTCCATCTTTTGTTGCCGAATTCCTCAAACTGCCAGAACCAACGCAATATACAGGACACTGTTTTCGAAGATCCTCCGCTTCATTGCTAGCAAAATCAGGAGCAAATATAACGGATATGAAAACATGGTGGATGGAAGTTTACGACGGTAGCCGAGGGCTATGTTGATCATTCCATTGCATATCAGCACCTCAGAGGTAAAGTGTGTTAAGTCACATTTTTTCAGACACGAACTTTCTACAATTATGGATTCATATTAGTGAATTCTAGCTAGTGGAACACATTTTTGACTACCTAGATATATCGAGTCGCCAAATAATGGCAATGAACATTCTTTGACACAATAATCGAACTGAAAAATCTCTCTTTTGTCCAATTCTGAAATTGTGACTTAACACACTTTACCTCTGGGGTGCTGATATAGAAATGTCATTGCTGCAAAAATTCTCCCAACCTCAACAGATTTAGGATCATCATCATCCAATATTGTACTTCCGGTTTCTACAAGTACTGATGGTGTTGAGGATTCTTTTAATGTGTTGCGAAGCTCCCTAAAGTCACAGGGCATTAATGTTAGTGTTTGTTCTAGTTTTACGATCAATATTAAAGTTCATAATTAATGATTGTTAAATATTGATAATGAAAATTTGCAATTGCTGAATTTTTTCTTCGTAGCTCCTTGGTGCCTTGCTGATTTTTCTGAAACACACTCAACCTATTTCGTCTGTTCATTCTTGGTTTCGCTGCTCATCCTAAGAATATAGTTCATGATTCTTAGGATTCGTCACAACTACTCAAGCTCAGTTAGAATTGGCGTGAAGAACTTGTGTTTATCTCAATCAGAATAACGTTGGAAAAAATACTTCTGTCATATTCATCAGGAACTCTAGAAACTCAGCTAAGTGGTTTTAATACATCCAACATACATACAACACCTTGCAACAGTCCTGAGTGATAAGAAATTGGCATCAATGGAAGTTGCTCCCAGAAATTCGAACAGAAATTTATGGCTCCATTCTTCAATCAAGAGAGCCTTTTACTTGAGAAACAGGAGGAAATTTCCATACATGGACACCTTAAATTTTCCGAATTTTCAATTAACAATTCTGGTGTTAATTACATCAACAAAGATCACGGAATAGGTAACTCAGCCTTAACTAAAAAAAAATGTTCTCGATGTGCCTTCGTAAAGGCAAAGAATTTTCTTTTTCTTAAAAACATCAGGCTTCACAGTCACAAAAAGAATTGGGCGTTTCCATCACTTTGAGAAACTAGCAAGCGGACCCTGAATAGAGCCACTGCTAAAACCTCATTCAGTGAAAGAGGAAGTACAGATTTCTTTTTTTGCATTTGATTGGAGATGTGAAACTTCATTTTGACGCAATTGGATGTCACCACCTTAGTACTTTGTAATATTTTACTCATTACTTCACAACCAATTGCTTCAAATTTCGAAGTTTTTTATGAAGATTTTGTCCTGAGATGTGCGGGATACTGATGAGGCCCAACAAGGCCGAAACCGGTATATCTCTTATCTCAGTGACAAAATCTAATATCACTTCTCCAACCTCATGATAAAAGATCTCTGAGCCTGGGAATTGAAAATGGTATTCATTTCGATGATTACTATTTTGAATTCATCTATGTTTCAAAAATCAGCCTTAACTGTTCCAGCTCTTGCTGTTTCCAGTGGAGGTATCCTTGTTTGGAGGTGAGATCGATGCGAGGGATCAACAAATGGGAGTTCATTAGGCCCGGAACTAATTTTCTTCGTCGGGGACCTGAAAGAAGAAGCGTTCGGAAGTTTGCAAAACTAGGAACGCTCGCGGCAGAGCCCACACGCTGCTGCCAAGTGGGAGAAGCGAGGGCAGAAATAAATTATCAACTGAATGAACGTCAGTTTCGATGGAGTTCATCCAACAAAAACTTGAGTAAATCATCACTTCGACAACTGAGATGAAAGTTCCAACGAGGCCATTTGCGAAATACGCGAAAGTTAACGACTGGGGCGAACATTGGGAGGAAGGTCGATGGAAAATTAATTTTCGAAGTTGAATTTTTCGAATCAGACGGAAAGTTACCGGGCCCTTAATGAGGCCGCATGAATTTCAATTTCTAAGTGGGCGATGCCATCGATTCGTCCTGGAGAATGCAGACGGAGTTGAGGCATCCATTGACGAATTCGATTTTTATGACATTCAAGAAGGCTAGGTTGATAAAAAGCAGTAGATTTGCTAATGTTTGATTTGAATGTTTCTTCAATTAGCGAGTTAACAATGTGAAAGAGCCTAATATTGCATGAATCAAATATTCATCCAGTGATAGGTACCAGGTTTAGAAAATCGTTTAAGGTATTTTGAAAAAAGGTAACTACTTTTGCCTCTGAAATATAAGGCGAAAACGAAAAATGTACAGTTTTGGAGATGTTATTATTTCTCTGGCCCTGTATAAGATAAAAAAAAATCGAAAATTGTTTATAATTAATATTTTTACGTAGAATCCAGTGGCGTAGTTGAAGAAAATCTCAAGAGCACTGTCTTTGAGATTGAGCAAATACATGGTATTTTTCAAATGGAAGACTTTGTATATTTTAACGTCAAATTTTTACATTTTCTTTCTGGATATATTGTTGTATCTCAGCGTAACCTTCAATAAATTTCAGCTTAAAAAATCAGATGTTTTTATGTTTGTTTTTCGATAGTAGGTCATGAATTTTTTTACACATTACTCTTACATTTAATTGTTACTTTTTATAACGCCTTCTCCCTTAATTTGTTTTATTATATTTAAAATAAACTCAAAATATCCCGAAAGGAACTTTGATATTCATATTGAAATTTTTTGCATCTTTAACTTTTGTGTGGATAAATTCATGTATTATTAATATGAAATTATGAAAAAACAAACATAAATATGAACTTTTCAGATTTTTGAAGTTCATTGAAGGTAAGGTTGTGACATATAAATGGATTAAAAAAATGCAAAAATTTAATGTTAAAATTCCAAGTTTGAGATCAATCTCAAAAACAGTACTCTGGAAAAATTTTTCAACTACGCCACAGATTCCTACGTAAATCTATCTATTACAAGCACTTTTCATTTTTTATCCCGTAGCGGTCTTCAAACATCTGAAGTGCCGAAAAATCATCACCTAGAAGGTCGTATCCGGTTTGAAAAACCCTCACAACCAGAGAGCAAGAATTTGTGGATTTTGAATTTAAATATTGAAGGAATTTCGAAAGACAAGTGTGATTACGTCTCCAACTTAGCTGATGAACATGGTATCGAAGTGATTCTTCTGCAAGAAACCCACACGGCAACAGAAAAAAATCCTTGTGAAAGAGGACAGTTGAATGGTTATGTATTAATTTATATTTTACGAGTTTAGCTTGTTATGTTGAAAAAATATCAGTTCTTAATTTTCAACGGATTCGTAAAGGGAATATTGATGCAGTTTTTTTCATTTCTATCAAATTTTGTGACATTTCTGTCATAAATATTTATAAACCTCCGAACATTATTTGGCCAAGAAATCTGAATGTTGATGTTTTTTAAAGTAGCAAATGCATTTCTAAAATGCATTTGATATATTCTGAATAATCGGTTTCTTTTCTGCTTTTTTTTTTCATTTCAGATTAAGAATTGCGAGTAGTTTTGGGAATAATCTGTTCATCCGAGCCCATCGACGGATAACATGATGTCTTTCAAGATTTTCCTGATATTTAATATTTTATGTTATTTTCTTCTGGGTCCTATATTTCAGAAAAAAAAGTAGTTGGAATATTTCTGTTTGTGGATTTGAAAGGTTTACAAAAACTGCATGTATCTAAGTATCTTTAATAATAGCTGAGATACAGTGCAGCCCCAATCAATTTGGGACACAGTGTACCTATACGTACTGGCCTAAAAAATGATCTACTACCTAGCCAGATATTTTCACTGGAACGCTGTTCATGCTTGGATTCACGAATGGTGTGTGGATTTTTATCCCCCCAAATATGGCTATTATGAAATTTAAGTCGGCTTCATAAGTGAAAAAAAATCTGACGTCTGAATTACAGATTTTGGACGTCTAGTATAACAAACTTTTTATTTAATCAACTAAAGACTAAAAACTTGATTGAATGTCACATGAAAAGTTGACATGGTTCAGATCTTCTTCCATTAGCACTGCCATACATGAAACCTCACCTTAAAATTCAGGAATGATAATATTTTGCATCCTATGAAGTGACATATGAAAAGCAAATGTTTGATGCCTGCTATTTTGAGGTCTTTAATCAGCTCTGGAAATATTGAAACTTTGTTTTTTAACACCCTTTTCATCTACCACACTCGTTGGCTACTTTAAAATGCCATCATCGTTTTAAATTTCTCAAATTCAAACCAAAAACTGAGGAAATCTGAAAGAAAATGTATTCCATGAAGAAGGGGAGTAACTGGCGTAGAAAAAATTTCAATTACACTTCGACAGCGATGAAAAGGAGTTGCTTTAATTTCATATCATGATCTGAGCCTTATATGAATGAAGGAAACTCCACCTCTTAGAAAGAACTCATTGAGTGCAGCAGCTGTATCACGCCGATAAAAGGGAGCGGAAGGTTGAGAGATCAAACTGAATAATGCCGTAACCGAAAAGCGATGAAAACTAACTTTTCATTTTCGCCCCGACCGAGAAAACACAAAGCGTGAGGCGATAATTCACCCTGTTTTGCCAGATTTCACCCCATCGAATTGATTTAGCCGCTTCCGGTGGCGGTCTGTGTTGATTTTTCCACTTTAATTTCATTAGAGTGCCGTGTAGACACGCGGTGTCACCGAAATTATTTCTATTCTGGGGGCGGTTATAAATCAGGCGGCAGTTCATGCATGAATTCATAAAAGTCTCTCACCTTTTCCAGCTTGTACTCCCGGAGTTATACAATGTCGGCACGAATTTAATAAATCAAATGAATTTAATTAACTCCCCGCCAGTAGCGACCTCTGCAGCGACCAATCGAAATGGCCGATTCTGCGAGTTACGAGTCAGCCTTATAATATTCGCTATTTATATCCAGGTGCCCTTCGCCAGAACGAGTTTTATTTTTCCTCTGAATTGATGATGTTTAGCCTACCCTTAAATTGTTCGAAATCATACTTTGGAGGGAACACATCAACTGAAAGCTTGCTCCATAATTTTCCAGTTCGTTAGAAGGACTTCAGATGTATGAATTTTGGTAATATGTACGACATCGGTTCAAAATCAAATGAAATTGAATTTTTAATAAGTAACGGTACCAGTTATTCATTTCTATACTCCCCGTCAATAAATTCCGGACAGGCAAAATTTTTGTCAAATTCAACCCGTATCTTTGTTCATGGTTCTCCGATTTTGTTGAAATTTTCTCCAGGTATAGTATTGGGTCTTGTTATAGTAACCTGAAATTAACTTTGCGAAAATACCTGTAGTTCATCCGTTATACAGGGTGAAACAAAACCTTGTTTTATACCCTTCAATTCAAAACACCCTGTGGTAAATTAGAGGCAGAAAATTTGATATCATTTAATTTTTATTTGAAGTGCGACTCTTTCTCAACAAAATGTTTTTTGACTTACGTCAGTATCGGCTTCAAAAGAAAAGATAGAAATTTTCAAAGAAATTGTTGCATTTTTTCAATTCTTATAACAATTTAAAAGATTACAATACCTTAGCGACTAGTAAACATAAACAAACATTTAAAAATTGATAGCGTGTATTTCCACCTCGCTTTCTCATCGCTTCTACCATACGACGTAGTATGGTTGCATTTACGAAGTGCTTCTGGGGGAAGCAACAATTTCTGTTAATGCAGAACAATGCTAGAACTCACGTTGCACGGGTTCTAACGAATACTTTGAAGAGGCGAATATTCAATGATTCGTGTGGCCGGACAGAAGGCCGGATTTAAATCCAATTGAACATGTATGGGATATGCTAGATAGACATGTTCGAAATCGGCAGCCTAACACCTTGCCCGATTTAAGAACAGCCCTTCTAGAAGAACGGGAAAATATTCCCCCAGAAGCAATTTGTAAATACATTGAAAGTATGCCACGTCGTATGGTACAAGCGATGAGATGTTTGTTATGTTGACTAGTCGATAAGGTATTGAAATGTTTTAAATAGTTATAAAAATTGAAAAAATGCAACCCTTTCTTTGAAAATGTGTATCTTTTTTTTTTTGAAGCAGATACTGACGTAAATTTAAAAAAATATTTGTTATGAAAGGGTCACACTTCAAATTGAAACTGAATGATATAAAATTTTCATCCTCAAATTCACCACAGGGTGTTTAGAAATGAAGTGTATAAAACAAGGTTTTGTTTCACCCCTGTATAACGGATGAACTACAGGTATTTTCGCAAAGTAAATTTCAGGTTAATATAACAAGACCCAATACTATACCTGGTGAAAATTTCAACAAAATCGGAGAACCACGAAAAAAGATACAAAAATTTTGCCTGTCCGGAATTTATTGAAGGGGAGTGTATTTCAAGAGATATACAGAATTGAAGTTATTAATTTATTACAAGTAGACATATCAAAAATGTCAGAAACTTCCTCTGTTACAAACATTCGTAATATTTTTAGTATTATGACGAATCACAAAATTTATTCCTCTCTCATTTCGTCTTTTCCAGAGACTGAGAGAGAAAACCGTGAAAAAGTTTGGAAAAAATACAGAATTTCACTCGATCTCACCATAATATATTTCAATTGATATTTTTGTGAAGTTCTTCATGAAATTTTTTTGAACCTTTTTTGCAAAGAAATTACTCGTCAAATATTAGTATACGAGAAACATCCCCTGAGGACAAACTTTAGTTCGTACATATTTCATTCGGGCAAGCATATGAAATTTAAAAAAACAACGCAACAATTTGTCAACAACTGAGGTTTCAGTATCTTGTTGTGATTCTAACGCGTGGATTCTGGAAGTCGAAAAAGGCTGGGAATCTCCCTGAACGATCACTAAAAAGGCCTCCTCGGCAACGGTGTAACCGAGTAAATCGTCTCTTCGACAGCGGTGTTAAAACTTTCGCAAGAACCGTATCTCCCCGCGTTATATCTCAGTTATTCAAAAAGTTTTCATCTGGAAAGGTTCCATTGGGGAAAATTCCCCCGTTTCATGATGGGCCCTGAATGAAATTTCATGCGTTTACGGCAATTATTTATTGCTATCTCCTTGCTTTTCGCCACGGTTGCTTGCGCCTCGCGAAAACCCAGAAATTGTAATACTGCGAAAATATGGTAAAATTATTCGACAGACTGCCATTCCGGACTCGGGAACTTTGGAGTTGGGACTTTGGATGGCCGATGTTTTTTTATTCCTTGATTATTGTTTCCAGCGTCTCGGCTACTTCCTTGGTGCGGAACTTGAGGGAAAAACCGCCTGCCAAAAATAGAAATTCTGTATCGGATATTCAAATGAAAATTGTGATGTGCCTGCTCGATTTTTCATCTGGGAAGAAAGTCGGAATAAAAGTAAGTGTTAATTTGAAGACATCACAAGAATTGGATAGCGCATCTCAATCAACATTGACAATAATAACTTGAATCGATCCAATAAAAATCAGTATGAGATATTTCGTCAATCTGGTCGCCTTTTTTCTGGAGTTTGGTTCTTTGCATATGCTTAATTAATGTTCTTATTTTGAAATCGAGTCAGTTCATCAACGGCTTCAATTTGAAACAATTTTTCTGAAAATGCCAAGACGTAAAATAACGAACGCTGAGGCTAATGGGGCTATCGGAATGCTGCAGGGTTTCCTAACTCAGGATATTGTAGCGGAAAGGCTCCAAGTCAGGCAAGTGTAATATCCCGACTTTGGAATAGGTCCAGACAGGTTCCGTGTTGGAAATACCAAGGTTTAGTGGGCGACGAAAAACAACACATATTCAGGATCTTTTCATCACCCTTTCGGCGAGAAGAAAAAAACCTACATCTACGCGTAGAATGCTACGGAATACTTTTCAAAATGCAGATGGGGTCCAAGTTTCCATTAGACGACGTTTGGGAGTCATGAAGAGGAGTTTCCTCAACATGTGACCATAAACGTCGAAGACTAGAATGGGCAAGGCAATATATCAATTGGAACGTCCTTAAATGATCTGAGAGAGCTTCTGCCCCGTTTATGGAACCAAATTCCTCAAGAAATGTTCAACAACCTCGTGTGTTGTATGCAAAGAAGATGTCAAGCTGTTATTGATGCCCGTAAAGGTCATATTTGAAAGTCTTGAAATGCTTGAATTCTTCGGCAATATAATTTCGTTACTTCACTCGATTTTTCTTAACCACCATATTAATATGAGTTTTTATCACAAACTTTCATTTAAACTATATTTTGTTTGCAATTTTAGTCAATATCCCTATTATTATTATTATTATTCTTCTGAACAGGGGTCGTTGTGGCTACGTTCAGCCTTCCGGGAACTTCCCTCATTATCCCTCACTCATGTGCAGAAGTTTGGACGTTTTAGAGAAAATTCGGGTAACGAAGATAAGTGAATCTCCCACATTGGACTATCAATCTCAGTAACAAAAATAACAATAATTGGGAGTAGGTATAATATTATCATTATATTTTCATCACAATTTGTTTGACTTTCCAGTAGACTGATATTTTTATTTTCATTGTGCTTAGGAGAACTCTGAAAAATATTTGCTCATTTTTTGTTATCCATAGTTATGTCTTGATTCAGATTCGAAAGCTTTATGTGTGGTCAAAACGGATTTTTTTTAAACTTTTTATTACATCCCTGTTTCTTGACAAAATGTTCAGTATTTTCTGTTGTTTAAGAGAAAAATCAATGAATGAGTGTCATGCCCGACAATCAATCTTGAAAATGAATGCTTTTTACGAACGATTTTAGCGAACGCACACATAAAACGAACGCGAAAGTATAAAGCCGGGATTACACGTCGATAGAGTGCACCTGATATGACGCTGTGAATTTTAGTGTCGAACGACCGAGTGGTAAACACTCGGATGGCTATCACGAAGATATCTAGGATTCCATTTACATCCGGCGAAACAGTCCACTACCTGGGAACTTCGCGCTGAAGAAGGCGTGGGACTTTAACGTTTCCGTTTCATTCAATTACGCTAAAAGCTCGCAGATCGTGATTTTCGAGCATTAAAAGCGGAATTTCCGAATATTATTCGGAAACCTGACGGAAATATCGGGCTGTTCGGGATACAACTGTTTCACTCGTTCATATCCATCCATCGGATATTTATAAGCTACCGAGAAATGCTCTCTATTGGAATGGAATAAATGCCGGACCGGAAAATTATGACCCCCGCTTATGAAATGGACGAATATTATGTCCCTAGAGTGCAATTCTGCTATGACTTATCAGGTATTCCATCTAAAGTATCTAGAAAAGAAGAATTGTTGCTCCGACGATATTCTGTTTCGATAAGATTGCATTCTGAAATTTCCTATATTACTGTTCTTCTCCTGTTTCTTTCTTTGCTTTGTTTTTCACTTATTTCGATTTATTTCTGTTCATTTTCTGTCCTTTCCCATCATGAGTTCATTGTTGTTTTTGCTAATTCAAAAATATAGTTTGAATGGGATTGAACTCCATCTGCATTTTGAAGAGTATTCCGTAACCTTCTACACGTAGATGTAAGCTTTTTTCTCGCCGAAACGGTGATGAAACGATCCTGAGCAGGTGTTGTTTTTCGTCGTCCACCAAGCCTTGGTCTTTCCAACATGGAACCTGTCTCCCTGAAACTATTCCAAAGTCGAGATATCACACTTTGGCTGACTTGGAGCCTTTCCGCTACAACAACCTGAGTTAGGCCACCCTGTAGAATTCCGATAGCCCTATTAGCCTCAGCGTTTGTTAATTTACGTCTTGGCATTTTCAGAAAACTCGTTTCAAATCGAAGCTGTTGATAAACTGACTCCATTGCAAAATAAGAACTCTCATGAAGCATAAGCAAGAAGATCACATACTTTTCAAAACGATTGAATAAGATATCCCTAACTCTTTTGGAGCAATATATTTACCAATATTCATTTAATGCCTGATAGTTGGAATATCGGGGCCACAGTGTCGACGATTTCCATATTTTATCCCTAGTCTTCGTGTTAAAATATTCTAATAGCTCATTCTCTTGAAAAATTGTTACACCATTCTGCAAGTATTTCTTATGCTACAGAATAATTTCCAATAGTTTTTGATGGCCCAAGGAAATATTTTCTCAAATGTTTCATTTAGATTATATTAAGATCTTCTCTTACAGTCTGACCATACAATAGATTTTCTTTTTCATGAAATGCTCAGTCACCGGTGAATTCAGAATACAGATACTTCCTAGGGCATTTATATCTCCATCATTAAGGCATCCTCTGGCGTATCGGCAAGCTTTTGTATCATGCAGTCTTTTCTTCCATGTTAATGTTGTATTGTTTTTCGTCTTCCTTTTATGGTTTCCATATTCATCTTTAGGTAGTAGTTGTTGTGCCCGAGGTCCAATAATTGTTGTGTCCATTCTCCAGAGCATTCCCTACTGGTTCTGATTAGTCGGACTGTTTGAGTCTAGCCATTTCATTCAGAATTCGACGAATGGTTGACGAAGTCGTCAGAACTAACGAGTCGATCGCATCAGCTGAACGATTATAATCGACGCAATTAGAGCCCGTGTTTAAATTCTCTGTGAAATTGCGTTTCGGCGTAACAATCCGAGTACGCGAAATCCCCATAACTAAATTGTTCGAAAGCCGGAGCCGGTTCGGAAACAGCAAACTGATCTCTGAACTCGGTCATTATCGCAAATTGAACCTCTCCCGGCTGATTGATTGATTGAGCCGATATGGATCGTACAATTGCGGATGATGAACGCCGGAATATGGAAAAGGGGAAAGATGGAGATATCGACAACGCGTCTGATTGCAACAGGCGTCTATGAAGGCTGGATGCAGCATCAATCAGGATAATGCTTCACATCACTGTTTTTGTTTTCATTAGAGTCATTCTTTTTGAAGCATTGAAGTTCTCTGTGAAATTTAATGGAGTAGAAACGGAAGATCAACGTTAACAAGACCAACCATTTTCAGTCAAAATGTAAAAAAGTCACTGTGAAGTCATTCTGACATTTTCATAGGGGACTACATAGTTTTGATTTGATCACAAAAGTTTTTTAGACTATAAGGGATGCAAGAAAAATTTACCAGTCGAGGACGAGTTTGCACCCGAGCGATAGCGAGGGCTTTCAAAAAAGTACTCGTTAATGTACTTATATATTTATATAGTACACAGGGTGTACCAAGTTCGAAGGCCTTTCAAACGTTTCTGGAGACCTGGATCTATTTAAAAAATATTGAAAATTGGGATTACTATAATATTCAACATTATCTACCGAGCTAAAATGTTCTTGGAGCCTGACCATTTTCACATACCTATACAGGGTATGAAAATAATTTTTTTTTCTTCGTTTCCAATTTTGATATAGTATTCTATTCTGAATATATCCTCATTAAAATCGTTGCATTCGTCAAAATACCGCTTAGAATATGAAGAAAAAAGGGAGATAAGAGTGTCCTGTATTTTATTTGTTATTCCTAATCTAAATATCTTGAACAAAATTCATTTTCACATTTTGAAGTCAAAAACTACAAGAATATTGTAAATTTTTTGAAAATCTCGTGACAGGGTGTTCGAAATGTTGGGTCAAGAATTAGTGTGGTTGATAACTTTCGTTTTTCGATTTAGAACTCTATTTTTTATGTTTGCGTTTGAATCTGCGAGGAAAAATAATGATGGTGTTTTCACATTTTCATGCACCTAAAATGAATAATTATTGAGTTATTCAGCTTTTTTTGATTTTATGTCGTACTCAGAGTAAAATTCATAAAATTTTAAGGATATCAACAAAAATAAATGAAGTCAGAAAAAAATCTGTCACTAGTGATTTATTATAATAATTCATCTTCTATGACCACAGATCACTGTTGATATGAAACAGATTTTATGCATTTGACTCTACGTACGACATAAAATCCGAAAATCCTGAATATCTCAAAAAGTATTCAATTTAGGAGCATGCTAGAACACTATCATTATTTTTCCTTACAGAATCCATCGAAATCATAAAAAATTGGGTTCTCATTCCACAAACGAAAGTTATGGGCCAATCTTGATCCCAATTTTTGACCCAATATTTATAAGATCCTGTGACGACTTTTTCAAAATTCTAGAAATGTACAATATAGCCATAATCTCCCATGTGAAAATGGTTTGTGCTTAAGATATTTTGCATGGGAATATCAAATATAATACCGAATACTCTTTTCTCCCTTTATTTTTCAGTTTTTTTTTCATATTATGAAAAGTATTTCGACGAATGCAACGATTTTTATAGGAATTTATTCAGAATTGAATACTCTATAGAAATTGGAGACAAAAAATAGGAAAAAAATTATTTTTATTTGTTTCTTCATTCCCTGTATAACTGAAAGTGGTGGGGCTTCGAGAATATTTTAGCTATTTTAGCAGGATCTCAATTTTCAGAATTAAAATAGATCTTGGTCTCCTGAAAGGGACGTTGAACTTGGTACACCTTGTAACGGTGGATTACAATACAGCGAGAGGAAAATTAAAAAAAAAATTATTATCTCATCTAAAACCATCACTTGAGAATTCATATCACTCTGCCAGAGAATTAATGCCATTCGTGGTATAGATCTTCTGCTTGACTTATTCTTAATATAATCCCAATACCTTAAATAACTATTATTCCATTTGTTTTCTCCATAGTGGATTACAGATTTTGAAGTGAACACTCATCAATTGTGCCCAAAACAAGCAGTTAGCACAAAAGTTGGTATGTCATTGGAAAGCACACCAAATGGGGTAGTTCTTGCTGAAAAGAAAACATGTCCATAATGAATACTTTTCCAAGGATAAAGGAAAATATGATTGATTTTCATAAGTTCAATAACTTGATATTCTTCTTCTCGAACGTATTATGGCACACTGAAATTCCTCTCTTGTAGAAAATTTAATGCCATTTCCCAATATGAAATCGAATTTGATAAAGCTACAAGAATAACTGAAATATACTTTAATTCGTGAAAAAACTTGAAATATTTCGTGACATCAAGAAATGTTGAATTGAAGAATTACTATCAAGATTTGGACCATGTGTTATGAGACATTTTTTGTCGCAAATGACTTGAACTCTCTTGTCTCACTGTTGTAATTGCGTTCCCCAAATTCTCCGAAACCACCAACCGATTGACCAATTTCCCCCATTCACCGGAATCCCATCGAACCGGGATAAAACAAATCGAAACGACGTCCCCAATTCGTTCGACAACGAGCGCATCGTCAACTTTTTCACGAGCGGCATTATAGCCGGGGATTATCCGCAAGTGAATTGCCTATTCGGCCAACAATGATGTTCGCATCCCCTCGCCTGGATATCGAATATAAATGTCACAACAAATACAGACTGCGAACGTTTGTCGTGAATGTCACATGATTATTACCTGCCAATGTCAGGGGACAATTGCCCAAGTACGGGGCATTGTGCTAACGCAATCTGCGGACAATGGGGCCCCACAGGGGCCCCATGGTTTCTACATCTGTTGAAATGGGACACCGCCGTTGCGACTGCGATAAAAATGGGTCTTTGGGAATTTATCGCGTTCGGATCTACGCCGCTGCTGTGTGCGGAGACAATGTGTTGCGAGAGCTATTCGAGATAGGCGGAACAAAGAGGACAACTTGAGTTAACTACTGATAAGGTCGCCTGTTGCCCCTGGGATTGCGCATATGGCGGTTTCGGGGGTTCAATCGGAGATATACAGCCTATAAAACAGGTTTTTTCATCGCGTTCATGAAGTTTCACTAAAATATACTCTCTATAGATCAGATCACCTATGAGGTTGGAGTTTTTCGAGCTGAAGAATCTGGTCTAATTCTTCTTAAGTTTTCGGAAATGAAACGACTTCTTTTCTCAAGATTTCTACTTAAATGTGACAGACTTTGAATATTACGTAGAGCCTTTCTCATTTAAAAAGTTTTTCAGTAGCTGTCTTATCTATTTCATGTAAATAAAGCAAATTTGAGTCCTCTTTATCATGCTGATTCTTCATATACATTCGAGGTTAGTAAACCTGATATCCGTGTTATATTTATAATATCTTACATTATGTACTCAAGGTAACATAAATCATCCACTGGAAAGATTTATCATTAACAAAACAAAATAAATGAAGTCTAGAAAAGTCTAGAAACTTTGATAGTTTGAGACATTCATGTTAGTGTAGAGTACATAGTTACAAGTACTTTAAGAGTGTTTAATTACAACCCTATCGATACAATAAAAACGAATCTGATATACAGGGTGTAAGAAATTCGATGCCATTTTGGACGTTTCTGGAAAACTGGACCTATTTGACATCTTGAAATTCAGATTTTGATATTGTTCGACTTTATCTACCAAGCTAGAATACTCTTGAAGCCTGACCATATTCACTTAAACAGGGAAAAAAATTTTCTATTTTTTCGTTCTTAATTTTAAAAGAGTATTCAATTCCGAATACATTCCTATTCGAATCGTTGCATTCTTTAGAATTTGTTTCAAAATATCGAGAAAAACTGAAGAAAAAAAGGGAGATACGAGTATTCGGTATCATAATTGTTATTTCTATTCTGGATGTCTTCAGTACAAACATTTCCTTCATTTTTGAAGTCGAAGACTGTGGAAATATTGTACATTTCAGAATTTTGAAATACTCGTCATAGGATGTTCGAAAGGTTGGGTCCAAAATTGGGATCAAGATTGGACCATAACTCTTGTTTTTCGAATTAGAAACCTACTTTTTTATGATTGCGTTTGATTCTGCGAAGAAAATGATATTTTTGTAAAATATTAATCCTCCTGAAGTAAACAAGTCTTGAGTTATTTTTGAAATTCTGATTTCATGTCTTATGTTGAGTGAAATTTATAAAATCTGTTCATATCAACAATGATCTATGGCCATAGAATATTAATTATTCCAATAATCCACTAGTGACAGACCTGTTTTCTTGATATCAATCTCAGATTTCATTAATTTAATTCTACGACATAAAATCAAAAAATCCTAAATATCTCAAGAATTATTCATTTCAGGTGAATCAACATCTTGAAAAACTATCATTATTTTTCTTCGCAAAATCCAACACAATGAAAAAATAGGGTTCTAATTAGAAAAATGAAAATTATGGACGAATGTTGATCCCCGTTTTTGAAACAACATTTGGATCACCCTGTGAAGAGTTTTTCAAAATTCTAGAACTATACAATAATTCCACCGTCTTCGACTTTAAAAATTTGAAAACGGTTTGTGCTTAGTATAATTAGAATAGGAAAAAAAAAACAAAATGGCGAATAGTACCATCTTCTAATTATTTTAATTTTTTTCTCCATATTTTGAAAAATATTTTGATTAATGCAACGATTTCAAAAAGAATGTATTCAGAATTGAATACTCCATCAAAATTGTGAAAGGAAAATCAGAAAAAATAATTTTCAAATTTCGACAAGAACCGAACATTTGTGTGAATTCATCATGTAAAATAAAAAAATAGAAGGTATTTAAAGTTCTTTCTTAGTAAAAAAAACTGAAAAATAAAATACTGAGACCTAATAATCACACTCGTTACACTTATGACGAATATAATGGCGACCATACCACCTGCGAACTCTGAGTGGAATCAAAGCTCACATGGCATTTGATCCATTACTCACCAGCCTTTTTTTCTTTGAGCGTCTAAAACTAAGAATAAAAATTTTACTTTTGTCCTAACGAAAAAATTGAAATTTTACTGTGTTTTGAAAGTTTCATTATTATTGCAAATTTGGAATGAAAAAATTCGGAATGATGCCACAAGAAACTAACAATGTTCACGATGAGAATGCATTTCATGAAAATGTCTTTTGCAGTTACTCGTATAACTTTGAGTTATAACGACCCTGGTGTTACCCTTCACAGAGTACATCTTGCTTGAAATTGCATATGATATTCCGAATAAGACTTCTCCATTTCTCGAATAAACAATCTTGTACCTGGAAACCATACAAGTATGTATTTGCACATTCGAATTTCATGGAAAAATATCATGTTCCTCCCAATATTCAACATACATATTCATACGGTGTTTACGCTAGTTACCCGCTCGTAATTCCGAGATATTTAATACAAACAATATCGGAGAATAACAGTAAATACGCACATATATATGTTTTAGGCGGCATTTATAGAGAACGCGGTCGCATATTAACAACACACCGCCGTTTTGCAAAACGGCGGAATAGGCCAAAGTTAGGGTTAATCAACCGTGTGTAATGCACCCCGCTGCAAAATTTATGTTTTCATCGTGGAGTTCGTTTTATTCCACTGAATTATCGATTAAACAATTTCGCGTTGGCGAATCGCAAATAATGAGCCGCAGGAACAAAAATAATGGCGGGGCGGAATCCAATTACAGCGGATTCGACGTACTTATCCACGTATCCGAAGAAATTGATATCGTTTTTGACGTAATCGATCATCGTTCATTTGGTTCAACCCAAGACGTACAGGTAGTTATTCAAAATTTGAAAATTCCGTTTCCAACATCCTTTATCTAAGACCTTATCAATATTTCACATACAGTATGTCCCAGAAGTCATAATGGTCCTCGTAAAATTACACTGCGCAAAAAAATTAACGCTTATTCTGAAAATCTCAATTTTAATGAAAGTTAACTCTACATTGACTTTATAACTTATTTTTTATGTTCTCTCGGGAAGGTTTCGAACGAAACAAGATACAGTAAATGGAAGAAAAATTCAGGATTTCACCGAATCTCAAGTGGAAGAAGATAAATGAAAAATTTTCAAAATACTGAAATGCTGATAAGTGATTTAATGCTTGATATTTCCACCCCTTGCGTTAATTACAGCTCGGATACGACGGTTCTTACTGAAAATGAGTGATCTTAAAATGTTCTGATCTAATCCTTCCCAGATTTCTCCGAGTTGGATTCCTAAGTCATTGAGAGTAGCTGGATGATTTTCTGAACTTCTCAGCCTTCTATTGGTAGGTTGTTCCAAACCTGCTCAATTGGATTGAGATCTGGACTTCTTGCTGGCCATTCAATTCGAGAGATTTCTACATCTTCAAGGTTCTCCTGAACGATGCTCGCACGATGGGGTCTGGCATTATCGTCCATAAAACTGAATGTACCATACCAATGTATGGGGCAAATGGTACTACATGATCTTCAAGAATGTTCCTTATATACCTATCAGCATTCATAGCTCCATTATCAACGACCACTAGGTCTGTGCGAGCAGTCAAAGATATTCCACCCCATACCATAATCGATCCTCCCCCGAAACCAGTTGTATTCAGGAAATTGCACTAAGCATATCTTTCATGTGGATGTCTGTATACAAGGAAACGTCGATCATAATAGTAGAGGCAGAATGTAGAATCATCTGTGAAGAGAACTCTTTTCCAATCGGCTTCTTCCCAATGGATATGCTATCTCGCAAAATCCAAACGAGCCCTTCGATGGTCTGGGGTAAGAGCTGAGCCTCTTACCACAACACGAGGCCTTAAATCATATTCTCTGAGGCGATTTCTTATTGTCTGAGTGCTAATTTGCACCCCATGAGTTTGCTCAAGCTGATTTTGAAGGAGGCAAGCGGTTGCAAACCGTTGTCTCAACGATGAAACTCTCAAATATCGTTCTTGAATGGCAGTTATTACCCGTGGTCTACCCTGTCCTGGTCTTCGACGATTCATACCTGTCCCCCTGAATCGCTGCAACATTCTGGACACACTTGTATGGGAAACTCCAAACCTTTCTGCAATCCTGTGTATGTCCACCCTTCTCCTCGCAAAACTACCGCTTGGGCACATTCCTCTTGATTCAAATTGCGTGTTTCGCGTTGCATAGCGATCGAGTGTAAAAAATCAAACGAAAGAAAAACTATTGGTCACCAGAATTGATCGAGAACAACTGATTCTAGAATGGAACCAATACATTCAAAATCTGATATCATCTTTTTTTATTCCTGCTGGGAAAAACATCTGTATTGAAGAAAAACGTTGAAAGTGGATAACATAAGCATGCATTATTCTGATAAAAATAATTATCATTGAGAGCACCTTCAGTTGTAGAATAAATTTGAGATTTCCATAATGTGCGTAAATTTTTTTCTTCTCAGTTTATTTAAAAATTTCTAAGTCGTGTATTTCACAAATAATATTGTCCACAACGGTGGACAATGAATGGACCCTTTCTATTCATGATGCATTATCAAGGAACTTTCAAACTGGTATTGATTTGGAATAATGAGAATCGTTAGTTCGTTCACTCCCCGCAATTTTTTCTGATTTAAGCGGTTGGAATCACTCAAATCTCCCGTCACTTCCACCGTGAATTCGACAATAATGCTAATGAGCGGGGACTGAGTCGAATAAAGGAACCATTACCATTGCAGGTACCCCAATCAAAATCTGCCCCCTGGTGGTATCAGGACAATTACCGAGATTTGTATTCGTGATCAAAGAACTTTAGGGATGAAAGAACGGGGTGGTCTCGGAGGGAAACGAGTACAAATAGAGAGTAAGGGTGGCCAAGCTCTTGCTTTCATCGTTTCGGCGGCAGTTTGCTTCTCACATATTTTATTGGGTGTTATGAAGAAGCCATTGTGATCGATGGTTTGTTCGGGACATGAACGGGTTTTAGAATGGCTGCAGCCTTAAACCAATGCCATTAGAGGAAGGGTAGTATGTGGTATTGAAAATTCATTGCTTTCAAGCATCCGCTCAACGCCCCATGTAAAAATTTACCAGTGTCGGTTGGTTGAGAGTTGTTGTAATGGTAAAGGCATACTACAAATATGAGTCATAATTGACGGCAGTGAATGTCCAGTCTTCTGATGAATTTTAATGATTACGTCAATCTCCTATCTCCCTCCAATATCATGAAATAACATAAGACTTATATTGATCGTTCTGGCAGAAACTAGTGATTCCCAAATTACCCTCGTTTTCGTATTCCTTCAGTATTAAAGCGGAAGATGAGGAATCCCATCGCAGTAAATAATTCATTTTGATTGAATCTTTCACCAGTCATTCTATGTGAAAAAAAATTATTTCAAAACACTGGAATTCTACAAGGACAACCCCATCATATTCAGGAAATGATAGTGTGAAGGTTGACAAGAATATATACACATACCAAGCAAGATCTTCTGGAATTTGCAGCCCTACTACTCTACTTTGAAAGCTTGTACTTACTACAGAATATCTTAACAATTCTATTGATTGTGAAGGTGAAATTCATTGTTTAGTTTTGTCTCTGTTGTTTTTCTTTTTGTTTTCCATAGCAATGAAATGTACAAAACAAAAAACATTAGGATTATCCATATTTGATGAAAACTGAGAGAAGGTTGAAATTAGTTTGTGACCTAACAGAATATGGAAACATGCATGATTGTAATGCAATTGAACATCAGCATGAACAATATATTCATTTGATAGAAGCTACTAATTTTTTTTGTTTAGGAAGGGAAAAAATCTATGAAAATAAATTATCCCTAAAGAAAGTATGCAGAACATGAAATGATCATCGATTAAACATGTTGAAGGATTCATTACTAGATTTTAATGTTTTATTAACTTATTGTATCTCACTTGTGTCTTAGGCTGCAGTTATAACGAAATAAAATTATTGAACTCATCTATCGATTGATTGCACCTTTTCCGTTGCTGAATGAACGACACTACTATCAAGCTATTTCTAATATTAATATTGAATTGATAAATATATGTATAATATATTGTTTGAAATTGCCAATACTCGGAATTTTGTTGAAATTCAACATATAGATTAACATAATTTCATTTTTGCAACAATTAAGAGAATCACGATCAGATTGCTCGTAGTTTTATCGCACATTATCATATGACACTTTTTTCACTTATAACTAGGCTCCTTGAATTGTTCAGACTTCTAGAGAGAGGAGAGAGAGAGAGAGAAGTTTATTCATGGCCATCGACCTGAGGTTCTTCAGCCTTTAGACTTCTATATATTCAAAAATATCAAATAGACTAATAGTAATTTATTTCGATAAGAATGAAAATTATTGTACCAGAACGATCTGATCAAGAAGTTAAAATGTAGTCCGTAGTTTCTACACTCTGTCGATATCCAACCAAACTTAAAATACAGTTGGAATTGAGTAATTTTCGATGAAAACAGTGTATCGCTCTCGTTTCATCCCAAAGTTGGAAATTGTAGATCCAATCGAATGCGAACAAATGGAGACAAGCGTACAGGGTGATTCATTTATCTTGGTAACCCCAATTTTCTCGAAAACGTCCGAATATTTTTTCATTCTGTGAATGGCGTTTTGAACACGTCAATGTCGACTTGAGATGTGCATAAAAATCTGCCGAATAAATAAAGACGCCAGGCGTCGCGACGCTATCAAAAATTTTTTCTCCAGGGACATACCTTTTTTATCATGTCATTCGAAAGATAATTTCATTCCGAATTTTTTTTTCGAATACAATTTTTATCGATTTCTAACCGTTAGCGATCTGCAGCGTGTTTTATATTGATTCTATTCCATTTATTTTTTTCTGTATTGTGGTAGTGTGCCTTTATTTAGAGACATAGATGTGATTTTGTGATTTGAATTCAAGAAGGCTAGTTTTCTGGTCAATGTGCTCCTTCAAATAAGATGAAATATGTGGCTACAGCAAGATGGGGCTTCATGCCACCACGCTGCCATTCTCAAGAGATATTTAAATCAAGAATTCGGAAAAAATGGATTGAAACCAATGGCCCATCAGATATCGCCAGACCTAACGCTCATGGATTACTTTCTGAGAGGTCCCCTTGAATATATGGTATACCAAACTGATTCTAATAACTTGGACTATTTGAAATTGAAGATCAGAAACGCATGTGCCCAAGTGGACCCTTATATTTTGACCAAAGTGATGAAATAACTTATGTATGGATCATAATGGCCGGTATATAGAACATATAATTCGAAATTTTTCGTTTGGTATTGAAAAAAATTTTTTTATCATTATTAGATATAATATTAATGAATAAAATAATAGAAAAATAGTTACAGAGCCTCCGTCATTTTACGGAACATAATCAAATTTAGGTCATCTAGCCATTATGATCCATACACAAGTTCAATCATCTCCCTATTTGATCATAAGTCACTTTGGACAAAATATAAGGTTCCATTCATTTTCGAATTCTTAATCTCAATATCTCTTCACAATGGCAGCGTTGTGACATGGAGCCCTATCTTGCTGTATCCACATATTTGATCTTATTTAAAGAGGCAGATTGTTTAGAAAACTTACCTCCTTGAATTCAAGGCATAAAATCATATCTATGTCTCTAAATCAAGCCATACTACCACAATACAGAAAAAAATAAATGGAATAGAATCAACATAAAACACGATGCAGATCGCTAACGGTAAGAAATGGACCAAAATTGTATTCGAAAAAAAAGTTCAAAATGAAATTATCTTTCGAATGACATGATAAAAATGGTATGTCCCTGGAGAAAAAATTTTTGATAGCGCCGCGACGCCTGGCGTCTTTATTTATTCCGCAGATTTTTATGCGCATCTCAAGTCGACATTGACTTGTTCAAAACTCCATTCACAGAATGAAAAAATATTTGGGCGTTTTCGAGAAAATTGGGGTTACCAAGATAAATGAATCACCCTGTACTTAACGCAAAATTCAAATAACGGAAGCGATCGCTTTGGCCAGGCAATATCTGCTAATTCGAGTAATACGACCGCTTTATACATTGTCGGTGGTCCAGAGCACACAGATATGCATGGGAGCTCGCTGGAACTCCAACCCGCAGAATAGTTTTCGACGCGACGTGAGCCCATCTGTGATATCACACTTTCCTGACCGTCCTAGTTTGTACTACAATGAGCGCTTCAACTCTAACGTCTAATGTAACGACGTTATCCCCCTTTTGCATCGCGACACAGTGACACAGTATGTAGTAGGACAAATTTTGTCTTGACTGCCTATCGCGTCATGAACGCCTCGCCTCATTGGAAGTGGTACACTGTACCGCTCAAGTACAAAAGTGAGGCTCCTCTTACGAACCCAATTTTGAACCGTGTACTACCCAACACTACCTGTGTTATACAGTTTGGTTTATCTATGGGAGATGATTGCCTTTCATTGAGGTCCTGTAGCGGTCTTCAAGCATCTGAAGTGCCGAAAAATCACCTGGAAGGTCGTATCCGGTTTGAAAAACCCTCACGACCAGAGAGCTAGAATTTGTGGATTTTGAATTTGAATATCGAAGGAATTTCGAAGGACAAGTGTGATTACGTCTCCAAATTGGCTGATGAACATGGTATCGAAGTGATTCTTCTGCAAGAAACCCACACGGCAACAGAAAAAAATCCTCGTGAAGGAGGACAGTTGAAAGTTATGTATTAATTGATTTTTTTACAAGTTTAGCTTGTTATGTTAAAAAATTATCAGTTCGTAATTTCCAACAGATTCGGAAAGGGGAAATTGATGGAGTTTTTTTTTTTCATTTCTTTCAAATTTTGAGACATTTCTGTCATAAATATTTATAAACCTCCGAACATTATTTGGCCAAGAAATCTGAATGTTTGATGCTTTTTAAAGTAACAAATGCATTTGTAAAATGCATGTGATTTATTCTGAATAATCGGTTTCTTTTCTGCTTTTGTCTTTTTTCATTTCAGATTGAGAATTACGAATCGTTTTGAGAAGAATCTGTTTATCCGAGCCCATCGACGGATATCATGAAGATGACCACACTGATGTCTTTCAAGATTTTCCTGATATTTAATATTTTATGTTATTTTTTTTACGGGGAGACAGGTTTTTTCGGCTGAGGTTTTTTCCCCTGGCTGTAAAGTATTGTATGATACTAGTGATTATAGTATCGTATGATTCTATAGTATCATACGAAGAATGATACTATAGCTTAGGTACTTTTTGTTTCAACATTTTTTTTATTATTTTAGCTCTCTTTATCATAAGAATATATAGGGTAAAACCCGGATAGATGCCCCAGTTGGATAGATGCCCCATTTTCAAAATACCTAAGTTCCCAAACTCTCCACTAGGAATTAATAGTGTAAGAATGAGCCACTGTCACCCTTAACCTCAGTTGGTAACGAAGAATGGTACAGTGAGGACGAGTTTTGCAAATGTATGTGATTATCTCCGCAACGAACTTCGAAAACATGTAAAAGTTTCAAAGGCTAGTATTTGCCGTTGTAGAACTTCCGAAGTAGTTATAAATTCGATTATATTTTTTATTATATCAATAAACTGGTTCATTAAATGTGCATCTAAGTAAGACCAGTTGCTTTTTTGTTTTTAATTTGTGAAAAAAATGCATGGGCATCTATCCGTACCAAAAAGGATAGTTGCCCTGATTTATCGTGGTATAGATGCCCTTAGGAGACATATATATCTCTATACAACCCATACCCTTGTATAGTCAGTGTATTAATTCTTTTAAATATTTTTAGTGTTCTTTCATAGTTTGTGTACCGATCTGAACTCTTTATCGATTGTAGCAAAACCATGCCGCGGAAGTATGAGAAGAAAGAAGGAGTACAAGGTCTAGTTTGCTCTTAGACCACAGAACAACTCGAAGCAACTTCCGATGAGACAGAACATTACGAAGGCGTTATGCCACTGAAATATGAAAATATGAATGAAAATACGAAGTCCCAATCCGACTAGATTCAGTGTATCACAACTTGCCTCATGAAACCTGTACACTTTTCGGAACTACTGCTCAAGATGTGGAAAACTAAAAGCACTATCTGACTGATTTCCTCTTCGTTGTGTTGTTTTGTTAAAAAAAATTATATTTCTGTTGAAACCTGTTAGGTATTTAATATTTTATAATAACAATGAAAAATTCGTATACCTATTTGTGGATACCTACCTGATATTTTATGATATGAAGAATTTATATTTTCGTTTGATAAAAGCTTTCGAAATTTCATCAAGTGGGATGATTTAAGTATTAGTACGATTATAACAGACATAACGATAAGAAATTTCATTGAATTTGGCTTTGTAATTGGATCACACAACATGAAGGGCATCTATCCCGGACTGAAGGCATCTATCCTTCTCAATATTTTCATAGTGGGGCAACTATCCATACCTGTAGGCATCTATCCCCAGAAATATTGCTCCACAAAAATCAAAATTCTGTGAAATCTGCTAATGCTAGATCAGAAAAACCCACAGTATTTCAACTCGAATAACAAGGCTAGCTACTTTCATGAAAATTATTCAAATAAAATCGATATTTTCGAAAATATGAGGCAATTTCAAAAAGTGGGGCATCTATCTGGGTTTTACCCTACCTGAATGGAAGGCAGTGTCCTGTGAGGTATTCAGTATGTAATATGACATAGCAAATTTCTTCCCTAATTGTATAGTCGGGGTAAATCGACGGTTTTCGGGTTTTCCACCAAAGTTCTGTGAGAGCGTGTGCGATTCTTCGGATAGATGCCATCGATTCATCTCCAACAGTCTCAGCCGCTGTTTTGTATGTAAGAGGGCAAGATGCAGCGAGATGACGGATTGCCTGGCGCACTAGGATCAAACGACGAACACGTTATCCGGCATAAATCAGTCGATCCGGAATTGCGGCGAATTCTTCCCGTACGGTCGATAAATAATGGCGACAAAGTGGAACAACATTATTCGACGTCGCGATATTGAAATGGCGACGGGACGTTTGCAGAACGAGATATTCGGGTAACATGTGTCGGTAACGGTATGACGTGCCGATATTGACATTTCCAGGGATGAGACGACGGCGGGAATGAAAAATGTAAATATCCTATTAAGATTTCACTCTTTCCTTGACGTTTACAGGCGTCGGTCGTTGTGCGGGTCTTACCATTCCTATCTGGAGGCTGCCTAAGACATGACAAGTGATGAATTTGTACTTCGGAGGAGGTGCGGCTGGAATTGGAAAGAGGGCGCATCCGGAGATCGGAAAATTTGACTCTGGCGATGCGAATAGGCAGAATAAAGGACCGATATTCCGTTTTCCCTCCTTGGAATGGTCATATCTTCAATTCTTTAAGAGTTGTCACCACTAAAGAGAGAACTTGACCTCAAGTTGAAGACAATTTTTTGACAGTAATCGACGTTAGATGAATTTGAACGCTCAAAGCAACACTTGCGTACACAAACATGAAAGTCTACGTGTCATTATCTGATAAGCTAAAAAATGGAGTATCAATCGTCGACTCTGAACTACTTCGGATTACCGTCTGCCGGAACATAGGTATATCGAACCATTCCAACAAATTCGGAGTCGATGATTCATCATCCGTTTCTACGCTTGTCTGACAAAGACGCGATAACATAACTGGTCCGGGCAACCCTGAGGAATATTTTTATGGTCATCTAATACGCCTCAATAATGAACATGAATTTCCACCAAGATCTCGTGATCTCACACCATGTGACTTTTTCCAATGGCCTTAAATGAAGAATTTCATCTTTCAAATACCTTTTTCTGATTTGGACCAACTAAAGATTAGAACCATTACAAAAATGAAGATAATTAAAAAACCCGAGAGTCGTTGTAATTAAATCATTTGTTTGAAAAGAAAAAATCGGGGAAAGAAATATTTTTTGAAACATGGATGAATTCAAAATAGTAATCATCGGAATTAATACCATTTTCAATTCCTAGGCACACAGATCTTTTATCATGAGGTTAGAGAAATGATATTAGATTTTGACACTGAGAAGAGAGATATACCGGTTTCAGCCTTGTTTTTCATCATCAGTATCCCATACCAACTCAGGGACAAAATCTTCATGAAAAATTTCGATATTTGAAGCAATTAGTTGTGATGTACTGAGTAGAATATTTCTAAGTATTGACATCTAATAGCTTGAAAAGGAAGTTCCATCCCAGTGACAAAATCTAATATCATTTCTCCAACCTCATGATGAAAGATCCGTGAGCCTGAGAATTGAAAATGGTATTCATTTCGATGATGACTATTTTGAATTCATCTATATTTCAAACAATAATGAAATCATTTTTATCAGTATATTTTAGTTCAGTTAACTGCATAATTCAAAGTACCAAAAATATTCCACCTCGGTTCATTCAAGAAGATTCAAGAAGAAATCGTTATTTAATCTGGCTGTTTCTCGTACTTCTAGACTAGATAGGTAAAAACGTTGAAAGGAGTCCTGGGCTCGATTTTCGTGAAAACTCCAATAGTGAAAACCGTTTCACGATATCTTCACTTGTTTTGAAGATATAACAACATTTTGGAATTTTTTCGACTCAGAAGATGTGCCATAACTTTTTCATTTTCGAAAATATCTAAAAAAGATAAAAACTTTCAATGAGCACTTTTTCACTGGAAATAAGACATTATTTAGAATTCAAAATTTTTTTTCTGAAATAAAATGCGTTCCTATTTAAAATGAAAAAAGTGTTTTTTTTTCCACGATAAAAAAAATTTAATATAGTTTCTAATTTCCGGGAAAAAAGCGCTTCTAGAAAGTTTTCAGATATTTTCGTAAATGAGAAAGTTATGGCACATTTTCGAAATCGAAATTAAAAAAAAAATTAAGATATCGTGAAACGGTTTTCACTTATGGCGTTTTCACAAAAATCGAGCCCAAGAAACCTTTCGAACTTTTTATCAATCTGGTCCAGAAGTACCTCAAACAGTCAAAATCAAGCAATTTGGGATACCCTGTATAGATAAAGAGCAATATAGAGATTGATGTCAACAATTTGGTGGGGAACATGGAGTGTTTCAAGTAAAGAATTGCGTTTAGTCTCAGAAAATTGAACTTTCAAAAACAGATAGCCTACTTGACGATAAATTTTTCCGAACGATTGTTATAACTTTGTGATATTCGATAGTATCACGTTTCAACTCGTGTTCAAAGTTCTGACGGGAAGTGGCGTAAAACTCTGGGGTACAAGCTTCATCTGCTCCGATCCGGATCGGGGTATATTGTTGCAAAACTGTTCCGACCATTAAATAATTTCCGAACTTTCCTCTCTGAAAACACACGGGCGGAATTAGTCGCAGAATTCGCGAAATAATGAATATCCAGAGGGACTGGCGAACTAGCGCAAATAATTTATGCGAAGCACTATTAACTTCCATGCCTCTTGATGTTTAGTGTATCAAATTGAACATGATACTTGCTGGGAGGATGCGAAAGGGAGGACTTGTTTGGTAGCCACTTGGCACCGACTCAAATGTAGTGGCTGCTTCGGGTAAATTGGCTTATTTTCCGCTCGGGCAAATTCGTGATTTGAATGAAATTGGATCTGAGAATATCACATTTAGTCATCAAGCAATTTATTCTTGATATGAGATCGATAAGTTTCCCATTTATTTCCTGAAGTTTACCTTCGGGGTTGCAGAACATTTATATAATTCCTGACCTCTGACTGTGTGTGTCTATTTAAGTTTGTTTTTATTTTATTAATAATAATAATAATTATAATAATAATTCATTTAATCACTTAGGCATTCACAGAAGTATGAGACAAGTCAGATATTCACCAGAAAAAAAAATTACAGCAATTGATAAGAAAACAAAAAACTAAACACAATCCAACGAAATCCTCATCTTCCAAATATTCTTTAATGATAATAATAACTCTTAGCTATTAAATAACGTTCCACAATAGTTCTGAACCTCATTTTATTCAAAGATTTAACACTTTTTGGTAGGTGGTTATACAGAGTTATCGATCTATATGTAGGTCCTGATTCAAACTTTGCAGTAGAATGTGGTGGAATGAATGAAGTGTCAATATTCCTCGTTGTCTAATTGTGAAAGTTAGATTATTTTGGCATAGAGTCTACATTTTCCCTCATATGAATTAAACAACGAAAAATATATAGACAAGAAAGTGTCAATATTTCGTTTGATTCGACATATTGTGTACATGTCAAATTGAACATCAATCTGATGATCCTTTTTCGCATAATGAAAACTCTAGTAGAATCAACAGAATTACCCCATATTATCACATTATAATTCAAAAAGCTGTAAACTAAACTAAAGTAGATCTCTTCTATTGATTGAATGGGTAATGAATGCTCCTTTAAGTCTACTGATAGCATAATATGAACTAGCCAATCTTTTGCAAACATGTTCAACATGGTAAGTCCACTTGAATAGCCTATCCAAATGAACCCCCAAGAATTCCCCCATGATTCATGCATCTTATGAGTAAACGATTCCTATCGAAATTTTTATTATTGAAATGGATACATTGGGTTTTCTCCAAATTTGAAATTAAATTGTTCGATTCGCACCAATCTAAAAAACTCAATAACAGGGAGTTACAAATTTTTGACACTTCCCCAAAACTCTGAGCTGAGACCGCTACAGATGGATCATCTACAAATATGACCAAAATATCAGGATTTATATGAACAGGTAAATCGTTTATAAAAAGAAGGAATAGTAGTGGTCCCAGCACAGAGCCCTGCGGAACACCATGTTCGATCTGACATCTCTTGAACCTTTGGTTATCAATTTTGACATAAATATTTCGATCAGTCAGAAAACATATAACCCAATCGAGAAATACCAATATTGTAGAGTTTACTCTGTATGAATTCACGTGATAGTACATCGAAGGCTCTTGACAGATCAAAAAAAAAATACCCGCAACACACAGGCCCTCATCTAATTTATTATACATCAAATTTACAAAAGAGAATGTTGCAGTTTGAGTAGATCTGCCTTCTCTAAAGCCATGTTGGCTATCAGTGATAATTTTGAAACGGTTAGGGAAGGATATCATTCTACCAAAAATGATTTTTTCGAATACTTTGCATAAAACACTCAGTATTGAAATAGGATCATTCTTCTTATGAACAGGTATTACTAAAGCTGTTTTCAAAAGACTGCGAAATTTTCCAGTGATTACCGATAAACTTATTAAATGATCCAGGTGGTCAGCAATTTTGTCAGCAATTTTTTTCAGAATTTTAATTGAGATATGATCGACACCTGTACTTTTTTTATTTTTTAAAGCATTTATGACACTTGTTATTTCTTCTTTAAAGGTGGAAGTCATTGCTACATGAAAATATAGCATAAATGAACTTCTACTCGACTTATATCTTCTCACAGAAATTGGAGCTCATGTCTACACAATGTCCATCAAATTGAGTCTGTTGAGTTAACAGATGCCATTGTAATTTTTTTTATTTCGAATTCCTCGAAAGTTTCAATCATGACATTGTCTGTGAAGGATCTATTTTCTTTCAAATCTCATTATTCATCTGTCCAAACACGCCACTCACAAAATCCTCATGCTGCATCTGGATGACATCGACATTTGATGAACTATTTCAAGCTCTGGAATGGTATCTATCCCTCTATCTGTTGTCACGCAGACCCTCGACATGTTAATACCGCTCGATACTCCCCATTAGAGCAGCTCTGGAGTGACGACACTCTCAAATCAGGCCAATTTACAGTCAACAACTTACACCTGGATTACAGAGACCAGTGCCATAAATTCGGCACCTACACACTTCGGGGGACTGATTTTAATGGTTGCCTGCCTGTGTTTCGGTCCTTGTTACAGTTCGAACCTGTTTATGGATCCGGCGAGACATCGAAAGTGTACTTTCAGCCGCCTGTTTCCTCTGGATAATTTCGGAAATTGCGTCAATAAGGGCAAAGGATTTCGAAGGGAAAAAGTTTCACGAATGAGCATTGCAATTTTCGAAGCAAATATACTTTTTGACGGATATATACTGCTCCGAAAGAGTTAGTAATATTGTGTTTAATTGTTTAGAAAAGTATGTAATCTTCTAGAAAATGCCTGTAGAATAACAACTTGAATCGATCCAAAAAAAAAATCAGTATGAGACATTTCGTCAATCTGGTCGCCTTTATTCTGAAGTTTGGATCTTTGCATATGCTTCATGAATGTTCTTATTTTGAAATGGAGTCAGTTTATCAACGGTTTCGTTTTCTGAAAATGCCAAGACGTAAATTAACAAACGCTGAGGCAAATAGGGCTATCGGAATGCTTCAAGGTGGCCTAACTCAGGTTGTTGTAGCGGAAAGGCTCCAAGTCAGCCAAAGTGCGATATCTCGACTTTGGAATAGGTTCAGGGAGACAGGTTCCGTGTTGGAAAAACCAAGGCTTGGTGGGTGACAAAAACCCTACCTATAGAATGCTATGGACCACTCTTCAAAATGCAAATAGGGTCCAAGTTTCCATCGAAACCATCAGACGACGTTTGAAAGAGGTGAATCTAGGTTCTAGACATCCATTAAGAGGAGTTCCATTAACACGTGATCAATGGCGTAGTGTCCTTTTAACTGATGAATCCAGGAATGGACGATGTTCAAAATAAAATTCAAAATAGAAATTGTCTGTTTAATTGGCACAAAGGTATTAATAATTCATATTTTCATTTTTTTTGTTTTCGTGTTGTTCCATCTGCGTTCACTTTTATGTATATGAATAAGATTCTGAGCCTTCAAAATTCTTCTTTCGAAAAATACATTCTTCTTGTTGAGCATCCCTTCAAGCTGGAAATCACATATTTCTAGGTATGTTAATCTAAGAAGATTTCATGTTATTTCCTTATGTTCGTCACGTATATGACGAGATATAATATCAATACAAAATCTATAAGAGATTTTTCCAATGGTGCTTGTTGTTCACCAATTCTTCACACTGTTGTCCACTGGAATAGCCCGAAAGTACAGAAAAAAATAATCGTAGGTTCCATCAATTTTTGTTCTGGATGAATGGGGTGGCACAAACAAAAGGCCGAAACCTCCCTTGCGTCGTCCATTAGTCTCCGTATCTCGATAGTTTGCTGACATCTAAACCCGATTCGAGTGCGGACAAAGTCAACGGCCTCTTCCGTGAGATTTTTTGCTTCCCGAAACGGAACGCACCCACATGTCTGGCTCAAACACGTCATTTGTATGATGGGCGCTGAGAGGCGCTATCAGCGATCCTCCACTTAAGTGGATTCGGATGCTCCGAGTGATTCACACACAGACTTTGGTGATGATATCTTGACATTTATATTCCTGAGGGTCGGGCCCCGCGGCGAGTCCCTCTGCGCGAAGAGAAAACAGTCGGAAACGTCGCTTGTCGTCGCTGCTATAAACAGACGGAGGAATCCTATATCGGTATTATATTTAAAATTTTAACAACTCTGGTAGCAATAAAAACAATTTTATAAATAAATTTGGTAAAATTTCATTGAAAAAAAAAAGAAATGAATCGACAAATTATTCAATATTCTCACCCTTTTTTTTGTTAAAATACCCCAATGTGAATTGAACCAGGAATGACTTTAGTCTCAGTTAAAATTGAGGGCTGAATGCGAGTCTGTTTGGAAGATACAGAAAATCAAATTTTTACTATGTTATCTGCAAGGTTCAAATGATATAATCCTAATCGAGAGCTTGGAAAAATTTCAGTGGGTAGGTATCAAAGGCTCGCATAGCTGATCATGAAAATTTTAAATTGCTACATCATTTCAGATTTAGGGTTATTGCAATTTCAATCGAATGAAACGAGTATTTACTCTTTTCATTCCTTTATCAGGACCAGCTACAAAAACAAAACAAACAAAATCATTAAATTGTTAAGAACAACATTGTTGAAGGTTGTTATAGTGATTTTAACGTTTTGAAATTGGTATAATCCAGAATCATCTCAATATTTATCAAAAGTTAATCGAGTGCTATTCAATGAATATTTCGGAAAATTAAAATCAAAGTGCATTCTTCGAGTAATCAATTATTTAAACAAATCTATGTAAGCGAAATAAAGAAAAAAATTGGTTACTTCAACTATGTTCAAAAAATTCACAGAATTCAGATTTCTCTACATTTTTTCGAAGGTTTAGGAGGAAGATCTAATGCTCGAAAACACTTGAATGGCATGTTTCCAGGGATGGAATAGCTCGTTATAAAAGTTTGAAATTATTTCTCTTGACCTCAAGAATCTATTGTTGAAATATATGTACAGGGTATCCCAAATTGCTTGATTTTGGCTGTTTCTGGTACTTCTAGACTAGATAGGTAAAAACGTTGAAGGGAGTCCTGGGCTCGATTTCTGTGAAAACACCAATAATGAAAATCGTTTAACGATATCTTCATTTGTTTCGAAGATATAACAACATTCTGAAATTTGTTCGAATCAGAAGATGTGACATAATAATAATAATAATAATCTTTATTTCTTAAGTTCAATATACAACGCATATAACAGAAGAAAACGTCAAATAGACAGATTCATTCATAACTATGTTATTTTCGAAAATGTCTGAATAAGATAAAAACTCTCAGCAAGCACTTTTTCACTGAAAATGAAACATTATTTTAAATTTTTTTTATCCCAAAATTTTTTTTATGAAATAAAATGAAAAAAAAATGCTTTCGTATTTAATATAAAAAAGTGTTTTTTTTTCACGAGAAAAAAAATTGAACATAGTTTCTTATTTCCTTGAAAAAAGCGTTTCTAGAAATTTTTAATCGTTTTCAGATATTTTCGTAAATGAAAAAGTTGTGTCACATTTTTGAAATCGAAAAAAAAAAATGAAGATATCATGAAACGGTTTTCACTAATGGTGTTTTCACAAAAATCGAGCCCAGGACACCTCACGAAGTTTTTACCAATCTAGTCCAGAAGTACCTAAAACAGTCGAAATCAAGCAATTTGGGATACCCTGTACACTGTGTCTCGACTGTGTGAGACTGCACTGTATCTCAGCTATTATTCAAGATAGAGACATGTGGTTTTCGCCAATTTGTGTCACTTTTCCATGAAACTTTTAAATCCATAGGAAAATTTTCAACTTCTTTTGTTTCTGAAATACAAAGCGCAAACAAAAATATTCACTTTTTTGATATGTAATTATTTCTCAGGCACTGTATGAAATAGAAAAAAATATTAAAACTGCTTTTGATATATATTTTCACGTTGAAGTTAGTGGCGTTGTCGAAAAATTTTTTCAGAACACTGATTTTCAGATTGAGTACAAACGTGGAATTTTTCGGATGGAAAGCTTTGTATTTTTTAACGTCAAATTTTTGCATTTATTTTTCTAAATACATTGATGTATCACAACTTGACCTTTAATGAATATTAGCTTCAAAAATTAAAAGAATTCATATTTGTTTGTTTTTTTTTAATAGTAGGCCATGAATTTTTTCACACATGAATTTAATTAATATTTTTTTGAACGTCATGTAACTTGAACCTATCTATTTCATCATAATCAAACATAAACTCAAAATATAACTCGTCAAAATGAACTTTAAAATAATGAAAACGAAAGAAATTTCAATATTTATTCTGAAATTTTTTTATGTATGTTGAATTGTTATGGATGTGTGGAAGAATTAATTTCTTACTATTGAAAAAAAAAACAATATAAATATAGATTGTTCTGATTTTTTAAATTTATTAAAGGTTTGGTTGTGAAACATCAACGTATTTAGAAAAAAAAATTCAAAAATTTGACGTTAAAATATACAGGTTTTTCCATCTGAAAAATTCCCAAATACAGCGCTCTGAAAAAATTTTTTAACTCTGCTACTAGCTTCTACGTGAAAATATCTATTAAGAGCAGTTTTCATTATTTTTCTATCTTATAAATGCCTAAGAGATAATTATATCCCAAAAAAGTGAACATTTTCGATTTCACCAAGTATTTATGAAACGAAATAAGTTGAAATATTTCTGTTTGGGGATTTAAATGTTCCACAAAAAATTGATACAGGATCGCGAAAACCGCATGCCTCTATGTTCAATAATAGCTAAGTTACAATGCAGTCTCATCCAGTCTTCCCAAGATGTTAATTTACCTGTCTTGTGGTATGGAAAACTATTACCATACGTTACCTCCTGATGAAAACATAACAATAATTTTCGAAGCGACGTTCGCCAAAAATATGCCATCGATCAGGGCAGAAATCCCACAACACCGGAGTCGACGTTGAAGCAAATATAACGAACGAGTTTCCATAGAGCTTCCTGACCCAATTTATAGAAAGTGCTCCCAAATGAACCGACCATTCTGTGTCCTGGAACTACGGTAATCCGATTATGAATGCCCGACGGGAACCGGGAGCATGACGACAAAATTTTTGTTGTACTCCGAACGGTTCATTAAAAGCACATGATTTATCATAATTTGAGGGAATTTAATATGCCGTTCAGTCGGCTCGGCTCATCATATATCAATGTTGTGCCATCTGCCAGAACCATGACGAGCGACTTTTGCTACACGAGATGTACGGAGACGATTCCGAAAGTTCCAGACTTCTTAGCATTCACAGAGATAAGGCAACAGAATTTTTTTCAGCCGGGTGAAAAATCCTGAAGATCCTAAAACCACTAGTTTCAAGGGCAGTTATGTCGTCATACTGATTGATCTTCCTTTCACAATTCTGTCACCTTTCTTATAGAATAGACTCTTTCATTTGTAATCTAGATATTTACAGTCCCTTATCACATTGTTTGCTTTGTCTGGTTTTTTCAACATACACTATCTCATCTCGGTCACTCCTAATCTCTCCTCTTAAATCATTTCACTGCTTTTGAGTTCAAGACCACAACAAGTCTAATAGCTTCTTCTTGTACTTATTTAGTAGTTGAATCTGACCTTAATTCTTAAAGTATAAGAGGCAAATTGTACACTGTGTCCCAAATTGTACTGTACCTCAGCTATTATTGAAGACAGGCCCCTCTTTCGCCTAGGGCACTTTGGGCAAGTGCCCAGGGCCCCGCGATCGATAGGGGCCCCGCTCAGATTAATTGTTCCGAACTGAAAGGATCGAAGATTTCCTCAATAACATTTGGAAATTCCCCATTTCATAGAAAATTCCCCTTTATTATTATATAACTGATTTATTCGAAAAGACCTCAACTGTTCTTTATTTCGAAATTACCTTTCGCGTACTAAAATTACCTTCAGGTAAAAAGGCAGAAGTGATCATTCACAATAATTCCAAATGGATTGGAATTCAGAGTCTTTTATCAACAAGTTCTCGAAGGTTGCAATTTTTATGACCCTTGCTCATTCATACTGGTATACACTAGATAAGAGCAATTATTAGTTTGTGTTATTTGTTGGGGTGGTTAGCCATAAAACATCTGTTCGAATCGGGTTGTTGATCACATTCTTGTATTCATTGGGAAGCTTCCAAGGAAATCCCCATTTAACTACATAATTTCAGACAGCGCTACAAGACAATAAATCAGTTGCGTACTTATCAGAGGGCCACGCAGAACTCGCGGTGCAGGGAGTCAAACTAAAAGCATAAAATGACGCCCCAATTATTTCATTCTATTGAACTTGCCGGTTCGCGAGATTTTTCCCATGATATAATGAACAAAACTCATACAAAGAAGGTAAAATTATCATTCCTAAAAAATAGAGAAATACTCCTAAATTATAAAAAAATATATGAGTTTTCCAGTAATTCAATTCGAATGTTGAATTATCACTCAATTACTTCATGTGTTACCCTGTTTTCAAGGGTTTTTTAATATACCGTCAAGCTTTTCGGGACTCTCCTTAAATGTGTCGCAAACACGTCTATCATACTTTTGAGCTTACTTAACTTTGGACAAAAGTGGCCAGAAGCTTGGTTATCGACAAGTTGATGGATATGTTTGCACAGAAAAATTAAAAAACGTGAATGCAATTTTGTTATAAATTTTTTTTTCAAATTCTTACCATTTCCAAGTGTAATTCAGAAACCGTCAAGTGTATTTCAGATTAGTCACTTCAATTTCAGAATGAGTCAATTGAATTTCAGATTAGTCAATTAAATTCCAGAAAACATCGAATGTATTTCGGATCACTCATTGAATTTCATTCGATACTTTCTGAAATTCAATTGACAAATCTGAATAACATTTGATGTTTTCTGAAATACAATTGATTAATCTGAAATACAAGTGATGCCTGAATATCAACTGACGGTTTCTGAATTACAATTTTTTTCATATTTTCCAAAATATTGGAGGTATCGAAATTGTAATTGCATATTCGTAATCTGCGACCTCGGATTAATATAATCTATTCATCTCGTTAGTATAGAAAGAAAAAAAATTTTTTTTTCGAAAATTTAAAAAAAGGTATACCGAATATGAAAATTATTCCGAAAAAATTTTTTTTCATTCTATATTGATGAAGTGAACAGATTATATTAATTCGAGGTCGTAGATTACGAATAAGTAATTGGAATTTCGATACCTCCAATATTATGGAAAATATTACAAAAATTCCAAAATTTTTCTGGAAAATCGGTAAACTTTGAAGAGCAGATATAAGAAAAGTATGGATGCTATAGTTCTGGTCTTTTCCCCATATTATAGTACGTTTCTTTGAAAATAAAATGGTGTATTCACCTTTTTTCTATTAAGGATATTTCAGATTTCGTTACGTTTTCCGCAAAGGTCTATTTTTCGGAAAATTCAAATCGTTATAATTTCTACAAAAAATTAAAAAAAAAAAAATGAATAGCATATTCTTGATCTACGCCCACGAATTAGTTTATAATCTCAATTTGGTCGATCAATTCAAAAAAAAATTTTTGGCCAAAAATCGCAAATTTTTCCATACATATGTATGGAAAAATTGCCAAAAATTCGATTTTCGAATTTATCGACCAAATTCATGTTATTAGTTAATTCGAGGGCGTAGATTAAGAATATGCAATTACTTTTTTTATAAAACGATTTTTGTAGAAATTATAACGATTTGAATTTTCCGAAAAAAGGGCCTTCGCGGAATAATTTACGAAATCCAAAATATCCCTCGTAGAGAAAGGATAAATACACTATTTTATTTTCAGAGAAACGTACTATAATATGGAGGAAAGACTAAAACTATATCATCCATATTTTTTTTATATCTGCTGTTCAAAGTTGGCCGATTTTTCTAAAAATTTTTAGAATTTTTCGAATATTTCCCAAAATATTGGTAGTATCGAAATTGTAATAACATATTCATAATCTACGACCTCGAATTAATATAATCTATTTATCTCGATAATATAGAAAGAAAAAAAAATTTTTTCGGAAATTTTAAAAAAGGTATACAGAATATGAAAAGAAAAAGGTATACAATTGGAAATGGTTAAGTTTCTAGTTACTTTTATATCAGAATTTACATTATTTTGTTTAGAAATTTTTGTTATTCAATATATAAATTATTTTCATAACATTTTTGTCATAATTTCCCTTTGAAAAACTTCAGAGAAATCTTATCATGAATAATAGATCTATAGAGGGGAGGCCGAATTTACGCCACGCCACCACAAGAAATTTCAGGGGATTCCAGGCTAAAAAATCCCTTCTCCCTTTCGAGTATCGAAATTCCGTAAATCGGCAAAATTCTCTCGATTTGATAATTAAATTACATCACGGCATTTACATACCGTGGCTATGTGTGTCGTGAATAAACCTACTCGGCGGTAGGGAATTCCCCTGTATTTGTATTTTGTATGTGGTATTGTGGGTAGGGGCCCCATTATCCTAATGTGCCCAGGGCCTCCAAGAGGTTAAAGACGGCCCTGATTGAAGAGACATGTGGTTTTCTCGACCCTGTGTCACTTTTTGTGAAACTTTCAAATTCACAAACAAAAATATTCCAGAAATACAAGGCGAAAACGAAAATGATGACTTTTTTGAGATGTAATTTTTTCTCGGGTATTGTATAAAAAAGGAAAGAAATTGAAACTGCTTCTAATAGATATTTTTACGTAGAAGTCTGTGGCGTAGTAAAAAATATTCAGAGCATTTCTTTCAAGATAAAGCACAAACCTTGTATTCAAAATGGAACAGTCTGGCTTTTTTGCATTTTTTTCTGAATACACAGCCTAACGTTCAATAAATTTTAGTTTTAGAAAAAACTTATGTTCGTTTTTTAATGGTAGGTCATGAATTCTTTCACACATGCATTTAATTTTTACTTTTTTAAATCGCCATGTGCCAGAAACCTTTTTTATTTCATGATTTTTCGAACATGAACTCAAAATATTACTTTTCAATATAAACTTAAAATAGTGAAAACGAAATAAAATTTAATGTTTATATTGGAATTTTTCGATGTATATAGTAGGTAGGTATCCAAATGGCTCGATTTTGACTGTTTTAGGTACTTCTGGACCAGATAGGTCAAAACTTTGAAAGGTGTCCTGGGCTCGATTTTCGTGAAAACACCATTAGTGAAAACTATTTCACGATATTTAAATTTTTTTTTATTTTGAAAAATTATCAAACTCGAAAATGTGTCATTACTTTCTTATTTACGAAAATATCTGAAAACGATTAAAACTTTCTAGAAGCGCTTTTCACCGGAAATAAGAAACTAAATTCAATTTTTTTTCCGCGTGGAAAAAAACCATTTTTTTATTTTGAATACGAACGCATGTTTTTTCATTTTATTACAAAAAAAAATTTGAAGATAAAAAAATTCTAAATAGTGTCTTATTGCCAGTGAAAAAATGCTTGTTGAAGGTTTGTATCTTTTTCAGATATTTTCGAAAATGAAAAAGTTATGGCACATATCGTCGGCGACACCGCAAAACCAAGTAACTGCAAAAACTGAAATTTTCAGGAGGCACTAAAAACTTAATGAATTTGGATTGATGAATTCGATTGAATACGTTTTAATTATCAATTCACTTAGATTAATTAATAATCTAAGGGATTGGATAATTATAACGTATTCAATCGAATTCATCAATCCAAATTTATTAAGTTTTTAGTGCCTCCTGAAAATTTCAGTTTTTGCAGTTACTTGGTTTTGCGGTGTCGCCGACGATATTCTAAATCGAAAAAAATTAAAAAAAATTTTATATCTTCGAAACAAAAGAAGATATCGTGATATCCTTTCAACGTTTTTACCGTTCTAGTCTAGAAATACCAGAAACAGACAAGTATAATTTGGGATACCCTGTACAGTATTTATGTGTGTATTAAATAATTCATGACCTACTATTCAGAAAACAAAGTTAAATATGGATTATCCCGATAATTTTTCACGCTGAAATTCATTCATTCAATGTATTCAGAAAAAAATACAACAATTTGACGTTGAAATATAGAGGATTTTCTATTTGAATAATACCAAGTTTCTGCTCAATCTTGAGAACAGTGCTCTGACCTTTTTTTTTCAACTATGTCACTGACTTCTATCTATCTATCAAGAGCCGTTTTCATTCTTTTTTTATCTTATAAAGGCCCGAGAAATAAAAACTTCTCCAAAATTGAACATTTTACGTTTTCGCCCGGTATTTCAAAAACAAAATTAATTGGAATATTTATTTGTGGATTGGAAAGTCTCAACCAATTTCGGAAACAGTGTATTCTTGAGGTAAAACGCAATCTTTTTTGTATAGAATTTTTGACGTATCGTCATGGAATGAAAAATTTTGCCATTTAAAATTTTCAGAATGAGAGCTATACAACCCTGAAATTTTGTTCGGAGTACATTCATTACATCAATAAATTTATATTCCGGAAATTATCATTTTGCGAGATATAATATACAACAGAAAAAAGGTGATTTTTTAAAAGAGTTTTTAATGACCTGTGTCTTCTCAACTGAGCCCTCTCTGAGTTGATCCTCTCTTAAAGACTTTTTTCAGTAGGTAATATCTCCAAACTTTTTGACAATAAGAGATTGTCCGGGAAAGAAGAGCACATCTTCACAAGTTATAAAACTGAAATTGAAAAATAGCAATTTCAATTTGAAGTTTACAAATTTCGATTAAGATTGTTCTCTTAGCATATTTCAACAAAATGGGAATCGTCGACTTTGTGATCCCCATATTCTAGGATATAGTCTCAACTAGCTATCAAACACGAAATAGACAATTTAAAAGCCCACCTGCTACTTAAAAAAATCGATAGTTCTCCCTAAACTTCATTGCAATCATACAAATTTTATTAAATTCTTGTTATATGGAATGATAACGAAAATGAGTGTTGGTTAGTTCATAATTAATAGCAAACTAGTTTCCGGGAAAACTGCAGAATTACCCCATTTCTGGCTCTCAACTGACAAAAAACAACCCTTAAAAATGGAAAGAATTGTGCTATGGAAAGAATTATGCATGAAAGCAAGGGCCTCTAGTGGCCCTGCTGGCCTCACCAACTGGCCCGGTTGGGATCGTCAATCATATCGCGGAGAGCAGGGATAAGGCAGGTAGAAACCGGGCAAAGCGAGTCCGAGTGTCCATCATCCCCCGTAACACGGAGCCCTAATTGAGCGTGCATGACTTGCGTGCGCTCAGCATGTGCCATGGCCTCTGCTCGTCTCACAAACGAAGCATTAGAGCGGTCGCTAATGCACTGTCCGTTCTCGTGTAATCGTAACCTCTTTAGTTCGCCGAGAAAAATGGAAACAGTGCCGTGGAAAAAAGGGACGGCCATTAGCTGACCCCGACGGACTGAGGGTGTGTTGGCCAAGATACACTGGTCCGATTCTTGTCTCGAATCGGAGACTCGGCAATTTTTAATAAATAGTGCGTTAAATAAAATTGATATCTGAAATGTCTAATTGCTTTTCCTTTTGATAGAGCTCTTGAATTTGTTCTTTCCAGGAGAAAAGGATCTGTTCTGAATGATTCTAATAGCATGCATGATAAAAGGATAGCTTATGTTAACCACATGCTCGATTGTTTGGAAATTGTTTTCGGAGATCTCTGAGACCACGCTTAATGTGTGATTGAATTGAGGTTTGTTGGATTTAGGAAAGAACAGCCCATCTCTTTCAAAGGTGTCTTCTTTCATGCTTACGGTATTTTTGTGTGACAATATGTATCTCTCAGAATGAACTGCCTCAATCGATAAATGAAAAAGCAACTTTAATATTATAATAAACTATTATGGTACAATACCTTGAAAGTGACGATAAAATTGTCCTGTACAATTAGTCCAGTCAATGAGGGCGAAAATTACCTCCGAATTCTGTCAAGATGCTTCGATTTTGATTAAATTTTGGATATAAGCTATACTTGTCTCCTACTCCTATCCTATGCCGATTTATGCTCATTATTGTCAAGGGGTGAAAACAAACCCTTTATCCAAAATTACTAGAAACTTGTTCTGACGTAAATTAAAGTAATTTTTGGGCCTCAGTAGCGTTTTATGAAGTTTAATGAAGGTCTTCATATACTTCAAGACCGTATAAACCACCTCCTTTTAGCATAAAATATGTAAAATGGGTCTTTATTAATATAATTAATTACTTTCAATCAATTTTATAACAGTATTTTGGATCAATCTCAGTTTTAGTTATTTTTATTTTTCAACCCGTAAAAGCAACCTCTATCTGTTCAAAATAACAAAATGAAAATATCATTCAAACATTTTATATATTCATCACTTTATTCACTTGAAATTAATCCTTTTTGTGTCGAAAAATTAATCTGATTCTGAGTGACTGTCGCTACTGTCAATTATTTCATCTTTGCCAAAGATTGGACAACTGTTTTGGCAGTTAACACCTGCATATTCCCCACATGTAGCCTTACAAAAAAGAATCAGTTTTCTGCAGGTGCATGACGCATTGCATCCATCTCTTTTGCAGTTACAAAAAATCATTCTCAACAATGTTTGTGTTGCAGGTGTTTTTTGCATTTTTGTGGGTTGCAAATATCTATTGGTACTATTCCAACCGCAATTAACTGAATTGAGAGCTTCATTACCAAGCCGAATTCGAAGTTGATGATTTTAATCAAGCATTTATTTCATCGGCAGCCGTCGATTTAGTTAGTGTTCGGAAGAAAGTTAGGTGTAATAGCACATGGACACAGATGAGTTAATATTATTATAAAATGTAGTTCACCGAATTAACATCAAAAATAATACTTTCACGAAAACGCTATTAACCGTAGCGACACCTACTGGCGTTATTCGCAAGAAGAAAAATCATTTCCCATTTTTTTTTCTATATCATCAAATATCCCATTGTTTTAATGTACTTTATGTTAACCCCGTCGTAGAAGAATCCAAAAAATTTTTTCTAAACAAACAGTTCATCCAATTTTGAGTTATAAGTGGTGTAATCAACGAAATGGCCGACTTAGTTTTATATATTAAGATATATCACCTTCCCTAGTTCCAGCTCTGCTTTCAGATTCAATCGAGCAGATGCCCAAATTCTGATTCCCTCAAGATTCATTTTACGGATTTTTTTCTATGATAATAAATCAACCTTATGATTTGAAAAGGGCTGTGCGAGTTGGGGATTGTTTTGAATAAGAATAATTATCATTAAGAGAATCATAAATAAAAGAAAACCAACCGCCCTTTACTCTTAGGTGTGAAAACCTATCAATTTTTCATTCAACCAAAATCCATTATTCAATTCAGTCCGTTCATCTTCAGAGGTGACCTGCTGCTTTTCTAATGGTGCTGCTTGGACAACCCCTTGTGAATTATCAACATTTGTGGGTCCACAGCTAGAGATATATTGCTCTTAAACATTCGTGGAATTTGGGAATGAAACTGACATGCCATTAGCGATGTAGAGTTGTGTCTTCAAATGAGAATAAAAGAAGTTCTTAGCTGCATTCCTCAGACAGATCGATGAGAGAGGATTGATATTTTATCGAAGTAGGAATAAGAGTGGATTGCCTTTTGCCAAAGAGAAGATTCTTGAAAAAATTCTGGATCTACAAAATTTGATAAAATCAATGAAATGAATTTCCTTTTTCATTGATCAGAACTTTTTTGATATTGCAGAAAATGATTGTTCGCCCCTTTCTCCCATAATTTTCAGTGTTTACTTTTGAAAATTACACCGTGCAAATGTGATATGCAAATAGTTTGAGCAACTCCATTCATGAAATTTCAAGTTTCATCGAGAAAACTGAGGTTTCATTTTGCGAAGAGCAACAAAGCGTTCTGTTCCTGGATAATCTCTATGCGGGAAATTATCCAGAATAGTTGCTCAGATTGTTTTTGATTTATATTCCAGAAGTTTATCAGTACCTACGTCAGACTTTATGATGAAGTTGGTGAAGCTCGAGATGAATTAACAGAACCATATTCCTAGACACAAACGATAAATTTGAAACTTGTAGGAACGTTCGTAATTTCGAAGCATCTTGAAGTGTATTTTCCATTATTCATGATAGTATTACGAGAATTCGGTTATTCTGATAACAGCTGAGTTTATTTTTCCTTTTGGTATACGCGGAGAAATGAGAGATCCCAATTTAAAGAAAAACACATAAAATTGCTTGAGCTCAGAGCAGTCTTTATATTGAAAATGGGTCAAATATTCACTGAATACATAAAAAAATTATGAAAAATTTGAGATCACTTTTGTAAAATTGAAGGGGTGATGTGGAAAAATTATACAGGGTGTACCAAGTTCGACGGCCTATTAGGCGTTTCTGGAAAACTGGACCTATTTGAAATCTGAAAATTGGGATTATGATATTGTTTGACATTATCTACCTATCTTAAATATTCTTGGAGCCTGACCACTTTCAGTTATACAGGGAGTGAAAAAAATTTTCAAAAATTTTTTTTTCTGTTTGTTTGTTTTCGAATTTGATAGAGTATGCAATTCTGAATACATTCGTGCTCAAATCTTTGAATTCGTCGAAATACTTTCTAAAACATCGAGAAAACACTGAAGAAAAAAGGGAGATAAGTGTATTCGATATTGTGTTTGTTATTTCTAACCTAGATGAACAGAAACAGAAAATCCTGAATAACTCAAGGATTAGTAATTTTAGGAGCATCATCATGTTGGAACATTATCATTATTTTTTTAGCACAATCCAACGCAATTATAAAAAATAGGGTTCTAATTTGAAAAAAGAAAGTTATGAGTTAATCTTGATCCCAATTTTTGAACCAACGTTTGGAACCCCCTGTGATGAGTTTTTAAAAATTCTTAAAATGTACAATATTTTCTTATTCTTTGCCTTCAGAAATAGGAAAACGGTTTGTTCTTAAGGTATCTAGATTAGGAATAACAAACATAATACCGAATACACTTATCTCCCTTTTTCTCCAGTTTTTTCTTGATATTGCGGAAAGTATTTTGACGAATGCAACGATTTGAGTACGAATGTATTCAGAATTGCATACTCTGTCGAATTCGAAAACAAAAAAAATTGACCATTTTTTTTTGCTTCCTGTATAACTGAAAGTGGTCAGGCTCCAAGAATATTTTAGCTCGGTAGATAATGTCAAACAATATGATAATCCCGATTTTCAGATTCTAAATAAGTCTAGTTTTCCAGAAATGCCTAAGAGGCCGTCGAACTTGGTACACCATGTATATGTATAGAGATTACAAGGTGTTGCAACGAAAATTTGAAAACCTCGACAATCATATGAGAGTTCATTTTCAATTGAAAAATGGCAGGATTCATCACGAAACTAACTACCACTCTTTGGTTTTGAAAAATTTTGAGGGTTTTCCCTCTCAGTTTTTAAGACAAAAAATCGATTTAAACATTTTTTTGGATAATAAAAGAATGTCCTTGCTTAAAATTCATGCCCTTATTTGTCAGGGGTTAGAAATTTTTCTGATAAGAATAATCATTCTTAAATTCTTGGGTTTGAAATTTCATTTGAAACATCCCCTACTTATGACTGAAAAAAAAACTGGAATCATTTACTGTATTCACAAGACAGGATGACGATGTTCCTTTATTCATGTCTTTTGTCATGAAATTGATAACAACTAGCACTGTTTTGATAAACCGGATTTCTGTAGAAATTCCAACGTCCTAGCTGAGTAAACTCAATTCCAATATCTCAAAAGATGGCTGCAGAATTTGGGTAACTGGTTATCCCCGCACATTCCTCGAGTACCCTCGAAGCCTGCCAACAAAGTTATTAACCGTCGAAGGACACAACGTCAGCATATCGGATAGACCCGTCCAGATATTCCAATAAGACCAGGGTTCGACCGAGGCATATCTGGATATAAAAGGGCGTGAAGCCCCTCTGGTGCCAACAAGAAACTATGCAATCACCTAATTTAGTCAACCCCTGTCGAACATCGTGATACAAACTTCCCTTTTCGACGACGGCCGCAACCCCTAATATCTCCGCTATCCGTGAAGTGCCTATCGATCCTCCCCAATTATATATTGGTCGTTAACACGATTTTCCGGAATGAGATTTTAAGGCCCCGCATCAGAATGTGTGCCCAACTATGTCTCGCCTGTAATCAGAGGGTCGAACTTGCCGAGTTGCTCCCAAGAACTTGAACCACTTGTAGGAAGGGTGCTATTATTTGTTTATCGCGTTCAAGAAGTGTTCTACCATTCGAAATTTCTGAGGAAAGCGTTTTTAGATAATCAGATGAGCCTAGGAGATGTCAACATTTGAAACTTAATAACAAATCAGTATGAGACATTTGGTTCTTTGCTAATGCTTCATGAATGTTCTAATTTTGCAATGAAGTCCTTTTATCAACGGCTTCGATTTGCAACGAATTTTCTGAAAATGCCAAGACGTGAATTAACAACGTTGAGGCTAATAGGGCTATCGGAATGATACAGGGTGGCCTAAATCAGGTTGTTGTAACGGAACGGCTCCAAGTCAGCCAAAGAATAGTTTCAGGGAGTCGATTCCATGTTGGAAAGACTTAGACATGGTGGGCGACGAAAAACAACACCAGCTCAGGATTGTTTCATCACCGATTCGGCGAGAAGAAAGATTACATCTTCGTGTAGAATGCTACGAAATACTCTTCAAAATTCAGATGTGGTTCAAGTTTTCATCGAAACCATCAGACGACGTTTGAGAAAGATTAATCTCGGTTTTAGACGTCCATTAAGAGGAGTTACATTAACACGTGACCATAAGCGTCAAAGACTGGAATGGGCAAGGCAATATATCAATTGGAACGATCAATGGCGTAGTGTTCTTTTTACTGATGAATCCAGGTTGATTTTCAGATTTTCGAAGAATAATGGTATGAACAATCCCACGCATACCCCGTAATCGTCGCTATGTCCAAGAAGTCCATCCATTCCGAGGGGGTAGTGTTATGGTATGGGCCGGGATATGTTTCAAAGTGCGCACAGATTTACACATTTGTCCTGGGAATATGACCGCCTTACGCTATAGGGAGCAAGTCATTGACAATACTATTACAAATTTTCACGCTTTCATAGTTGAGAATGCGCTCGAGAAGCTTGGTATTCCACATTTACCAATACCTCCGCACTCACTAGATTTGAATTGCATAGAGCATGTATGGGATATGCTCTAAAGAAGATTAGATAATCATCAACCTACACCTGAATCCTTGAATGATCTGGGAGAACTTCTACTTTATTTATGGAACCAAATTCCTCAAGAAATGTTCGACAACCTTGCGTGTGGCATGTTTGCTTTACCGCCAGGAGAGATTTGCTTAACTTACTTCAAGACTTATGGAATTTTGACGCTTCCGGCAATTTTGATCTTTCCGATGTGTGTCTATGTTTCCGTTCATTATGACTCCTTTATGACACAAGGTCTGCATTCCATGTATAAATAATAATAATAATAAACGTTCTTTATTGGAAAAAGATCCAAAAGGCCATCGACCGAGGTCCTTCAGCCTGGTTACAAAAGAGAAATTATTGATAATTTAAAAAATTTTTTGGCAAATAAGTGAGCAACAATATTTTACAAAAAAAAAAAAAAAAACATTAGTAACTTTGAATCTATTTTTGTAGAGTTTGAATAATTTCCCATATGGTATTCAGAGGATATTTTCTGTGTGGACTTGTATTCTCGGTCCTGTTAGTGCAAAATTCTCTCAAGATTTGTATATTCTCTTCTTTCTGCGAAAATTTTGTTGACAGATCGTTGAGGCGTTGTTCAATCGGTTTGATATTTGTTTTTTCGTACAGAAGTTTGTTGGAGGGGTTGAAGAGTTCATTCATTGGATGTCGCATTTTGGTGATGGCTCTGAGAGAGGTGGTTTCTGCGGTCTGGAGAATTTTCTTGGTGGTTTTATTTGATGACAGGTATATTGGGTGGCAGTATTCCAAAAGTGGCCGACATATAGACTTATAGATATGTGCAGCTGTTTTTATGCTGATTCCTGAGTTTTTAAAGGTCAGACTGCGGAAATGCTTGCTTCTGGTGATGCATTTTTGCTTGTTGTTGAGAGCATTTGTTCTGAAGCTCAATTTGTGGTCTAGATTTACACCCAAATATTTTATGCTGTTTTGTGAGACGATATTCTTTCTTCTTATCTTCAATTTTGGAGAGTTCGGTGTAATCTTGTGATTGAAGATTATGAATTGCGACTTCTCTGGGTTTATTTCTAATCTCCAAGTATTGAACCACGTCACTGTGCTGTCCAATAGTTGCTGTAGACAGTTAATAGTATTCACCAACGACTTGTTGTGTGAAATAAGGGCTGTATCATCCGCAAACTGCAATACATATAGGTTTCTATTGAAGTGGGAAGTATCTTCATTACAAATATCGTAACAGTACACCTTGCTGAGCAGAGTCGACAGGGGGGATCCTTGTGGAACTCCTTGCTCGCTTGAGAAAATGGAAGACAAGTAGTTGTTTACGCGAATTTGTACAGTACGGCCCATCAGGTAGTTTCTTATTATCCAAATAAGATGTTCAGGACATCCCAACTCATTTAATTTGTAAAGTAGCCCTTTGTGCCAGATGCTATCAAAAGCCTTTCTGATGTCTAGAAATATAGCGGCACTGTGATTTCCTATCAGTTTATTTGTTTGAACGTTAGATGATATAATCGTCACTGGATGGATGGTGGAATTGCTTTCTTTAAACCCAAATTGGTAATTCGGAATTTTCAGCCCAATCTCTTCTTGAAGTAAACTCTTTATTATTTGTTCAAATTGTTTTCCCAGTGTAGAAAGAAGCGTAATTGGTCTGTAGTTTTCTACTAGATGCTGGTCTGTGTTAGGTTTGGCTATAGTGACGATTATGCCATGTTTCCATTCTGGAGGGAAGTAGTGGTGGCAAATGCAGTATTCAAAAATTTTAATTAAGTATTTATGAATTTTTTCATTAAGTTTTCGTAGCAATTCTTTTGTAATATTGTCATGTCCGGGTGCGGTGCTTTTTCCTTTATATAGCAATTCAAAATATAGTTCTTCTTCTATGTGGAAATTGCGTATTGGTCGTTTTCTTCGAAAATATTCTTCGTACCAGGAGTTCACTTGGACATATTTTTGCTGACAGTATTGGGGTGAGTTAGTTTCTTTGAAGATTTGTACAAAATACTCTGCAAAAATATCCGCTCTTTCTTGATCCGTTGAGTAGATATTGTTGTTCTTTTTTATGTGTTTTCCAGACGATGACTTTTTATAGTTTGTTAATTTTCTTATTTGTTGCCAGTAATTTTTGCCCTTGCTTTCATTGATTTCATTACAGGTTGTTATCCATTTGTGTTCTTTGTATTGCCGAATAAGTAATTGTATATGTTTGTTGTAGTGGTTCAGCTCTGTCTTCTTTTCTCTGCTAGGATTCTGTAGGTAATCTCTGTGCATTTTTCTTTTCATTTTTATCATTTTGATTATGTATGGTGGAAGTTCGTAGACGTAATACTTTGTTTTTATTATTGGGCTGTTTTCTGTTACTAGCTTTGAAAGTGTTGAGTTGAACTGTGTTACTTTTTCTTCTGTGATTGGCTCTTCAGCAACTTCACCCAAGTAGTTCTCAAGTTTTTCATTGACCATATACATGTTGCATTTCTTCACGTCCTTCTTAAGTGGCTCGATCTCGGTGATGAGGTTGTGCAAGTCCAGAACTATTTGAATTGCGTCATGTTCCGTTCCGAGATCAGGGTGTGTTTCTATCGAGATTATATTGTTTTTGATGTTGGATGAATATAGTACACGGTCTGGAGTGGAATCGGGGTTGTTCGCCATTCTGAATGTTGGAGGTGTTGTGGCCATTTCAAAGGGTGCGTTACTTAGGAATTCTTGAAGCTGATTGCTTTTTTTGCGGTTGACATTAAAATCACCGATTATAATGGAGTACTTGTACAAACATGCTTTTCTAAAGATTGCTGGTTCGATTGGCGAATTGGGATGGATGTATACCAGTAAAATATGAAGTCTGTCTTGCTGGAAAGGAATGGAGAAATGTGAGGTTTCATTCAAAGGATTGTTCATTTTGGGGGGATTCTCCTTTCTTGTTTTCAAACTGGGATGCACTTGAATTAGGCTTCCACCTCGTGTGTTTTTGTTCACAATATTTCCGTCACGTTTGATTATGTTCCAGTTTCTATATTGGGTATTACTATTATTGTTTGTTTTCGTTTCGACAAATAATGCACAGTTTATGTTATGTCTCTCTATGGTGTTGTTAATTAGTTGTTTCCTTGAGGTGTAGTTATTAAGGTTGGCATACAATATCTTAAGAGTCGACATGAATTTGCGCGTTATTGCTTCCTTGGATGGGTTGTGTGGCAGAGGGGGTCGAGGGACATTCTAAGTCGAACATGAGCAGGTAAAGTCTGTTTCCGGAAAAATGGGCCACTGTATCAATCGAATATTGAGCGATAAATCGTTTTCTCAGCTTTGCAATAAGCTCGTCTCTGTTATTGTTGTTGATTTTGTTTAATTTGTAGATATATGTGTCGATGATTATATCGTGAATAGTCACAGGGGAATGTATTTTTGAGTTTCGCTTTAAGTCGGAATCCACCTCCCTGGATTTCTTGTTGAGCGGCTTTATTTGACTGTTAGGTATACCTTCGATTGGTTTAGTGGGTCTGCGAGGGCATTTCAGAGACCAAGCAGCATGTTCTTCGGAACCACACGATGCACACTTTGGCGGTAGTTGGCTGTTGCATTTACTGAAGTGGTGGGAACCCTCACATTTCGTGCATTTTATAATGGATGTGCAGTTGTCTCTAGTGTGCGTGAATGATTGGCATCTGGAGCATGGTTGTGGAATCGGAGCTGGAGGGTTGCTAGGATATACTGGATAATACCGATGTTTATAAAAAACTCCTTCATTCAGTAACCTCTCCGACGAAATCAGGCAAGAAGTTATGATTCTAATCATCATAGTGGGCTTGTTTGTAGCTTTGGCTATTATGCGTTTGCAGTAGCGATGTTCTATTTGTAAGCTTCGAAGGTGTACACTTACTTCGTTTTCTGAGATTTCGTTTTCTACGGAACCAATCACTACACTATATGACGGTCTTTGTTCAGATGGAAAGGAGTTGGAGGTAGTTTGTGATGGTTTAGTTTCTTGGTAGTTTTTGATTTTGTTTTTCTCAATCAGGTTCTTAAGTGTCTTTGTTATGGTGGATTTGTCCTGGTTACTTTTGAGAAGGAATCCTTGTTTAGTTGTTAAAATCACATCGTCGGTGTTGGGGTGTACTTCCTCCCAGATATCGGAGAGTTCTTTTCTTAGTAGGTTTGTTTGTGCTTGGATGTAGAATAAATGTTTGTAGTGTTTCTGGTTGATATCTCTCATTTTAGCGGAATATTTATTTTTGAAACGTGATGTTGCGAATCCGTTATTCTCGTTTCTGTTGAGTAGTGTATGTGAGGGTATTTCTTGTTCGTTATCTTTGGAATTCCCTACAGCTGATTGATAATTTTTTGGATTTCCCACATGTGGACCGTACCGAATCGGAGGCGACGTTATCGATGACTGTGGATAATCATTCTGAATTTGGTTCGATTTCTTCCTGGGGTTCAAAAGAGTTGGAGAGTTTGGGTCACGACCTCTTTTTCGTTTGTGGCGGACTTTTCTCCAAACACCGTCGTCCTCAATTTCCATTTCGGAATATTCACTTTCGCTTGAAATAGTCATAATTGAAGAAAAAACTTGCGTAATAATAACACAACCGTATGCGGAGCGGCGTATGGCACGACCGATCGCGGCAGATGCTACTTTCGCACTGCATTCCATGTATATAATACAAGAATGAAAGATCAACTTGATGTGCCATTTTCCAAGGTTCAGATTTCTAAAAACAGCCCAACATCACTGGGACCTTTAATTTTCAATAGGCTGCCGGATCATGTGAAATGCAGTCGGTCTTTGTCTCTTTTTAAAAAAAATCTCAAACTGTATTGGGTAGACAAATGTTTTCATCGTGTAGATCAGATATTGATTTGATATTTTAGATTTCGTTTTCATTGTGTGTACTGTATAATTTATAATTGTGTATTTTCGTATATTACTCCACTGTATGTATTTTTGCTTGTGTCTTTTGAAGACTGGTGAGGTGATTTATAATAGCTATTTTTTTTTTTATTTTCTCTCTTTTTTTATTTTTGAATCTTGGTGTGACCATTTTGATGGATTTTTTATTATTGACTACTTCTTTACAATGTATATGTTGTCTTTTTTGGAGATTAAAAGTTATTATTATTATGCAAAGAAGATGTCAAGCTGCTATTGATGCCCGTGGAGGCCATATATTGAATTGATAGTCTTAAAACTTAAAACGCTTGAAGTCTCTGGGAAATTCCGTTATTTTACTCGTTTTTTCATAACCGCCTTGTATACGCTGCAGACTTACAGGCTGAAATTAATTTTATTTTTTGAAACTTGAAAACATATTAATATGAATTCTCATTACAAAATGTCATTCAAACTATATTTTTCCGCAATTTGAATCAATAGCGCTAACTCATGTGGTGCAGTTTATTTTTCAGTTATGATGACCTCTGATCCCTACTTTCTATCTTCTTTTTGTGCCGTTTCAAATTCCTGAAACTTTCTTACCTAAAAATTAATGCTTTTCGCCAATACGATTTTAGCTATTATTCAAAGTTTTTTCATGCTTAGAATGAAAATAGTAACAACTCCTTAAGCCTACGTTATTCAGTGTATCTCATCTTATTTCCTGAAATTATTATCGGATCTTCATTGCATCAATAAATTTTCCAAAATTTCAACGCTCTCCAGTTCTCGCAGTTGATAGTTCAGAAAACGTCATCCCGAACGATTAAAATGATCTTCAGTAGAGCGAAATCCCCAAGATGCAACAAACTGCGAAATATGTCCGGCCCCAAAGGGGCAACTCCGCGCCAGATAAGAAAAATAATTAACAGTTAGTCAGGAATTAAACAACAGGAAGATAAGAGGACGCGGAACAAGCACGGTAGGGCCGACTATTTCCCGGATCGCTATCCAATTCTCGCTGAGTGCATATTTATGTAACGCCTTCCATTCCCGCTCCCGTTCTGCCGCGATTATTCGCCTGAGGGAAGTGAATAGGTTCATTATATTTAATAAGCTTGCTTTCGAGTCCTCGTGAAAAATAATCTAATAATGCGAGCGATGACGCCCGAAAGGAAATGAATAATATCTCACTTAATGCCGGAGTGAAATCTATTTTTTTCCTTCTGCTTGGCGGAAAAAGGGCGCTGTAGGTATCGCCGTAATTTGTCTGATTTATCTTCGGAAGATGCGACGCTCTACGAGATTGATCTTAGGGAGTTTCGGTACGACCTCGCTGGTCAATATTGATACCGAGATCAGGGAAGGAACTGAACTTTGTTTCCTGAGTAACATAACCATTATTGTCGTTATATCATAACAGGGTGAGTCTTAGTAACCCCAATTTTATCGAAAACGTATGATTTTTTTCTTCCTGTGGATGGCGTTTTGAACAACTAAATGTTGCCTTGGCCATCAAGAGGAATCAATAACAACTTTACATCTTCTTTGCACACTAGACACGAGGTTGTTGAACATTTCTTGAGGAATTTGGTTCTATAAACAGGGCTGAAGCTCTCTCAGATCATTTGAGGATTCTGTAGGTAGGTAGGTTCATGATTATCCAGTCTTCTTCGGAGCCTATCTATGCAATTCAAATCTGGTGAGTGCGGAGGTATTGGTAAATGTAGAATACCAAGCTCCCCGCTCGCATTCTCAACTATGGTTTAGATCTGTGCGCCCGTTGAAACATATCTCGGCCCATACCATAATAATAATAATAATAAATTTAATACATCCTCTCAGACAAATTATACATTTGTATAGGACAAGTCGAAATAAAAAAGAGATTCAGAATAAAATCAACACAAATAGATATTCAAAACCAAATTTAAGTAGAACTCAAATATTTTCAATAATTTAAAAGATTACTGATGATAAAATCAATAGATGTTCCTAAATCAAATTAAGTTATAACTCAAAATTTTTCAATATTTTAAAAAATAACCAATCAAAAAATGTCCTGAATCAAATTAAAATCTAACTGAAATATTCCTTCATGCTTTAGAAATGACAATTACAAGATATGCAAAATCAGGGCAGTCTGGAACTAAAATATTGATTAACACTATAGTAACAGTTTTCTTCTAATAATAATTTTATGGATAGATTTCTTGGAGAAAACGACGATTACAGGGTATGCGTGGGATTGTCCATACCCTTATTTTTCGAGAATCTGAAAATCATTCATATCTGGATTCATCACTGAAAAGGACACTACGCCATTGATCGTTCCAATTAATATGTTGTCTTGCCCCTTCCAGTTTTTGACGGCTATGGTCACGTGTTAATGGAACCCATCTTAAAGGACGTCAATTACCTAGATTCACCTCTCTCAAACGTCGTCTGATGGTTTCGATAGAATTTGGTTCCGATCTGCATTTTGAAGAGTATTCCGTAGCATTCTACACGTGAATGTAGGCTTTTTTTCTCGCCGAAACAGTGGAAAAACGATCCTGAGCAGGTGTTGTTTTTCGTCGCTCACCCACCCTTGGTCTTTCCAACACTGAACCTGACTCCCTGAACCTATTTCAAAGTCGATATATCAAACTTTGCTGACTCGGAGCCTTTCTGCTACAACAACCTGAGTTAGGACATCCTGTAGCATTCCGATAACCCTACGAGCCTCAGCGTTTGTTAATAAACGTCTTAGCATTTTCAAAAAACTCGTTTCAAATCGAAGTCATTTAAAAGTAAGAACACCCATGAAGTATATGCAAAGAACCAAACGTTAGAAAAGAGGCGATCAGATTGACGGAATGTCTCATACTGATTTTTATTCTATCGAATCAAGTTGTTTTTGAGTTTCAAATGATTTTACAGCGATTTTCGCGAAGATACATACTTTTCAAAACGATCGTATAAGATATCTCTTACTTTTGTGGATCAGTATACTAAAGATCTCTGGATTTGGATTTCTAGTGAAACCATGTAATGATCAGAATAAAATAAAACTAGTGAGTGGAATTTTGTGATCGTAGGAGATTAACTACATCAGTGAAAACGTTTCTTTCAATAATCATGCCAGTTGTGAAAATCAGGAAAAACTGTTTCTTTCTACTTCAAGAATCTCACTTTGAAATGTACAAGTTATAGATTGACCCTTTATAATTATTGGGCAGAGAACACTTTTTCCGTTTTTTCTGTTATATATTGATTTAGGATTTCTTCTAGAAATAGTGAAAGAGATGAGGACTAGAAGGGATTCAGTAATAAAGATAGAAAAGTTGGCAAAAAAAAGGATGAGACTGATCGAAACATCGACTCCATTCGGACGGCAACTAAACGAAAAAGAAGGAGTCATATCGCACCTTTCACGAAACCGACCGATCCGTGCTCAAATTACTCCAAGTTCCCTTGTCCCCAGCACGAACCTCGCCCACTTCCTGCAGACGTATCAATACCGACTGCCGAAACTTTCCTTCCACCTGAATCCACTTCTCGACTTCCCTAAACAGCCTGAAAAATTCAGGAGACCGGCCCGGAATTCGTATCGATTCCTGGAAATTATACCGCCCCAAAATAATTCGAAAGTAATCCCGGCGGGCAGATGAGAGCTCCCACAGGACCTCGTTTTATATCGGGGAGAATGAATGATATCGCTGGCCGCGATAATAATTAGAACGATCGATCTGCGAGGACCTCAAAGCGGAATCGTTAGTCCCCGAGAAACGTACCCGCCGATATTTTAATCATCTCGGATTAAAGTCGTGGAAAACTGGCTCCTTCACGTTTTCCATCACTATCGTTGATGTAGCGGGGAGCTTTATGGTCCCGGTCGATTTCGAGTGAATGCTGTTCGGGATTCAATCGGATTTGTCGGTGGTTGAAATTATACCGATCTGGGAGATGGAGAATCAACATAGTTTCTCAGAGTTTTGAAGCATTTTCGACATATTTAACATGCAAGCATCACGAAGAAGACACACGTTTGTGTGTGACATTAGTGCGCAGTTGCAAAGATCTAGTAAGTTTATTGAACGTGCCTCCGAATTTTGTGAAGATCTGTCTTCAATTATCAACACTGTGTGGTTCACTATGAACTCCCGTTATTGCAAAGCTCATAACTTTTGACATGAGAGTAAAAGAATGGTCGAACCTTTTGCTTGATATTTTTCATTCTCAAGTATTTACTGAGATGAGAGTTGGGGCTCAGCTTTTGAGAAATTGATGAGAAAAGTAAATTAATTTTCATATGTGGAAGAAAACTTAACTAGATAACAATTTTTCCAAAAAATAAACCATTAAAATAAATGGTCCACATATGTTGATTGATACGATCGATAATCGACTTTAAAGTTTCCATCAACAGTTAAATTTTTTTCAAGTTCCTACGTAATTGGGAGCTGTTGTTTCAGAATCCATACATTCAACTGTTTTGAGCTCCCCTGCAAGCTCTACCTTTTATACAGGGTGTACCAAGTTCGACGGCCTATTAGGCGTTTCTGGAGAACTTGACCTATTTGAAATCTAAAAATTGGGATTATATTATTGTTTGACATTATCTACCGATCTAAAATATTTTTGGAGCCTGACCACTTCCAGTTATACAGGGAGTGAAAAAAAAATAAAATGTTTTTTTTCTGTTTGTTTGTTTTCGAATTTGATAGAGTAGGTATGCAATTCTGAATACATTAGTGCTCAAATCGTTGCATTCGTCGAAATACTTTCCAAAATATCAAGAAAAAACTGAAGAAAAAAGGGAGATAAGTGTATTCGGTATTATGTTTGTTATTCCTCACCTAGATATCGTAAGCACAAATCGTTTTCTTATTTGTGGAGGCGAAGAATGTATAAATATTGTACATTTTCAGAATTTTGGAAAACCCGTCACAGGGTGTTCCAAATGTTGGTTCAACTATTCGGATCAAGATTGACCCATAACTTTCGTTTTTCAAATTTGAACCCTATTTTTTTATGATTGCGTTGAATTGTGCGAAGAAAAATGATGATAACATTCCAACATGTTAATGCTCCTAAAATTAAAAATTCTTGAGTTATTCGGGATTTTCTGATTTCATGTCGTGCGTACCCCCATATTCATTGAATCTGTTTCATATCAACAATGACCTTGGTCATAGAACATAAATTACTCAAATAATCCACTAGTGACTTCCTCTTTTCTGAATCCATTTATCATTATTGATATAAAACAGATTTCATGAATAGAAACAGAAAATCCTAAATTACCCAAGAATTAGTAATTTTACGAGCATCAACACGTGAAAACATTATCATCATTTTTCTTCGCAGAATCCAATGCAATCTTAAAAAAATAGGGTTCTAAGTTGAAAAACGAAAGTTATGAGCCAATTTGATCTCAATTTTTGAACCAACATTTGGAACACCCTGTGACCGGTTATTCAAAATTCTGAAATTGTACAATATTTCTACAGTCTTCACTTTCAAAAATGTGAAAACAGTTTATGCTCACGATATCTAGGTTAGGAAAAACAAACATAATACCGAATACACTTATCTCCCTTTTTTCTTCAGTTTTTTCTCGATATTTCGGAATGTATTTTGAGGAATGCAACGATTTGAATACGAATGTATTCAGAATTGCAAATTCGAAAACAAAAAAACAGAAAATAAATTTTTCGAAAATTTTTTTTTCACCCCCTGTATAACTGAAAGTGGTCAGGCTCCAAGAATATTTTAGATCGGTAGATAATGTCAAACAATAATAATAATAAATAGGTCGTGTTCTCCAGAAACGCCTAATAGGCCGTCGAACTTGGTACACCCTGTATTTATTTTACCATAATGACGTTCGGACATGGTGAAGTTGGAGCCCATATGGGTGTAATAATCTAGACTGTGACACACCATAAACCATAAATAGAAACCGAACAAGAAACTGCGTGAAGGCTATTATAAATACTGCACAGGAATAGTTCGCCACTTAATACGCAAGATTTCGGATAAGAGGCAACTACAGCATGGAATATTTCTCGTTTGGGAGATATGAAATGATTAATCTTGTACGATATAAGTGAGTACAATGCCATATTTTATCATCAAATTAACATAAAAAGCTCCACCGAAAAAATTCTAACGTGACTTAAGTATCGTGTTACCCGTACATAAATAAACCGAGGGAACGTTCCATTTCAGTCCATATACAATAAATTCGTAGCGATAAACGAAAGCGCGTTTAATATATTACCGTATTTATACTATTTTATGCCCATAGTTCACGAATCGGATCAAGTGGTCGTTTCGGAATAATCGCCCAGGATATAATTAATCAAGTTGATTGTTCTTCTGATGGAATCTCAGCCCTTAATTAGGATGATTAGGCTCTTTAATTAATGAAGAAATGTTATGTTTGCGAAAAGATGGCAAGGAAGGGGTAGCGGAAACAGTTGACATCTGGAAGAATTACGTCTTTTCATTTTAACCACATTTATGGCTGTATCAACCAGATGGATCCCAGATAATTAAGTATACAGGGTGTTGACGCTTTCGTGCGTCACCACACTGTCTACAATATTTTGCCGAAAATATTCTAGGCAGCGTTCACAAACTTACTCTGAAAAATGTCATTCAAAATTCAAACATGTGTATAGGTTATGAATAATACTTTTGCATCATATACATTTTTTATAAATCATTTTTATATTGTTGCTATCATGAATGAATAATAGAAGTTTAAGAAAAAAAATTCTCTCTAGTCGTACATTTTCAGTTGTGTCTTCGCAGTATAGTCAATTTTTCTTTTATTTGAAAAGCAGAGCAAAAACGTGTTTTTTTGATGATTGTGAAGAAACTGATAAATATTCTCAGGACTTTGAATTACTTCTAATGAGACAGAAAGAATGAAAAAGGATATTATCGTCTATAATCTTCTCTTGCAAAGAGAATATTAAAAATGTTATTACATGTTTTGTTGTTTTATTGACTCTACGCCAGAAAAAAATTAAATACTTCGTAACAAAAAATAGTTTCATTTGAGGAAGCTAACAAAAAGAAGTTAAAAAAATATTGTATGAAAGATAAAGCAAAATATGAATGAATCTTGACAGATCGAATCTCTCGAATATAACAAAATATTAACGTAGATTCCAAATCACGTACAAAAAACAGTTATTGTGGAACTTTTCATGTCTCGATTTATTTGAACTTGAACGGACCACTCTAGGTTCTGCAATACAATGAAAAACTCTTTTTTTTACCATTATCTCTTGGTAAAGTTCACTTTGAGATGCCTTAATTCACTGCTAGCAATTTCATTAAATTTATTAATCATTAAAGTAGATCTTTCCAATATTTCTTCATTTCACAGAATAGTTGTTTCACTTGGAAAATTTATTGTTTCGTATTTCGTTATTGAAATGAAACAAAACCAGAAATAAATACTTATTCGAATAATATTCAAGTTTCAAAAAGTCTGCGGGAGTAGGACAGAATGAAAATCGTACGTCACAACTGTCAGAGTATGTGTTTACTCTCCCAAATAGCAGAGAATGCAGAGCTTACTCAGAGGAAGTTTATGAACGCTCACAGAGTATACTCCGGGGAAGACAAAGCAAGTTTGTGAACGCTTCAGAGTAAGGGGAGCTTACTCTGAGTAAGTTTATGAACGCAACTCTAGAATTGCAACTACCAAAGAAAATACTCAGCATCTTTCAAAGATTTTTCGTTATTTCCTCTGTTGTTTCTGTGTCAGTGAGTATTTTTCTGATGATTCAAATTAATTATGATGTTTCAACCTCCATCTCGGTCATTATGAAGTATGCTCTCTGCTTCCTAAATATCATTTCTCGAATTTGAATTAACCTAAATCAGTAGCGGATTCCTTGGTACCAACGTGATAATTTCCAACAGTATAGATCCAAGTAGATCTTTATGACCTACGTAAAATTATGTTTACACGACTCCCCATTTCCCTATCGATTTTCCGAAGGAAAATTTCCATCAGCCACGAGGCAAATAATAAATCGGATCACCCGTTTGTGTTCGTATTTAATGATCGCGGGTTACGGCGCACGACCTGTAATCTGAAAGTATAAAAGGGATATTACATGGATTTGCAACACCTACATCACATGTTCCACACATAATGATATACACTCTTCCTATTAAAAACATTGGACTATATGGAGCTCCGAAACGCGAAATTACCTACAATAATTTCACGTTGGCATTGACTAATGGAGTACTTGATGCAGAATCTATCGCTATGTGATTTTCATTATTTTGCAGAGGTCATTTTTCATCATTATGGGTTTATTACATCAGTTCGGTGCAGTCTTTTCCTCATTATTCAATGGTTCTCTCTCGAATTTACGTTATTCGAAATAGTGTGTGAATCATGAATATCCATAGCGAATATTTTTCACTTTGAACATGAATAGACTCTCAACATCCAATTGCTTCATATTGAGAAAAATTGATATCGAAAAGAAGAGTAATAATATAAGCAAATATATTGTTCCAACAGAGTTAGGGATATCTTATTTAATCGTTTTGAAAAGTTTGTAATCTTTAAGAAAATCGCTCGAAAATCATTTGAAACTCAATAACAACTTGAATCGATCCAATAAAAATCATTATGAGACATTTCTCAAGTTTGGTTCTTTGCATATGCTTCCTGAATGTTCTTATTTTGAAATGAAGTCAGTTTATCAAGGCTTCGATTTGAAACGAGTTTTCTGAAAATGCCAAGACGTGAACCAGCAAACGTTGAAGCTAATAAGGGTGTCGGAATGCTACAGGATGGCTTAACTCAGGTTGCTGTAGCGGAAAGGCTCTAAGTCAGCCATAGTATGATATCTCGACTCTGGAATAGATTCAGGGAGACAGGTTCCTTGTTGGAAATACCAAGGTTTGGCGAGCGGCGAAAAACAACACCTGCTCAGTGGTTCGGCGAGAAGAAAACCTACATCTACTTGTAGAATGCTACGGAATGCTCTTCAAAATGAAGATGGGGTTCAAGTTTCCATTGAAACCATCAGACGACGTTTGAGAGAGCTGAATCTAGGTTCTAGACGTCCATTAAGAGGAGTTCCATTAACACGTGACCATGAGCGTCAAAGACTGGAATGGGCAAGGCAACATATCAATTGGAACGATCAATGGCGTAGTGTCATTTTCACTGATGAATCCAGATATGGACGATTTTCAGATTCTCGAGGAAAAAGGGTATGGACAGTCCCATGCATACCCCGTAATCGTCACTATGTCCAAGAAGTCCATCCATTCCGAGGGGGTAGTGTTATAGTATAGACGCACAGATCTACACATTCGTCCTGGGAATATTCCCGCCTAACACTATAGGGAGCATGTCATTGATAATGTTTTGCCGAATTTTCACGCTGCTATTGATGAAACTTTTCAATTTCTTGATGATAACCCTAGACCGCACCGAGCAGCCATAGTTGAGAATGCGCGCGAGGAACTTGGTATTCCACATTTACCAATACCTCCGCACTCACCAGATTCGAATTGCATAGAACATGCATGGGATATGCTCCAAAGAAAATAAGATAATCATCAACCTACCCCAGAATCCTTAAATGATCTGAGAGAGCTTCTGCCCCGTTTATGGAACCAAATTCCTCAAGAAATGTTCAACAACCTCGTGTGTAGTGTGCAAAGAAGAAGTCAAGCTGTTATTGATGCTCGTGGAGGCCATACATTGTATTGATAGTCTTAAAGTCCTTGAATTCTCTGGGAATAAAATTTTGTTATTTTACAGACCTACAGGCTAAAATAAATTTCATTTCCTGCAACTTGAAATCATATCAAAATGAATTTTTATCACAAAATCTCATTTTTTTCTGCAATTTAAATCAATATCCCTAACTCATATTCTGCAGTTTAATTATTAATCACTCTTAATGTCACTTTGTACGGAGTTGAAATACACGAAAAATTTCGGCATACTCTTTGAACATTGTATCGACAGATGACTTAAAAATTCTGTTTGGTTTAAAATCAGCTTCTTCGTTTTTGTTGTTAGGAACATGACAATTTATTTCAGATGCAGAATGGCGAATGCGCCGGTATTCCGTCATCCTGAAATTGATGTAAATTTTTCCATCTCCCCAATCATGTGAGGAACAACAAATTACTTGAAGTTTGTCTAAGCTATTTCAAGGCCCCGTTGAGTTAATTGAATCAACAAATAGTCCCACCTTACAATCTAGGACCAAAGAATTGGATCGGAAGTCACTAATGACAGACAATACTCGAGTCACTATTCACTTATGTTCTTCTAGCGACTAACTCTGAAGAGCCAAAAAGGAAGAGTTGTACCTAATTGGCCCCATTCAGCTCGACGGCCGAGGAGACAAGAAGGGCTGAGCAAATTTCCTGCGGGTTCTCAAGGTAAATAATTCTTTTAGCACGATAAGTCCCCTGCGGTCCGCCCTAGAAAAAGTTCATTGTTGGCCGTAATAAAACTCAAATAGAGATTCTTTCGTCCCGAAATGAAGCATGGCGGCGGGATCCGTCCTATCGGGATTGCCGGGCATTGCTGCATGCGCTGCATTTCGAAAATCCCCGTAGCCGGCTACGAGCCCATTACAGGATGTAGACTTTGATTATTCTGGCCGTAATTGCGCGCCCTTTGTCCTTTGAAAGACGATCCATTGTCCGGCCCCAAGTAGCTGGTAGGCTTTTGCGTCGTCGTCTTGGGTTCCACCTTTCTTGGGACGCAGTGGCGTGCAGGGTGTTTCACTATCTTGGTAACCCAAATTTTCTCTAAAACGTAATTTTTTTTGTGAATGTCTTTTTGACTAGTCAATGTTGACTCGTGCGAGAAAAATAAAGACGGCACTATTAATTTTTTTTCAGGAACATACCTTTTTCATCATGTCATTCGAAAGATCATTCATTTCTGAATAAAATTTTTCTCCATTTCTAAGCATCAGCGAGCTGCAGCGTGTTATTTGAAAATAAAGATAAGAAACTCATGTGCCCAAGTAGACGCTTTTGTTTTGAAGAAATTAACTTTTGGCAAATAAGGAAATGATGTAATTTATGTATTGATCATAATGGCTAGATGACCTAGATATTATGATTTTGTTGCGTGAAATGAAGGAGGCATTGTAACACACTATTCCAATATAATATCAATTAAATATCATATTTAACAAAACACAGTTTTTTTAAAAACAAACGAAACATTTCAAATCAAATGTTCTATATACCGGCCATTATGATCCATATGAGGTTTTACTTGGGCATACCTATGCGTTTCTTATTTTTATAGATAGATAAAATTAACATAAAACGCACTGCAGATTGCTGACGGTAAGAAATGGAGAAAAATTGTATTCGGAAAAAAATTAAAAAATAAAATTATCTTTCGAATTACACGATACAAAAAGTATGTTCCTGGAAAAAAAATCGCCTCGACGCCTGGCGTCTTTATGTTTTCCGCAGATTCTTACGCGCAAATCAAGACAACATTGACTTTTTCAAAACGTCATCCACAGAATGAAAAAATATTCAGACGTTTTCAATAAATCCTTACTTTTGAATCCTAGAATCCTTCAACTGTGCGAAAAAAACTGGAAACTGATGCGATCAAGACTTTTTAACCGAATCGACAAAGTGTCCTTCAAAGTGAAATGTACAGGGTGAACCAAGTTCGACGGCCCATTAGGCGTTTCTGGAGAAATCTTTGAAATCTGAAAATTGGGATTATGTTATTGTTTGCCATTATCTACGGAGCTGAAATATTCTTTGAGCCTGACTACTTTCAGTTTTTTGTTTTGTTTTTGAATTTGAGAGAGTATGCAATTCTGAATACTTCCTACCCAAATCGTTGCATTTGCCGAAATAGTTTCCAAACTGTAGAGAAAAAATGTAAGAAAAAAGAAAGTATTCGGTATAATGTTTGTTGTTCTTATTCTAAATATCTCAAACACAAACCGTTGTCACATTTTTGAAGTCGAAGATTGTTGAGATATTTTACCCTCCTAGAATTTTTTAAAAAACGTCACAGGGTACTGGGTCGAAAATTGAGATCAAGATTGGATCATAACTTTCGTTTTTCAAATAAGAACCCTATTTTTTAATATTGCGTTGGATTCTGCAGAGAAAAATTGTGATAATGTTCTAACATCTTGATGTTCCTGAAATTAATAATTCTTGAGTTATTTAGGAATTTCTAATTTCATGTCGTACGTCAAATTCATGAAATCTACTCTATATCAACAATGATAAATGAATTCAGAAAAGAGGTGTGTTCCTAGTGAGTTATTTGAATTATCTATTTTCTATGACCAAGGTCATTGTTGATATGAAACACATTCTATGAATTTAACTCTACATTATGTCATGAAATCAGGAAATTCTAAACAACTCAAGAATTATTCATTTGAATAGCATCAACTTGTTGAAACATTATCATTGTTTTTCTTCGCACAATCCAACGCAATCATAAAAGAATAGGGTTCTAATTTGAAAAACGAAAGTTATGGGCCAATCTTGATCTCAATTCTTGACCCTGAATTTGGAACAACTCGTGACGAGTTTTTCAAAATTTAAAAAATGTTCAATATTTCTACAGTCTTCGACTTCAAAAAAATGAAAACGATTTGTACCTAAGATATATCAAATAGAAATAACAAACATAATACCGAATACTCTTATCTCCATTTTTTCTTCAGTCTCTTCTCGATATTTTGGAAAGTATTATGACGAATGACACGATTTGAATACGAATGTTTTCACAACTTAATACTCTATCGAATTCGAAAACAAAAAAATAGAAAAAAAAATTTTGAATTTTTTTTTCATTCTCTGTATAACTGAAAGTGGTCAGTCTTCAAGAATATTTAAGCTCGGTAGATAATGTCAAACAATATCATAATCCCAATTTTCAGATTTCAACTAGGGCCAGTTCTCCAGAAACGCCTAATAGGCCGTCGATCACTTAAAAGTTAATCAAATCATCACGATAATTTAATGTACGCACAATCAACTATGTAAACCTATCGTGGCTGACACTAAAATACCTATAATTGTGATTACATTATGTTATTGTTTTAATTTGATTTACTTTCGAGTACTCGTAGTCTCTTATTTTTCATTCATTCTTGTTACTTACTGTGTTAAATATTTTTCCTTTTCAAGTAATCACCTACTTATTAGTTCGATAATTGGTACACTTTCTAAACTTACTCCTTTTAAGAGAAAGTGCCGTTTAAATGAAATTTATGAAAAATATTTCATTATTAATGGATAGCAGTCAAGAACATCTCTTATCTTATGCACGTCGAATATAGCTCAATATAAATTGCCTTCAAGTAAAACAACTGAGACAGAAGATCTTTCTTGCAGTCGGGTTGCGAGATCCTAAGATCAAATATGGACATCCTTTCCTCGCGAATATAAAGTATATTCCAACGAAGAATCGACAATTGCTCCCACCGAGGGATTAAGCCTACCCCCTCGAAACCCGTCTACGCCTCTGCACTCGAACGGATTTCGTCCGCTCTCCCGCAGATTGGAAAGAGGCTGCGTTTTTACACTCCATTTCCCGAACAGGAAAGGATTTCGAGAGAAACTTCCAATTGTCTAGGGCGAACTCCCATTGATTGTTCCCGATGACGTTATTACGTCTGAGAGGCTCCACAATTCGAGAACTGATTGTGACGTACCGATATCGATTTTTTCGAACGCTCCCTGCACGATTGGGGGTGTCATCTTGGGAGGAATTTGGTCCTCCTTCGTACTTGCTCAATCATTTATTTAACTATTATCTACCAGAGCTGTGCAAGAGCAATGTCCTTTTTGAAAGCAGTGCTTAGTGCTTAGTAATGGAAGCACTTCATCAAAGACCTTGATTTTTAGTTATCCCCTAAGTGATCCCGAGCACTCCTGCGGATTACTAAGCACTTAGCCCTTGTCTCATCTTGTCGTAACACGAATATATGAGATCGAGGCCGACGCCTTGAAACCTAAGTTCTAGATTTGATTTTCAGACGAATGATAAATATCTCACGTTTGTGTGTGACGTTAGTGCGCAGTTGCAAAAATGTAGTTAGTTTATTGAACAAGAATTTTGTGAAGATCTGTCTTCCATTATCAATATAGGGTGATTCACTATATAAAGTCCTGTAATTGCAGAGCTCATAATTTCTGTCATGAGAGTAATAAAAGAGTCAAACCTTCCTCATAAAATTCCTTTCATTCTCAAGTCTTTACTGAGATGAGGGTTGAGGCCCAGCTTTGAAGAATTTAATAATGAAAGTTAAATTGTCAGATGAACTATCTTTATTCTTCCTCAGATATTCAGTGATTATTCTCGCGTTATGACTGGGACAGCCATCCTGTTGAAACCAGACATCGAAATTAATTGGCAACTGTCGAACTGTCGGAATAATTTCATTTTCTGAAAGCTCCAAATATTTTGAAGCATTTAGATTACCCTCGATGAAAAATGGCCCTATGATGTAATTCCCTTGTAGTAGTAATTAAGTTTTTTAGGATACTCAGATGCTTATTCTTCTAGACCAATATCTTACTACGGATGGGTTATGTTTTCTATTCAAGGAAAACGATGACTCATCAGTGAATAAGATATTGCTCAGAAATGAACTACTCTCATTATCTTTTTCCATCATTATTTGATAAAATTCCATTCTTTTGAAATGGTCTTCTGGAAAAATTTGTTGAGAGGTTCGCATCTTATAACATTTATGATCATTTCTTCTCAAAATATTCCGAACAGTTCTAGCACCCAAATCGACTTGTTCAGCAATTTTTCTGCTAGAACAAGGTGCACTGATTTCAACAGCAGCACACACATTAACTTCGTGACAGCTGTGATTATTTTCTCCTACCGAGAGTTGCCATTCCAACAGTCCAGTCCCTCATTTGTTATAGAATCGCAATGAGATTTCAATTCTTTCACTGTTCTACTAGACTCGGAGCTCATTCGAATTTAGCATTCCTACTCCTATGTTTCCATGAGGATTTTCTTTATCTATATAGGCAGCAAATACTGAAATTTTAAAAAACAAATGTTACAATCAATATACTTTAACTGAGGAGTTGAAATTCTAATTTGAGCTCTAATGACACGAATTATGATTCATAGCCGTTGTTCAAACAAACCAAACAGGCCCATAAATCACCAGCGACAAGCGTTGGCGACAAAACGTATGGCTCTAAACAGCATTGTTTCCTACTACCGTTAGAAAAACCAATGGAAAACTCAGCAGGCAGCATTCAATTATCACATTTCCAGCCCAACTACTACCGGCCAGCATATTCAAATGTCACGACTCCATATTTCAGTTGTTTCGCCCCCATGCAACCGTGATAATGACCTAGCCAAAATTCACTCTCTTCCTAGAGATCGCCCAGATTGCATTCATTCATGAGTTTATTGCGGAATTCTTATCAGCAAAAACACGAGAAGTAAATACCCATTAAAAATCAGGCTGTCATACGATAACTATTCGGATTTAATTAGATTTCCCGATTAAGAATTTGTCGTCGCTGTTGTGACAAGTTGATGCGATCGAAAAAAAGTACGGTGCAAGCAGAACGATGAATATGCAAATGTAATTTCATGTAATTACGCCGATTTAAGGCCTTCAACTAGGAAATTGGAAGTAAAATTTTATCACGCATGACGCTTTGAAATCAGCCGAGGTGTTATTTCGTTCGGGAAAAAACACGGCGAATTTTTTCTGTTCGCTCGAACACTGACGCTAACCAGGTATTGAAATATGTCTGCATTGTTATCGGATTACCGAGATCGGCTGTTTATGATTCTTTTACCCTAAAAAACCAGTCCTGGTAAAATCATGGATGTCAAATTAAAATTGAGTTCATACAACATTTCTATTCATATCGCACGTCTACGAATTTCCATTCTCGTTCAGACGTAGAATATTTAAATCACTGAACTTATACGTGATATAGATATCTGCAGCGGAAACCGTATCATCGGCAAGGATGTTGTTTTTCCGACGAATTTTATATGCAAACTATTTCTGGGGATGTCAGTTTCCTTCTGAATATTTTTTCCGTGGAAACAAGGAATTTGGGGCAACTTTGTTGTTTTAGGAGAAGGTGAAACTGAAGGTAAATCTGAATATAAATGAGTATGAGACGAAGATGCAGAGTTCACAAGGAAGTGCGAAATGACATATGAAAAAATGGAACCAACCAGAAACATTCTCATGTACAATGTTGCCTAGATGAAACTGCATTTCTCACATTATCATGTAAAGAAAAGTTGCTAAAAACACTCTCTAAATAGACAAATCCTTATTTTACAAACTCTACTCCTAGGTCAAAATATGTGACTTGACCGTTTCGTTACTCTAAGAACTATTGTATAACAGACAAGTTATCAATATTGAGGTGATTGTAATTGATTATTACTTGCTGTGTTGGGGTTGGTTCAAGAATGTGAAAATTAGATGGATTCAGAATAGTTGAAATATCCGGAAAATTAAGAAATTTGAAATTTATCAAAATTAAACAAAATTGATGAGCTAGTGGACTGTAGTTTGTAGAATTAAAATTAGGAAACAATGTCCCAACACAATACGAAGTGGATAAGTGAACAAGTCGAAAATAATAAATTCTTACCTTCTCCAGCGGAGGGTAGTTGTTAAGGATCTTGATGTATTGACCACCACCATGAACAGATTGATTGAGCTCAACAACCGAACACAGGGTACAGACTTCTTCACTTATCCTTGTGACCGTTTGCTAGTCACACCACTGACTCGAATACGCAGTGAAAATACACAGTCTTTGAATTGTCCAGAGGTTGCACTAAATTGCAATTTGATGTTCTCGGATTGAGATCGCGAGATTGAAATAGGTATATGGAAACTTTGTATTATGAATATAGAAACTTTGAATTAAGTCGAATTATCGGAAACGAAAATAAACTTGTTGAAAATGGTAGCAGATGCTTCGTGAGTCGAATTTTCTCTCTTACTGACTAAGAAGGAATAAAAATGTGTTGATAAAAATGAAATATGCGTCGACTCAAGAAAACCTACAGCTGGTAGCATATGGTACATATCACGAATTTGAATTCGAGTGGAAGAATTAATTTATTTTCGATTTCAGAATTATGAAAGGAAACAATGATACTTTATTAAATTTTATGAAATCGTTTTCCGTTCACTTGGCGTGAACACTTGCTTTAGTATTTTCTGAAATCATGAGCAAAGTGGAGAATACCACTTGAGTATTTCTTATTTTGCGTTCTTATATAAGCATGAGTAAGCGTCGACGAGTTTGAAGATAACGCTTGTGGTGAGAAAAAAGGAATTCAGTCGGTCAGCTAGCATTAAATATCTTATGAGCAGCTGAGTGAATATTCAGAAGCATAAATTGTTGATAATGAAGGATTTTGAGTGGTGTTATTACAACTAAGTTGTAACAATGGATATACAGGACAGTTTTTTTTGGCTAAGAAGCGAGAAGATGATTGCTAATTCAAGAAAAAACACTTTAGATCAAGTACCAAATGGTCTAAATAAACTTCCGGTTATTATTAATAATATTCCGTTCAGAGAGTATTTAGATACAGGCAGTACAGTAAATATAAAACGAAGTCACAATAAATACCCTCTGAAACAGTTATTAAAGGTTTCGGTGAGTTATTCATGGTTCAAAAAGGTACAATGAAAACAGATCTTTCAATAAATCGAATGGATTTCCCAACAGAAATACTAATGGTTAATATACCAAAGAGTGATATTGATATCATAATAGGGAAAAACTATAATGACTCAACCAGGTGTTAAAAATGACGCACAATCATTTGACTTTGTCAAAATCTTAAAATAAACCTCAAGTAAAAGTTTCAAATAGCATTGAATGATATGACCGAAGAAAATTTCAAAAAATTATTTCAATTGTTGAACTCAAAACGATCATTCTTTACACAATCTCCTGTTGAGCTAGGCGCAATCAACAAGACTGAATTTTCAATTACTTTAAATTCAAAACAAACAATATTCTACAGGGTGTACTAAGTTCTAGGGCATATTAGACGTTTCAGCAAAACTTGACACTTGACTTATTCGAAATATAAAAATTTGAATTATGATATTGTTGGACATTACCTACCGAGATGAAATATTCATAAATTCTAACCACTCCAGTTATACAGGGAATGAAAAAGAAATGAAAATTTTATCTGTTTTTTTCGTTTCCAATTTTGATAGAGTATTCAATTCTGAATACATTTTTATTCAAATCGTTGTATTGGTCGAAATACTCTTCAAGATATCGAGAAAAAACTGAAGAAAAAAGGGAGATGAGAGTATTTTATATTAGTTTTGTTATTCCTATTCTAGCTCTCAACATTTTTGAAGTCGAAGACGGTGAAAATATTGTCTATAATTTCGAAAAACACGTCACAGGGTGTTCCAATTGTTGGGTCAGAAATTGGTATCAAGATTTTCCATAACTTTCGTTTTTCGGAATAGAACCAAACTTTCTTATGATTGCGTTGGATTCTGCAATTATAAAAAATAGGGTTCTAATTAAAAAAGGCCAATCTCGATACCAATTTTTGAACCAACATTTGGAACACTTTCTGAGGAGTGATTGGAGATTTTAGAAATGTACAATATTTTCATGGCCTAGTACTTACAAAATGTGAAAACGCTTGACATATTCAGAATGGGAAATACAAACATAATACCGAATACTCTCAGCTCCCTTTTTTCTTCATATTTTCTAGATATTTTGAAAATTATTTCAACGAATCCAACGATTCGAATGAGAATGTATGCAGGTTTGAATAATCTATCGAAACTGGAAATAAAAAACCAAACAAAATTTTTGAAAAAAAATTTTTTCATTCCCTGTACAGCTGAAAGTGGTTAGGCTTCAAGAATATTTTAGATATTCGTTAGATAATGTCGAACAATATCATAATTCGAGTTTTCAGATTTTAAATAGGTCCAGTTCTCCAGAAAAGTCTAATAGACCGTCGAACTTGGTACAGCCTGTATAAGCTTTATAGATTATAGCCAACCATTTGGTTCATACCATTAGTTTTCCAAAGGTTAATGAATAATCTCATGAGTCCACTACGACATACAGAAATTCTTATTTATATTGATGACATTATGATCCTGTCAGAATCAATATTTCATAGAAAAACTTAGTAGCATTTCAAATATCTGCTAGAAAAATAATTTGAAATTGCATCGAGAAAAATACTAATGATTTTCTGGAATACGGAATTAGTGAAAATGAAATCGAAGCCGGTTCAAAATGAGTAAAAACCATTTAAATTTCAGAATTTCCCCAAATGTTTATGAAATACGGCAATTTTTTTCAAGCAATTTATTAAAAATCATGCTGAAGTAGTCGCGCCGTTAACAAAATTACTTGGAGAAGGCGTTAAATATGAATGGGAAAAAATCAAAACACATCAGTTTGAAAAATTAAATCGATTTGAACTAATTAACCTGTTTTAACAATTGTTCATCTGGTTTATTCGAAACTCAAGTTATGAGGGTCAAAAAAACGACGGAATACTTCGAAAAAAGGTATGTAGGACTCTCATTTAAGTTCTTCAAAAAACGCCTACAAGTGAACGTTTTTAATGATCAGTAAAACGCCCTCAGTCATTTCTGAATAATTTCAAAACTCCACACACTTTGACGATAAAAGTATTGGGTTGAATTACAACGCGATTTTTTCTGTCTGCTCGGATCCCTATCTTTCACCGCAGAATCCGTAGTCAACGGCATCTGGACCAGTAATAGACTGCGGCTTAAAAAGAGGCCAAATTCTAAGCCTCGAGTCCATAAAAACCGTCCGGTCCTTTGTCATTCCTGAAGGAACACGGAAGTCGGATATTTATGCAGCATTTGTCTTCGGAATTTCCCGCTTGCAAAGCGACGTCGGTGAAGGTCTTGCCCGCCGAAGGCCAACACCTTATCCCCGGCAGATCCCTTGTTATCCCGGCCAATCCAAACAGCTACAACTAGCCGGAATGTCGCGGTAAAAAGTGCTTGTCTATTCGGGAGGACGCCCTTGTCGACATCGCTCCGAATTAGTCGATTTCCGTTTTAGGAGTTCGCCCAACTCGCACCCAAGCCCGATAAGAGGCAACGTCAGGACTTGGCAGTTCAGAATATTGAATTACTTGGGGAATAGAGATCCTTATCCCGTCAGATGAATGCCTACACAAATACTCAAATGAAACTTGAGCAGAAACGAATGAAATTTGTACTCCGACAAAAGAAAGAAGAAGAATAAAGGAGACTAAGACACAAATATCTTCACACACAATCGAATTATCGCATTATGAAAAAAACCCCATGAACCAAAAATAATTTTCATTTTACTGGAATAAATTTTAAACTACTGAATATAATTTTATAAAAATTTGATATGATAAACAGTAGACTCTTGAAATACTGCTCTTAGGTTAAAATCAGCTTCTTTAGTTAACCAGGGGCAGACTAGGTTGTACATTTTAATGCTTACATTAACACCCCTGTATGAGAAGTTATAAAAACAATTTTGCATATCCTAAACATTAAGCTGAAGAAAAAATACTCTTGTTCATTGTCGAGAAAATGAAATAATTTTGAAAAAACTAATGAATAAAGTAATTTTTTGATATTATACGAAAGTGATTCCTTTTTTTTTTTTGAGGGCAAGTGTGATTCGAAAGTTACTCGAGGAACAAAAAAAAAATTTTTTAGTTCATGTTATCAAATCCGACAAAGTTCGTAATTTTTGTTGAGGCGCGTTTCTGTACCAAAACTGCATCGTTAGGAAACTTTGTAATTTTGTCGGATTCAGTATCATAAAGTGAATTTTTTTTGTTTCTTGCACTCTCGTATTACCCTTTTTTGCAAAAGAATTGAAAAAAAATTAGATCATGATTCTTCTTAATAGCATTAAAAAATTACTTCTATCATCATTTCGTTTAACGAAAAAGGTTCATTTTATCGACAATGAACAGAGTACCTTTTCTAAACTCAATGTTCAAGGTATCCAATCCTCATCAGAGAGGGTGTTCAAAATGTCAACCCTGTCCGTCCTATCAAAATAAACAAGTTTATTTAAATTTAACGATTGTATTTCAACTGATAAAGTACTGTTCACCATATCAAATTTTCATCGAATTATATTATTGAGTACTTTCAAATTCATTGCAATAAAATAAATTTCTAGTGGCGTCATTCAAACGGCCATATCTCTGTTGGGAGGGCCGCTGAAAAAAAAATAGTCATCTAAATTGTTTATTTGATTTCGAGAATTCCGATGAATTTTCCACAGCCTCTAGTTTTTCAACACAGTAAAAGACAAAAAGTGTTTCTATTGGCCTCAGGAAATATTTGATAGGGTAGGCAAAATTGATGATACAGCTTTTTAACCGTGAGAGATAAGGGAAAATGATTGACACGTTACGGTGGTCTTTTTAAGAAAAACTGATAATGACAGCAACTGCATTCCCCTCCCCTTTCTTCTATTGTTTTCAAGGCCAAAATTGAAATTTGGGCGATTTCAATTTTGGACGTTATCTCCGTTTCTGTTTGTGCTAGGACGTTGAAATGAAAACATTAAAGAGGCAATCTTTTCATAGCAATCCAGTAGCGTACTATGTCTTTTTCCGAAGAGGAAAAAAGTGCAACTTTATGTTATAGTTATAGCTCAGCAAGGAAACCTCTTGGGAAAAAACTTAGTACGCTATTGAATTACTATAAAGAAAGTGTGTGTATAATATTCACATCCTAGCATAAACTGAAACTTGTTTTCTCCCAAAAGGTTTCCTTGCTGAGCTATATCATAAAATTATGTTTTTTCTTATGGAAACAATGGTTTGAAATGGCTTAGAAAGAATCGCTATTTTTCACGTTTCAGAAATATTTCATACATCATACATCGCCCTCAGATTCATTCAGATATCATGAAAAATATAGTTTTTGATTGAAATTCGAATTTTTGAGTATTAAGTAGGCTGAATCACAAAATAATATGTCCTTTGCATGATGTCATTATTATTTTGCCATTGAATATTTGATTCAATTCTCCGTGGTTTGATTTCTATTCAAAAACTGTCAATTATCAGAATTCGAATTCGTTATGGCCGGGAATATAGAAATGTTCGAAAACTCCAAGAAATATATGTTAAAATGTTTTATTTTAGCGGCAATAGTGACTTCGAATTGACAGTTGTTCTGAACATCAAACCACGGAGAATTTAGTCGAGTATTCGATCGCAAAATAATAATTACACATGCGCAGAGACAAACTATTATGTGATTCAGCCTAAGTAATACTCAGTGATTCAAATTTCAATTAAAAACAATATTTTTCATGATATCTGAACGAATCATGAGGGCGATGTATGATGTATGACATATTTCTAAAACGGGAAAAAATGGCGATTCTTTCTAATTCATTTCAAACTATTGTTTCCATAAGAAAAAGCAAAACTTTATGTTATAGCTCAACAAGAAAATCTCGTGGGAATGATAAAGTACGCTACTGGTTTGCTATGAAAAAGTGCCTGTATAATGTTTTCATTTCAACATCCTAGCACAAACAAAAATGGAGATAATGGCCAAAGTTGAAATCGGCCAAATTTCACTTTTGGCCTATAACTCGAAAACAAAAGAAGATAGAGGAACGCAGTTGATGGCATTATCAGTTTCTTCAAAAAAGAACGTAAGGTGTCATTTATTTTCCTCTATCTCTCACGGTTAAAAAGTTGTAGTTCAAGTATCATCAATTTTGCCCACCCGTCTATTCTAGAAAAAAAGCTATTGGCTTCAGAAATCTGTTGTGAATAAAACAATACTGGACGTTTCGATCTTTTTGCGATCTTCTTTAGGAGTGTAAAAACATTTATTTTTTTTTCAATTTCGGGAAGAAGAAACAATCTTATGTCTTCAATACTTGTAGAATGAATATTTTTTGTATAGGTTGGGATGTGTAAAATTTTTTAATCCCACTTATTATGAATTTCTCTTTCAAGACCTGTTCATCAAGATTCCAACTGAGCTAACTTCATTTTAAAATAATTATTCTTAGTCTCAATATCAACCCTCATGCTCTCTACTTTTCTTTATTTGGACAACTGCTGCATATTCCATTTCAGACAATTCCAGGTTTCGATTCGATACCATCAAACTGTTGGAAATCGTACAATCGCCTGGGGCATCGGACCGCAAAGGAAATAAAAACGCAGGCGGTACATTTTTTTGCAAAATCGAGTGGTATCCGATGCCGGTCCCAAGGAATCATTCATCAGAACGGGAGCCGCCACAGGAAAACGATTTTCTTCGCGCCGCGTCCTCTGGGAACTCGCTGCGCTGAATAATCTCCGCAATAAAAATGGTTTTCGGAAACGGAATAGAGAAAATGGGATTTTAATTTACCTCGGGAATAATACGGACTTGTACAGTTCATCTTCTTTTCTTCGTTTTCTCGGAAATTGGGCATTATCTCGGGCAAATGCCTGAATGCCTCTGCTCACGTGTCTTGTTTCTGGTTTGTTATCTTCTCTGACAAGTTGGGGTTGCGGTTTCCGTGGCGACCGCACTGAAAGGGCCCTTAAAGTAAGAGAAAAAACGAGTTAACGTAAGAATTTTATGAGCGATTAATTCCCAGAATTTCAGGAGAAAATTCCTGAATCCCAACTGTAAATTCTCAAATTATTAATTTTTTTTATTCTCCAGTAATACCACTAGGGGTCAACAAATTTTCAGATTTCTTTCAACCTTCGGTATAGATATTTATGATACAATTGCAGAATGCTAGTTTTTCAATTTTAAACTAGTAAAAGAATATTCTTTGACTGAAAATTGTTGGACTGAGTCTTCTGTACGAGTATCATACATTATGATATAAAGAGAGTCTTTCGAGCACATCGGCCTTGGTATATTAGAAATGATTCCACCTAACGTTTCGCCTACAACTGCGGAAGGCGTCTTCAGAGGTCTCTTGGTCTGAATTTCCGAAAAATTTCGGAAATTCCTCTGAAGATTCCTACCGCAGTTTAAGGCGAAACGTTAGGTGGAATCATTCCTAATAAGCTCGGAAGACTCTCTTATTGTCAGTATATCCGGTCGTGAAAGTCTGAAACTATTTATCATACATCATTTTCGCTGATTCGTCGTATTTGAATCGAAATTCATGTGATATTTCCATGAATGGTTCAGTGATTTTTGCATTGAAAAATAATAATTGGCATAACTGTCTTCTCCTTCATAAATTTGACAGATAATAAATGAATTCCTGGCAGGAGGTCAACATGTAAAAAATAAATATAACCATGAAAACTGTGCTACAACGAATGATTTTATTCTACAAGATGGAAAAAATGAATTTTGTTTGAATAAATGAAATTGATTTTCTCTAATTCTGTGTTAAATATCGTAGAACAAAACAATGCTAGAATATTTCATTCTAGCACTGTTTTCAGTAATATTTATTGATGACATGTTGGCCTCCTATCAAGGATTTATTTTACATCTGTCAAATTGATGATATAGAAAGCAGTTCTACCAATCAATATTTTTCGAAGCAAAAATAGCCAAACGATTTTAACGGCAATAATTCATGAATTTCGATGAAAATTCAACAAATTAGAGGAAATATTGTATGATACTCGAACAGAAGGCTCATTCTAACACTAGTTCATTTAAAAACTGGCCACTTCGTGGCCTTTTTTCAAATTCTGAACTCGTGTAAGAATATCAATGCCTTTCTGCACTTGTATCACGGTAGTATATTCTAAACAAATTGTGAAATGGGCTCTTATTACAACACCAATGCGAAATGAGTTTTGGAATTGCCTTCTGCAATGAGAATTAGACGATATTTTCTCTATTTCAGTCAAGTTTTGTGAAATACTCTCGAAATTCAAATGAAAATTCGAATTAGTGACTTTTGTATTGTATCTCGGCAGTTGGTGTGACTCACGAAATTTGACAAATAACGGAATTTGAATTGATTTGATTTGAAATTGGAGAGGATCTGAGATCAGTACTGACAACCACAAAAAGAAATATATAGGGTGTTTCAGAATAAGGTTCCGTAAATTCGGGATCTTAATACTCAGATGATTTCATGATATAAAGTTCCCAGGAACTATGGGTCTCTAACGCACTGTTTCTGAGATACGGGGTGTTGAAGTGAAAAAAAAATTGGTTTTATGAAATTATTTTCTACACCGTACACGATTTCTTTTTGCGTTTTGGCACGTTTTGAGTTCGCATTAAGGCACAATTTTTCCGATACGAAAAGATGTTTAATTTTCACCAGTGGCGTCCGTACGGATTTCCGTCCGAACAAATTTGGTGAAAAAATTGGTTCGTCAATGATTTTTTTTATTTTAAATTATTTTCACAATCACCACATAATTAACAGTAAGAATGGTTGTTTTTACCTACCGAATACTTTCTGAGGAAGAAAATAAAAACCAATTTCATCTAGGAAAGTTACGAAATTTTTTGATTACTTCACTAAATTCCGAAAATGTGCTTTATGGCGTACTGATAACCTACCAAAACGCAAAAAAATGTGTACCGTGCCGAAAATTATTTCGAAAAACATTCTGTTTCTCAGAAAAAATGCGTCAGAGACCCATTATAGTCCATAGGAAGTTTATATCATAAAATCATATGAGGATTAAGATTCCGAATTCACGGAAATTTATTCTGAATTTGCATTTTATCTTTTTCTCAGAAAATATTCGTCGCAGGTAAAAAACTCAAGAGACCATTATTACTGTAAATTACATGGGTACTACGAAAATAATTTAAAATTTCAAAATAATCATTGGCGCACAAATTTTTTCACCGAAGTTGTTGGGACAGAAGTCTGTACGGACGCCACTGGTGAAAATTAAACATCGTTTTGTATCGGGAAAAATGTGTCTTAATGCGTATTCATAACGTGCCAAAACGCAAAGAGAGATCGTGTAGAAAATAATTTCATAAAACCAATTTTTTTTTATTTCAACACCCTGTATCTCAGAAGAAGTGCGTCAGAGACCCATAGCTCATGGAAACTCTATATCATGAAATCATCTGAGGATCAAGATCCCGAATTTACGGAACCTAATTCTGAAACACCCTGTATAACTGAAAATAATAATCTATCTTTAAGATAGATAGAAAACTGAAAAATGGTAGGAGTTTGGTTAGTAAAGAATTTTCGTATCGCCATCCGTATTCAAGATACAGGGAGGGCGTTGACTTTGGGTTATTATAAATTTTATAGCCGCGTCACCGAATTTAAAAAAATTTTGCACAGTGAATCTATAGGACTTCCTGATACTACAGTCTCAATTACAGCTCTAGCAAGGCAGTATTTTCGAGAAAAAAAATAAATGACACTCACAAATATACTCCATTTACTTCGGATACGGCTTTGATATAGTCTTATATACAGGGTGTTTCCTAAACATGCGGCAAAAATTCAGGGAGCTGTTACTTGGACTATTCTAAGAATATTTTGTCCTTTGATGTTTTTGGAAAAACCTCTTTGTTTCGAAGATACAGGGCGAACAACATTTTTCATATTTTTAAAATTGATAATAGTATAAATAAAAATGCGTACCGCACTGTGTTTACTAAGTAGGTACAATTTATTTTCAAATGTGTTTGACAACTATAAAAAACGGCCAGTTTTTTGACTTAAAATTGATAAGTTCAGATGGTAAAGGAATACAGATTAAACACGGTTTTCATTTGAATTCGTTTTGTGATGTATTAGCAATTAACATTTTATCTTTCACTGTCAATGAGGAGAACATTGGATGCTTGTATGCTGGCTGGAGGTGGTCATTTTCAACAGTTTTTGTAGGTTAAGTTAAATTTTCATGTAATTTTTCATAATAAAATGTTATTATCTAAAATTTTGTTTGCCCTGTATCTTCGAAACAAAGAGGTTTTTCAAAAATCATCAAAGGACAAAATATTCTTAGAATAGTCCAAGGAACAGCCCCCTGAATTTTTGCCGCATGTTAAGGAAACACCCTGTATAGTCTATATAGTTCAGATTACCAAGATTATGTTAGGTTAGGTTCATTTTCCCTACCAAAAGTTGAAAAAAAAATTTTAAATAAAAAAAATTGCTAAAAAAATAAAACATCGATCCGCATTCAGGTTAGGTTAGGTTTATTTTCCCTACCTCAAGATCACAAAAAAAAATACAACTGGGCAGGGAACTTTATAATTACCAAAGAAAAAAACACATAGAATACGGATGGCGATACGAAAATTCTTTACTGAACAAACTCCTACTATTTTTCAGTTTTCCATCTATCCTAAAAAGGGGTCACCTTTTCTTGAAACACCCCGTGTATCACCCAGTACCACAGTGACCTGAACTGATTCGATCCGAAAAAATCGTCGAAACTCCTCCGCTCCCCGTATTTAGAATAATGAAATTCACGAAAATGAACACGCCGACAACTTCAAAGGCTGCCTCAACTTCTGTCTCGGCCGAATTTAGCCGTTTTATAGTTTACTCAAGTTGCTTAATCAGGCGGAATCGCTAATAACGCGAGCAACAGTAGCAGCGGCATGTCAAAGCGAGTCGGTCGCAGCGAGCTCTCGCAGAAAGCAAACACGCCTGATGCATTATGAAGAGAACTAATTACCTCTGTAAATACAATGAAATGCACCTTTGTCCGTGAAAAAGAATTTGAATGCAGTCTAATGAGGTCGCTGCCCGGTCCCGGAAATGGCTTGCCGGCCGGATTAAGGGGACACATTATGTTTTCATATGGGGACGTTTCTCTCATCTTCGTGGACGGGGAGTTTTTACGTTTTGAGAGGTACGTGCGACATTATTTTGCCTGGAGTATTTTTTGAATTCGCTCTGCGAATTGGAGGTTGTTTGGGATCCGGAAACAGAGTTTCTCGGTGAAGATTTGACTTTATTAAAAATTCTAGACAACTCTGACATAGCTTTGATTCAAGACGACGAATAAGGAAGAAACCTTTATCAATTTTTGAACAATTCACAATTTTGAATGACACTATCTTCGCATCATTAACTTGAATCTTTGTTGTTGTTTCTGTTGATTTTGTTCTCCCTGGGAAACTTTCAACGAAGGATTTTAATGAAAAATTCCACACCTGAAAGTTTTAACGTGTATTTTTGACATAAACTGCCCCACATGAGTTAAGGATATTGACCTAAATTGCAAAAAAGTATGGTTTAAATGAGATTTTGTGACGAAAATTCATACTAATATGATTTCAAGTTGCAGGAAATAAAATTAATTTCAGCCTGTAGGTCTACAGCGTATACAGGGTGGTTAAGAAAAATCGAATGAAATAACGAAATTTTATTCCCAGAGAATTCAAGCATTTCAAGACTATCAATACAATGTATGGCCTTCATGGGCATCAATAAAAGCTTGACATCTTCTTTGCGTACCACACACGAGGTTGTTGAACATTTCTTGAGGAATTTGGTTTCATAAACGGAGCAGAAGTTCTCTCAGATTATTTAAGGATTCTAGGGTAGGTTTATGATTACCTTATCTTCTTTGGAGCATATCCCATGCTTGTTTTATGCAATTCAAATCTGGTGAGTGCGGAGGAATTGGTAAATGTGGAATACCCAGCTCCTCGGGTGCATTCTCAACTATGGCTGCACGGTGCGGTCTAGCGTTATCGTCTAGAAATTCAGAAGTTTCACCAATAGCAGCGTGAAAATTCGGCAAAACATTGTCAATGACATGCTCCAGATACGGGTGATTTTTGACAGGTTTTAAGGTCAATTTTTATTTCACAAAACCAACGTTTCGTAAGAAAGGACGACTAATTTCGATTATATTTCAAAATCTTCATCAGGGCTCTGAAATGGAACACAACTAAGTAATTTCAGATATTCGAAACTTACAACAATTAAAAACTCAAAACTTATTTTTGAAAACATACACACACATTATACAAGTGATGAAACGGGCTCGGAACTGGTCAGAATTATCAACTTACATCTTCACCCTTTTGACCATTTCTGAGCCCGTTTCTTCACTTGTATAATGTGTGTATGTTCTTCAAAAAGTTTCGAATATCTGAAATTATGTGGTTGTGTTCCATTTCAGAGCCCTGATGAAGATTTGGAAATAAAATTGCCCATTCCAGTCTTTGACACTAATTGTCAAGTGTGAAACTCCTCTTAATGGACGTCTAGAACCTAGATTTACCTCTCAAAAGTCGTCTGATGGTTTCGATGGAAACTTGGACCACATCTGCATTTTGAAGAGTATTCCGTAGCATTCTACACGTAGATGCAGGCTTTCTTCTCGCCGAAACGGTGATGAAACGATCCTGAGCAGGTATTGTTTTTCGTCGCCCACCAAGCCTTGATCTTTCCAACACGGAATCTGTCTCCCTGAACCTATTTCAAAGTCGAGATATCACACTTTGGTTGACTTGGAGCCTTTCCGCTACAATAACCTGAGTTAGGCTACCCTGTAGCATTCCGGTAGCCCTGTTAGCCTCAGCGTTTGTAAATTTACGTCTTGGAATATTCAGGAAACTTGTTTCAAATCGAAATGTCTCATACTGATTTTTATTGGATCGATTCATGTTGTTATTGAGTTTTAAATGATCTCACAGTGATTTTCTCGAAGATCACATAGTTTTCAAAACGATTGAATAAAATATCCCTAACTCTTGTGGAGCAGTATATTTCTTTTTTCATCATCTCGAAAGTGGCATCACATACTTTGATGAAATAGCCTGGGCTAAGAGTGTTAGAAGTCAAATCTATGACAACAAAAAGGATTTCGTAATTTATATTAAGCATCCAAACGTTTCGATATGAATATATGAATATTTCGTTCCAAACAAGAAATAACTTGAAAAGGAATTATCGGTCTACAGGAACAATGTGAATTCCAAGTTTATTCAATCTTTATTGCTACGTTTCGGCCAATTTGTGGCCTTTCTCAAGCTAAAAAGCAGACAAAAGCGATATTCAGTGTCATCTGTGAAAACTACACACTATACAAACATATAAAGAAAATATAACATCAGAACGATTGAAATTCAACAGTTACGAACATGAACAACAACAAAAAAATGTTCGTAACTATTGAATTTCAATCGTTCTGATGTTATATTTTCTATGTATGTTTGTATAGTGTGTAGTTTTCACAGATGACACTGAATATCGCTTTTGTCTGCTTTCTAGCTTGAGAAAGGCCAATATGATCACAAGAATAGCTGCCTTGAAAATGTTTTGTTTCTGATCAGTCTATTAAGATGTGGTTTCCTACTAGAGAATGTAAAATTACACATTCTCTGATCGATAATTAATAAAAATTGCAAGGTACTCGATATGGAAAATTGAGCCCCTCTTATAAAAATTAATGATTGATAATGCTCAAACGCCTCTTCAATATAAAGGTCGTTGAGCCTCGACGACTGAAGACCTCATATCGAATGATCCTCTCCAGGTAGCACATTGCCATAATGAAGAACGAAAGACGTTATGCCAGAATGGGTTCTGGCCATAGAACTGCATTTCGCCGGGGCAATATTCAGATAAAACCGTGCACCGGTTTCAATTTCCCTGAACGCCGATCGCTGTCGGGTCGAAAAACAGGAGTTCCGGAAACTCATCAGCCGAAGAGACCCTCGGTGTTAATCTCGGATCTGAGCCTCTTCTAATTCGGCCGTTACGTAAAATTAGCCCCATTCAGCGATCATCCCTTCTGGCATTACGCATTCCAGATATTATCTCGGACCCGTTACTGGCATCAAAACATCCGGGATTCGTTCGGACTGAATGAGAGGCCGACGTGTACTCGGATACCTGTTTCGGATAGATCGGATCGCCGACGTTCAGGATAGAGTACTTGGAGCTAGATTATTCACTCAGATAAGTTTGTTGAAGACGCCACTACCGCTGTTATCCTGGCGAAAGACCTTTTGTTTAAAAACGTAGTGCGTAACTAATTCCAACAATTAACGCATGATGATTTTCACGAAAAATCTCAAAAGCAACAACTCCCTAAAAGTACTCATGAAGAAATTAAGAGAAGAAAAATATTTAAAAATTCATTTTGAATTTTTTTCTCAGATATCATTTCAATGAATGATGTGAAAGTTTTCTATTATTTCATGATTTTTCTGATTTTTTTTGATGGGAACTCTTCCTCTTGGACGAATTGACATGGTTTTTTGAATCTCCCATAATTATTCATTTCTGAGTCTTTGGTGTGGACAATTTTCATTGAAATGCTCTATACAGGGTGACATAGAGTCATGGTACACCCCCATATTCTCCCTTGTTTCTGTAGCTATATTTCTGAATTTTGGAACATTGATTATTCTCACTATAAGGCACTTTTTGACATATTCAGAAAAAAAATCCAACTGCTGATTTTTCCGGAAATCACAACTTTCGAATTTCAAATGGGACACCCGGTATATTATTACATTTTTGAAATCTCTATAATTTTCTCACTCTAATGATACCTCATAGTTGATATTTCATTCGTCAAAACGCCCATTTTATTTTTTGATCTAGAGAACCTTGAAATTCCTAAAATCACTATAGTAATTTCGATTTAAAAAGTATCGTGGTTCGAAATACGTGCCAAAAGAGTAAACCAAAACCTTTTTTCACTCGAAACTCCGTTTTGACAAATGGTAGCATAATGGTACTCTGACGTCATTCGAAAGTACCATCGGTAGGGTATCCATCCATATCAACTATTTTTCTGTATAACCAATACGAACACGATAATGGAGTTCAGACAAGTTTAAGTATCTTCTCGGTTCAATCCAAAGTTGATGTCATTTCCGGAAAAACCGGAAATTGGATTTTTTTCTAAATATGTTAAAAAATGCCTTATAGTGAGTATATTCAATGTTTCAAATTTCAGAAATATAGCTTCAGAAACAAGGGAGAATATGGGGGTGTACCATGATTCTGTGCCACCCTGTATATTACACGTATGCAATTTATCCAATTTTCAGTAATGTATAATGATATGTCGGAAGCTTTAAACCTCCCAATAACATTTTCCAAATTTTTTTACTATGAATATATTCAAGTGAACATTTCCTTGAAATTTGTCCTTCTGGACTCTCCAACACGTGTGCCCCTGCAACCGAATGAGCCCAGTGGACTGCAACATCCTCTTAATCTGGTTAGCAGATGTCTGCTCTTGGGCAAACAAAAATCAAACTAGTCACAACGGTCCCATAAAATGTTGCAGGAAGGCTAAGAGGCCACCGTACACAGGAGGACCGGCAGGGTATAATTTCATTAGTCTAATGAACTGGAAACAGCGAAGACATTATTATATGCAAATGGCGAACCTTGGTAAAGAGTTCTCTGGAATTAGAGGTCGACCTAGTGCGATAAATTGGAGCTTGTATGTTTGGCTTCTGGAGAAGTGTTGGTTCTCACTCAGCAGAGGAATCGAATGGAACTCTTATGATGAAAAAACCAACCAACTACCAAGATTAATTGATCCAGGTAATCCGAAATGATCCAAGCACTGAAGCAAATGAAATCAATAGGACCAAAATTGAGCAGTCCATTTTCCCCTGTATATGAAAAACAATACATCGCGAATGCATATAATCAAACCCATTTCGAATTTTCATTCAAAACAATCTGAATTTCACCGTACCGCACGAAATATTAACAGAAATTCCAAATAAACATTTTAATGGCAGAAAATATCATTTGTGATCTGAACTGATAATGAATTCATTTATATTTATGATCGGATATTCGTCCGTGAAATCGAATTCGTATTATGTTTGTTATTCTGTGTTCGGACGGAATCTATTATTTCGAATAATGGCCAGCGGTGTTTTAAGCTACCATCTGATGAGAACTTTGCATTGGGCGAATATTGGAAAGAAGTTTTCCGAAATAATTTTCCCCGATTTATCGAATATTTCGTTTCGCATGGACATTCATTTCAAAATCCTTTATATAAAAACAGTTACTCTTACACCAAGAAAAAAAGAAGCCAAAATTTCATTTGTATAGCGACAGATTCCATCTGAATTTGATATAAAAGCAGAATTTTAAATATTTTCCTGTTATCTCTAGATCAAAATATTGTATACCGACTGGAATTGCTTCGAATATTATCATTTATTTGCAAATACATTATCTACCGATGTGTACTTGAATGAATGTTATTTCAGGAAATCATATGTAATTTTCTTTATTGTTAATTGGACTTTTCTTCAGACTACATTAGGGCAAAAAGCTGTAAGCCTCCCCAGCTTAATTTCGTACGGTGTATTACCATGCATGAAACGCCCCCTGATGGGGAATCCATGAGTTTCGTGCATGGGAAATGCATCGAGCTGTGCCCGTTCATTTTTGTTAACTTGGGATAGTGGTGCAGGATCAGACCAGGCATTAAGCCCCGCGCACATCATCTCTGCTAGTTGGAAATTCGCTTAGAGCTCGCCCAGCTCAATATTCATGGCCCGTACTAAATGATATTCTAATTACTCCTGGAATTAATGGGGTTAATGCAGTTATAACTCAGAGTGGTCCACGCTCTATAACTTAACTCTCTCCCGACCCTACCTCCCCCCTTTCCGTGCCGGATATGGTCCCACTGGGAACGGTTTCGCATTTTTCTTTCGCAGTTTCGACTGATTTATCTGGCCTCGCCCGAATTCCTTCTTTTTTCCTTTCTCGAAATCGCCGTTTCATTCCTATCTTCTAATTATATTTTTTTTTCGTTTCGTGCAGTTCCGAGCCATTATGAAAATTTCGTCGTGTTCGGGAAATCCAGTTCCAAATGTTCTACTCAGAATATGTAAAATTCATCGCACATTTTTCAGCGATGCCTTCTCTAAATCCTTGGCAGTCCCCCTGATAGTAATTTTCTAATTTAAGTTGTGCTCCATTTGTATTAATGTGTCAGAAGGAGAAAACAGACTTATTCTGATCAAGTTGTTTGCGAGAAAATTCCAGAGGTCAGTGCTTAAATAAATGATTTTTTCTTGTGGAAAAAAATATTTATTATTGAGACATAATGACAGATGTTTGGGAAGATATAATGTTGATTATCCTTTGTCATTAGAAGCAGAATGAGCAGATGAGTTTTTCAAGAACACCAATTTGAAATCAAAATGCCTTCAACTTTCAAAAAGGATAGATAAGAAATGAAAGAGAAGCACTCGTGAACTCTTCTGAGTTCACGTCAATGCTCCTCTGGAACTCTCCAAAAAAGATCGATGACCCCAACTCGTATTTCGCCCAAAACGAAGGGCGAATCATTTTTGTGAGTTATTCCTGTCCAATGCGATATGAAACTGGGTAAATACCATCAATTCCAGAAGGATACCTACCGGCGCACGAGGAAGGAGATAAAATCTTTCACCCCCTAATTTATGTACTCGCAATGAGTTACACGAACACATGTTACGGCCTGTTAGTTAATCGCTGGTACATTTCACCTGTCAGAACTCAAAGCGCCATTAAATTTCTATGTAACCGTGAAATATCCCTGTCGAGCGTTCCTCATACCTTCGCTTTATCCCGATCTTTTTCGCTCTTTTACGACGTCTATTCAACGCGACTGCTACTTTTGCATGTGTATGCTTGGAATGGGTCAATTCATGCGCAAACCTGACAAAGAGGTGCCATCCGGCTATTTTCTGGAGGCTTCAGTTGTGACGTTCGGGAATTCACCAGACAAGTAGAAATTGGTATTATTATTTTTCAGAAGATTCTAACTATTGCTCTCCTGAAGTACTCTTCTTCATCCCAAAGCTCAAAATTCGGGTAGAAATTTATGGATGGCTCACCCTGTATATTATTCGAATTACTTGTCAAGAAACCTTTTCATCAGATGGTATAAGTATTGATTTTAATGTATTCACCATCTTTTAGATATCCTTGCCTATTTTAGGTTGATGATGGCTACATTTGACTGTTTCAAAAAATCGACATTTTTTGTTTTCACGTAACCTCCCCCCCTCTAATTATCTTCAGGGTATCGAAAAGAGACCTCTATGAAAATATCAGCTTCAAATAATAATATTTAGAGGTCACTCATCAATTATTTCTATTTTCCCTACTAATAGTAGGAAAAAAATTTCTTTTTCCAATAAACAATTTTTAGAGCAGAAACCAAACCAATAGACGGATTTCATTGTGTGATACATTTTCGTGTAGACAATCAGATAGCCTACAAAAATGATACGATATTTCGATGAAATGTCCCCTTCAAAAGTTATTCGATTCGATACTGATATCGAGGTATTTTCGAAGAAAAAAATTATTCAAAAAAACCGATTCCGTTTGTTTTCACGAAACTCTATCTATAATTATCTTCAGGATATCGAAAAAAGGCGTATGCGAAGATATTAGCTTCGAATATTAATATTTAGAGGTCTTCACGAACCACTTGACAGATTCCACTGTGTGATACATTTTCGTGTAGGGAACTAGATGCTCTACGAAAATGTCTGATACGATATTTCGATAAAACTGCTCGTTCAAAAGTTATTCGAAGTTTTTCTTCAAAAATACCTCTATATTAATACCTTATATTGAGGTATTTCGAAAAAAAAGTTCAAATTACTTATGAGCGAGTGGTTTTATCGAGATATCGTATGGAACATTTTCGTAGAGTATCTAGTTCCCTACACCAAAATGTATCATGCAGTGGAAACCGTCTATTGGTTCGTGAACAAAAATTTTTTATTGAAAAAAGAATTTTTTTCCTGCTATCAGCAGGGAGAATAGAAACCATCGATGAGCGACCTCTAAATATTTATATCCAAAGCTTGTCGATGCCGTGAAGATGATTAGACGGCGGCTTGCGTGAAAACAAGTAAAGTCGATTTTATTGAATACATTTTGTCTTCAAAAATACCTCAACTTTTGAAGAGGCCGTTTTATCGAAATATCGTAAGGAACATATTTGTATGTATCTGATTGCCTACACGAAAATGTATCACTCAAAGAAATCCGTCTTTTGGTTTGTGTTCTAGGAATTTTTTATTGAAAAAAGAAAATTTTCCCCTGCTATTAGTAGGCAAAATATAAATAATTGATGAGCGACCTCTAAGGTCTTTTTTCGATACCCTGAAGATAATTAGGGGGGGGGGGCGTTCGTGAAAACAAAAAAAACCGATTTTTTTTTATCAGTCTAGGCTACATACTAGCTGAAAGGATGCTGAAATAAAAAATAAATACATACATTTTTTTGCCGTTATTCTTCTCCCAAATCAGTCTATACACGTTGTTTCAAAAAAAGGTAATTCTCATTCTAGGATAGATAGAAAACTGAAAAATAGTTCGGGTTTGTTCAGTAAAAAATGTTCGTAATGCCATTCATATTCAAGAAACAGAGCTTTGAAAAAGAAAAAAAAATATACACATTTTTTACGATTTTGCCGAAACTACTGGTAGTTTTCAAGAATCTTCTTGTATATTTCCAATTAGAAAGCCTGGCTGTCAAAGTCAAATACTTGATATTCGCTGTATTATCGAAAACTTCGTAGATTCCTCTACATTCTGCTCATGATGAAGCCAGGAGGATATTGCTCGACTATTGATGTGATACGAAGTTGTCTGAATTATTGAGCAAATCTGGTTCGTAGCAACCTCCAGTATAATGTAGGAGGAAGCCTACACATGTACCGGGAAAGGTGAGGGAGAGGGGACGCTGAGAGCGGGACGGCCTAATCGAGAATCCTTGTTTCTGACAACCCCTTATCAACGTCGAGTATCGATGCTTGAGGACTCTTCGGATTCATTACGATTCCCGGCTTCTCCCGGATTAAATTGGGGGCAAATGCCCGTGAAGGCTGGGACTGATGGAAAAAGCTCCGGTGTGGTCGAGCTGAACGGGTAGAACTTTACCGGATCATTTGGCTGTGTAGGTTAACTTTTTAAAAGAGTCAGTTCGGACTTTGGTCTTCCTCGAATAATCTGGCTTCTTTCTCTTTCCGAGAGACAAAATCAGTCTGCAATCTTGTCATCAATTTTGTATCAAACATTTGGAATAGAACTAACATACAGTGACTCTAGGAAAAAAAACATACCTGGCTACGTTGACCACAAAAAATTTTGGATAACAGTTCCTGAACGCATCTCTATCATAATTTGATTAGCTTTTTTCAATGAATATATCGTCTGAATATCCTGTCTAACAACTTCTAGATCAGCTTTCCCTACAGTTCCGCTAAGTCTGAAAATCAAATTTCGAGATAACGTCTATACAGGGTGTCTCATTTAAAAGTGTCAACCCTCAATACACCAAAAACGAATAAAAATTTTTGAAAACGCTCATACAGTGATACAATCGTTCTTCAAAATTATTTCGTACATGCTGTAGCATGTTACGACGTTCTGCCACAATTCGTACTCTGAGGTCGTCTAAATCTACAACTCTGGTTTTATGAACTTCAAGTAGCCCCAGAAAAAAAATCTCCATGCAATCAAATGGTGAGAAAATTTAAAATTGATGGTTAATTTTTACAAATACTGTTTGTTGAACATTATACGGTCAATCAAGTTAGTGAGGTGGACACTTTCAAATGAGCATTTGAACTCATTTGAAAATAATGTGAACGAGCAAAATTGAGAAAGAATTCGCATTGCGGAAAAATCATGCCTACAAATTACGGGAAAAAATCGCCAAATTTTTCAATTGCACCTGTACGATCTATAAAACGAGAACTAGCACAATACACTCGTGAATGTTTTCCAAAGCATTCAACAATAACGACCAATTCGTACTAACGACAGTAGAAACGTACGAATCCGATACATTCCCCCCACATCCAATATGATTTTATGGCATGTTTTTTCAGGTTCTGTTATGAAAATGCCAGTCGATTTGAGCGAAATGAGGGTAGTAGTGTTATCATTACTTCGAATGATCATGATTAGAAGTGAAGTTTCAGTGCAACGCTCATTTCGTCCTGTTTGTTATCTAGGAAAAGTTTAATCAACTTTGAAACGCCAACAATCTCTTTATTCACAAACAGTTTTAGAAGAAAAAATAATATGTTCTAACTCATCATAGGATTATTTTTGATGAAGCAAATATGGAGGGCTCTCCTCTCTACCATAGATATTGATATCTTCTTCAGATTCTAACGGAATTTGTTAAATGTGAGTATTCCTGAAATTATCCTCTAGAGTAAAAGATAGCGGCAGACGTCATTTGGGAACGTTAAATTCGTTAAACCGTCCTTTGATGAAGAAATTATGGGATCTGAAAGATAACTTGAGACGATATTATGGTGTCGGTGGAACTCAAGTGCTGCCTTGACTTAATTTCTAAAAGTTCAATTAAGAATGAACTGGATTTTATTTTCAGTAATAAAGCTCTTTATGAATATCAAAGAAAAAGAATAATATGGAGATACACAGGACAGGGTTAACAATTTCAACAACTTTTGCTCTCCGGTTCTCGAAGCTATGTGGCTTGAAAACATTTCGGGAGAAATTCGAAAAAAAATTTCAATTCGATTGGACTGGCTCTTTGACGTTTTGAAAAAAATTTGGATGGCTTTCCTGGATCTTTCCCGATTCGGATCCTCAGAGGGGGTGGACAATTTATTCCGCAAGTTCGGGAAATCACATCAGTTCCGAACTATAATTTTCACTCAGGAAAATTACAAATCTCTCGGATGAAAATTGCTCTGTAATGAACTCATTTCTATGAGAAATGAAACTTTCTGGGAACTTTTCCCTCTAATGGTCCTGAAAATTACCCTTCAAATTGTATCTTCCATACCTAGCGACGTCCCGAACTAAACCGTCTCTTTCGAAATAATTAGCATACTTTGAAGGAAACAAATCGCAAATGAGCTTGAAGAGTTTGAAGGCAAACGCGGTATTTTGCGCGAAAATGGAAATACGATCGACCCGGAAAAATTTCAATTTATAACTTTTCTGTCAAAGGGGAACTGTTTCATTTGGAAATTTTCAATTTCAGTCTTCTACTACAGAGAAAATATTTAGAAAAAACCGGTCCTTGAAATACAAATATCTAGAAATAAAATCAATTCTGTAGAAAGGTAACTAAATGTTTTTTTGAAGTTCGATGAAATTCTTTCGAAGTATAAGATTGTATGAATTTTTCTATCATATTCATGATAGCTGTTAAAACAAACAATGTTTATATAAAATTTTTGACCTATCATAAGGTCTATAATTAGCTTACGAAATATTTAAACCCTGACACTAGAAAACAGGAATGAATTATGTTGTGATTCATGCAATCATTTAGTTATGTTTTCGCTCATAAGAAACTGCTCCACATGAGTTAGGGATATTGACTTGAATTGCAGAAAAATTATGGTTTAAATGAGATTTTGTGATGAAAATTCACATTAATATGATTTCAAGTTGCAGGAAATGAAATTAATTTAAGCCTGTAGGCCTGCAGCGTATATAGGGTGGTTAAGAAAAATCGAGTAAAATAATACAAAAATTTTCCCAGAGAATTCAAGAATTTTAAAACTATCAATTGAATGTATGGCCTTCACGGGCCTCAATACCAGCTTGACATCTTCTTTGCTTATTACACATGAGGTTGTTGAACATTTCTTGAGGAATTTGGTTCCATAAACAGGGCAGGAGCTTTCTCAGATCATTTAAGGATTCTGGGGTAGGTTGAAGATTATCTAATCTTCTTTAGAATATATCCCATGCAATCTATGAAATTCAAATCTGGTGAGTGCGGAGGTATTGGTAAATGTGGAATACCAAGCTTGCGCACATTATCAACTATGGCTGCATGGTGCGGTCTAGCGATATCGTCTAGAAATTGAAAAGTTTCACCAATAGCAGCGTGAAAATTTGGCAAAACATTGTAAATGACTCCTTTGATTGGACGTGTAGAACCTAGATTTTATTCTCTCAAACGTCGTCTGATGATTTCGATGAAAACTTGGACCCCATCTGCCTTCTGAAAGGTATTCCGTAGCATTCTACACATAGATGTTGGTTTTCTTCTCGCCGAAAAAGTGATGAAACGATCTTGAGCAGGTGTTGTTTTTCGTCGTCCACCAAGCCTTGGTCAATGATAAACTGACTCCATTTCAAACAATCATGAAGTATATAAAAAGAATCAAACTTCAGAAAAAAGAGCGACCAGATTGACGAAATGTCTCTCACTGATTTTTATCATATCGATTAAAGTCGTTATTGAGTTTCAAATGATTTTACAGCGATATTCTTGAAGATTATGGCGGGTGATTCATAACTATTGGGACAGATTTTTTGGACCACAATATTGTGATATGACCAAATATACCTCAATAAAATATTGCTGTGGAAAAAGATAGAGGGTTTTAAAGTTGATTTTTTTTTTCGTTTTTTTGCTAATACTTTCACTGTGTATTTTTTCATTCGTTTTTAAGAAAAACACAATTGAGCAGTTCAAATCATCTTAAGGGAGCTTGAAGTAACGATTAATTCATTTTATTCATTTATTTCGACGATGAAGCATAATTAAAACAATGTTACATAAAAAAAATTAAGATTGAATCAAATGTTCTACTTCTATGCCTTTTCTAATTCTATCATTTCATCCCTTTATACAGTTAGCCGTGAAAATAATTAGCAGTGAAATTATTAGCAAAAAAGGAAAAATATAATTCAACTTCAACTTTTTCACAGCAATATTTCTTTGAAGTATATTTGGTCCTATCGCCATATTTTGATCTGAACAATCTGCCCTTAGCCTATGTCCCAATAGTTTTGAATCACCCTGTATACTTTTCAAAACGATTGAATAATATACATCATTAAAAATATATCAGCACTTCCGAGGTAAAGTGTGTTAAGTAACATTTTTTCAGACACGACCTATCTACAATATTGGATTCACATTAGTAAATTCTAGCTAGTGGAACACATTTTTGACTTCTTAGGTATATCAAGTTGCCAAATAATGGCTGTACACATCCTCTGAAACAATTATCGAACTAAAAAATCTCTCTTTTGTCCAATTTTTATATTGTGACTTAACACACTCTACTTCTGGGGTGCTGATATATTTTCATTAATCTTAAATTCTCGAAAAAACTTGAGACTTTTCGTCTTCTCTAATTCACTTGTTTGACGTGAAAAAGTCAGGTTATGGGAACAAAGACATTCCTGAACTTTTCTTGTGTCGAAATTGTTGGATAATAACTCTAGATGGAATGCACGTATTGAGTTCCGGTCAATTTCACCCCAAAAGACGACTAGCTACGTGACCCTGACCCAGTCCCTTTCCCCGCCGGAAGCCGATAACCAATCGAGATCAAGTACCGTAAGTGTGTTCGAACACGGATCGCAGCAGCCGTGAAGGCGCTTTGTGAGATCACGACGCCGTCGAGCGTGTGCGAAATAGCGTCGATACCTGCGGCTCCCGACGAGACGAGACAAGACGTAAGTGCTTCTACGAAACCCTCCACTATCGGAACCAATAAGAGGATCTCGGTGGCTTTGGGACGCTTCCTGCAGACGGCGTCGAACGCACTTCGTTCCATTTCCGGCTCGGCCAGGCCCGAATCGTTTAATTTCGATGTAATTCAACTATTTATTGACCTCGCCTTCCGGACTGCGTCCTTCGGGATTACCCTGCTCGGAGGCACTGGTTCCTCCAACCCTGCATTAGTAACATCAAACGTTCAAGTTTTAGGAGTTATAGGTTTGTTCCCATGCGCGCAGATCTTCTGTTCTCGACTATCTCAGAACGGAGTGCATTCGCATGAGTACGTTTTTTCATTCAGAACTTATTGTGAAGAGACAATTGTAAACTGCAGGAACAGATTGAGAGTTCCTGCTTCAAAGGTATTCATTTTCAGTCAATGTACAGGCAGGGCATCCGAAATTGCTTGATTTTGACTCATTCAGGTACTTCTGGACTAAAACATAAATGAATTCAAAATAGTAATCATCGAGATGAATACCATTTTCAATTCCTAGGCTCAGAGATCTTTTATCATGATAAACGATCCCTGAGTCTGGGAATTGAAAATAGTATCGATGATTACTATTTTGAATTCATCTATGTTTCCAAAATGTTTTTGGTGCGGCCTCCGTGAAAGCAGAGAATTTTCTATTTACCATTTTATTTTTTTTTCTGAAAACTTCTGGACTAGATAAGTAAGAATTTCGAAGAGTGCCATTACTATTTTCATACGAAAATTTAAACTTTCTAGAAGCGCTTTTCCACGGGAGATAAGAAATTATATTAAACTTGTTTTTCGTGTGAAAAACACTTTTTTATTTTAAATAAGGACGCATTTTTTCTATGTTATTTCTATGTTATATCTTCAAAGCAAATCAAGATATCGTGAAACGGTTTTCACTACTGATGTTTTTTGGGAAATCGAGCCCAGGACTCCTTTCAACGTTTTCACCTATCTGGTTTAGAAGTACAGTAGAATCCGCTTACAATGACATCGAGGGGAAATGAAAAATACGTCATAATAACCGGAAGTCACATAAAGCGGAATTTCAGCAAACTTGATGGAATTTTTCTGGGATTCAGTTTGAGAAAAGAACGAGCAATTAAGATTTTGCTTTATTGAAAAATATAAAATAACTTCTTTTACAAAAAAAAAAACTAAATTTCATTTTTTAGAAAAATAATCTGAAATTTTAGTTTGCGTTTGTTTTTTTCGACTTAAAATAATAGCTTCTTACACCATTGTACAACTCAGAAATGGCTTCAATGGATATCATTCCACAAAACACAAATTATCTCTTCAAGGATCTGGATTATACTAAAAAGCATGTCGTCACGCGTATGTCTCGTATCGTATCAAACCTCATCGCATTAAAAAGGGTAGGGTGGCTTCAGAATACGATCGAGCGGTCACCATAACCGGAAAATTTTTCGAAAAATCATGTTGTTGTATCTGAAATCATGTCATTGTAAGCGACATGTCATTATAAGCGAAGTCATCATATCCGGCGTCATAATAAACGGATTCTACTAACAGAAACAGCCTAAATCAAGCAATTTGGGGAACCCTGTAGAGGGTGAATCACCTATGTTGGTGACCCCAATTTACTACAAAACTTCCAAATATTTTTTCATTTTGTGAATGCCGTTTTGAACAAGTCAATGTAAAAATCTGCGTAGAAGATGAAGACGCCAGGCGTCACGACGCTAGCAATTTTTTCTCCAGGAACATACCTTTTCTATCATATCATTCGGAAGATATTTTCATTGTGAATTTTTTATTCCGAAAACAATTTTTTTCCATTTTTAACCTTCAGCGACCTGCAGCGTGTTTTATGTTAACTCTATTCCAAATATATTTTTCTGTATTGTATTCTTTATTTGGAAACATAGATATAATTTTATGTCTTGAATTCAAGAAGGCTTGTTTTATAGAAAAACTGCCTTTTCAATTAAGACGAAATATGTGGCTACAGCAAGATGGGGCTCCATACTACAACGCTGCCATGGTGGACAGATATTTAGATCGAGAATTCGAAAACAAATGAAAAGAAACCAATGAACCCCTCAGATATCTATGTCCCGCAATGCATACTATCACAATAGTGGCGTCTTAATTGTTTGCGCAGATTTTTACACACATTTCAAGACAACATTGACTTATTCAATACGCCATTCACAGGATGAGAAAATATTTGAACGTTTTCTAAAAAATTGGGGTTAAAAAAATAACTGTAACATCCTTCAGAACTAATGCGACATTAAATGAAAAGCTGGTGTCCGACTCGACTCAAATTCGGTCGAATTTTCATTCCACAAATACCATGTCTTCGTGACATTTCTAGCGGATTGATAATTTAACCTAATTACTCCTATCTTTCCGTGTCTTCGGAAACCAGGTGGAAACTTCCAGACGGGCGTTGAATTTTTCATCAACAAAACTTCCTCATCCTATCAGGTAGAATTCTCATTCTATTCCCATATGACTCAAGAATTCTTCAGAGTGTCTCGCCTCTAAATCATGAATGATGCTGTGAAAGATTCGGGCCCTAGAACTAAACGGGTCGAAATGAAAAATTCATCGAAATTTCTAAGATTAGAAATTGAAATTTTCCTTTTTACAACTTGGTTATTGTTTGGATGTTTCCGCATCAAGTTTCATTCTTTACTCACTCACATTCGTATTATATTTTCGTATTTCAGTTCAGTGACTGGACTTGTGAACAGCAAGAAGGTGCACAATAGATCTTGAGAAAGAGGTCTTATCTTGAATCTTGGGGAGTTCAAGCAACTTGACACATGTGCCGAAGAAGGGATATATGAAGTTTTGATCAGTGCTTGCTCCAATGCATTCATTCAACATGCTCCAGTTGTTTTCAATGATGAAACCGTCATGGAGTTTGCCGCATGAGAGATTCCAGATTCCAGGCTGTGATCCAGTGGCGCCATTATGTAACGATCAGGGGATACGAGTACATTCTTGCTTATTCACAATAGACAAATGAGTCCCTCAGCACTCTGTATATCACCTCTGATTGCAGAGACACATCAGAATGCGCGAGTTATCAACTTTGCAAATAGTTTCTGGCGGAATGAAAGCGGCCCGAATTAACGAGAATTCGGAACACGGGGTGGAACTGGCGCGTTTACATTAACGTATTATGTTTAAGTTGAAGGATTGACGGCATTTGCATAGTAACTCAGCCATTTGCCACATTAAAATAATTCAGTCCCGGGACGAATACAAAACACCAGCCCGCCAGGATATGTGTGACATGTTCTGTGTGTGTTTCCCACTGAATTTCCTTTGTGCGAAAATGTGCCGGGCCAGTGTCTGTTACTCGCAGAATTCCTATAACCCAAGAACATGTAGGGCTGCTCCGCTGTCAGAAAACGAATATGATAATCCTAGGCAGAAACCAAAAATATGAAGTTCAGAAAGATAAAAGTCTATTTGATGTCGCGGTAAATAATTCTAGTTTATAGTGAAATGATAATAACGGTCTTAAAAAAAAATCATTCTTACATTGATATAAACCACTCGCAATGAACAAACAAAAAATGATTTCAAATTGAATACTGAAAAAAAAAGAAAGATAAGGAGAAATATCACTTGTCACTTCAACCACTTCGTCCTTAGTTGTTTACTTATTCTCAACATTTCGCCTGGCATCTATAGAAATCGTTACTTCAGGAGTTTTTGCTCTGTTCTGTTCAATTATTTTCCCAAAATTGAAAAGAAAATAATTATCATAAAATGATAAAAAGTAAAAAATTTAAAAAAGATGTCGTGGCATCGTCATTTAGATAACTTATTATCCTCCAAAGTGAAATACCTATATAGGGTGTCTCATTCAAAAGTGTCCAACTTCAATAACACAACAACAAATAAGAATTTGTGAAAACACTGGGACAGGTCCATTTTTCATAACAAAAGGACATTATCTGGGATACAAAGATTGTTTTTACTAGCTACCTCATAGAGAGGGTTGCAGTCCCATCAGGAATTTGAAAAGGAAGACTGGGTAGTTTTATAGCGCAAATGTATGCATGGATTCAAATTTATATGAACTTGTGTTTTTATAAAGTGGATATTCACTGAGTTACAGGGTGTTTTTTGTTTTTTGTGGATGAAACCAAATGAAACAGAGTTTTTCTAATTGAGCGTAACTAGTGGAAAAACAATATTTGCAACAAACACTATTAATGAAAATTCATAAGGATAAAAATCAATTCATATTTTTCATTTCCAGAAGAAGATGATTTGATGTCTTCAATCTGAAGAGTTTATGTCCTTCAGTCGAAAATATATCGAACAAACTCTGATAACTTAAAATAATATCTCACGAACCTGAAAAAAATCAAAAACAATGATAATTTTTCGAGTTCTCGATTGACAACATTTGATGTATGTAATGACATTTATTAACAAGTGATAAATCAAGGCATTCTCTAAGTTGAAATCAAACGAAAAATAGTTCAGAAAACGGAAAGTAGTTTTTTGAAAGAAATGACACCTTTCATTTTTACAAATTTCCCATAAATTCTCAATTTTCCCACCATGAGATTGCATGCAGATTTTTTTTTCTGGGGCTACTTAAAGTTCATAAAATCAGAGTTTTAGATTTAGACGACCTAGAGCACGAATTGTGGCAGAATGTCGTAACATGCTACAACATACATACAATTCACTTTCCCTATTCAAATTCCTAATGGGGTTCTAGGGGGTTTTTAGTAAAAACAAGATCTTGTCCCCCCTGTCATCAAAAATCAACCGAATGTTTTCACAAATCCTGATTCGTTGTTGATTAATTTAGGGAAAACACTTTTAAATGGAACGACCTGTATGTATGAATTAGAATTCTAAAAAATTCCAGGGATATCTAACTCGTTATTGCCAGGTGTGAGTGCTTAAAAACTTCTTCAAACAAATAAAACATTAATTTTCATCAATATTTCCTTTCATGAAACGGATAACTCGGCAATTACCGTTGAACAAAGAGATGGAGCATGCCAGACACCTCGTGCTTCGAGTTTCACCTGCAGAAAACAGGGTTGGAAAAACAAAAACGACCCTTCCGAAACAGAATTTCGCTTCCGAAGCGATATCGAATCGAATCCTTTGAATTCATCGGATGCCATCGCATTAAAGGAGCCGATTCCGTGCAGACTCAACACATCTTCTGAAGTTTCGCGGAAAAGTTGTGTGGCAACATCCTCTAATAGGCAGCTCGATTCACTTTTCGCCCGTTTCAGTTTCGGCGGAGATTGGCCACTATAACAAATTTCGAGCACGCGCCCACTGAAACTTTCAAGGCAATGATATAAAGAACGCAGGCCTCTGAAGTTGCTCCGGTAACGTGTAAGATTGAACGTGATGCTTTCAGAGAGATTTCTGGGAAGCCTCATGAATTATCGCGAACCATTAAGGTTGAATTCGAAGATATGTATTTCGAGCTGACAGCCGACTGGTCGGAAATAATTACAGGAATGTTTACGACGTGAAAGCTTTCTATCCGGATCTATCCGAGCTCGGTTACTGTATTTTGTCTATTATGTATGGTATCATATGAAATTACACCCACTATCTACTACAACCTTGTCTTTGTACAGGGTGATTCACTTATCTTGGTAACACCAATTTTCTCGAAAACGTCCTAATATTTTTTTCATTCTGTGAATGGCGCTTTGAACAAGTCAATGTAGTCTTGAGATGCGCATAAAAATCTGCGGAATAAATAAAGACGCCAGGCGTCGCGCCGTTATCAAAAATTTTTTCTCCAGGGACATACCTTTTTCATCATGTCATTCGAAAAATAATTTTATTCTGAACTTTTTTTTCGAATACAATTTTTATCTATTTCTAACCGTCAGAGATCTGCAGCGTGTTTTATGTTAATTCTAATCCATTTATTTTTTCCTGTATTGTGGTAGTATACCTTTATTTGTAGACATAGATATGATTTTGTGCCCTAAATTCAAGAAGACTAGTTTTCTAGTCAATGTTCCTCTTCAAATAAGATGAAATATGTGGTTACAGCAAGATGGGACTCCATGACACAACGCTGCCATTGTGAAAAGATATTTAGATCAAGTACTCGAAAATAAATGAATAGGAACCAATGAAGCCATCAGATATCGCCAGACCTAACGCTCATGCATTACTTTCTGAGGGGTACCCTGAAAAATATGGTATACCAAACTGATTCTAATAACTTGGACTATTTGAAAATAAAGACAAGAAACGCATGTGCCCAAGTAGATTTTTATATTTTGACCAAAGTATCTTATAATGAAAAAGGGGAATTATATAACTTATGTTTGGATCATAATGGTCGGTGTATGAAACATATGATTCGAAATATTCCGTTTGTTTAAAAGAGATGTTCATTTTTATAAGACATATTTTTTAATGAATATAATGGAGAAATAGTTTGTTACAAAGCCTCCATCATTTTACGAAACAAAATCATATCTTGGTCATCTAGCCATTATGATCCATACATAAGTTATATCATTTCCCTATTTCATTATAAGTTAATTTGGTTAAAATATAAGGGTTCATTTATTTTCGAATTCTTAATCTCAATATCTCTTCACAATGGCAGCGTTGTGACATGGAGCCCCATCTTGCTGTATTCACATATTTAATCTTATTTGAAGAGGCAGATTGTTTAGAACACTAGCCTTTTAAATTAAAGGCACAAAATCATATCTATGTCTCCAAATAACGACATACTATCACAAAACAAAAAAAAGTAAATGAAATAGAATTAACATAAAACACGCTGCAGATCGCTGACGGTTGGAAATGGATAAAAATTGTATTCGAAAAAAAAGTTCAGAGTGAAATTATCTTTCGAATGACATGATAAAAAAGGTATGTCCCTGGAGAAAAAATTTTTATAGCATCGCGGCACCTATCGTCTTTATTTATTCCGAAGATTTTTACGCTCATCTAAAGTCGACATTGACTTGTTCAAAACGCCATTCACAGAATGAAGAATATTCGGACGTTTTCGAGAAAATTGGGGTTACCAAGATAAGTGAATCACCCTGTACACAGGTCTCCGAATTCCGTAAAAAATTCATCAAATTGGAGAAAATATGAAATGTTATGTCTGTCACCCTGTCATAAATTCGACCTGTATGAGTGTTTTAACAACTTCTGATTCGTTGTTAAGTTACTGAGGATGGACACTTTTGAATGAGACACCCTTTATGAGAAGAATTAATAGTATCCGTTCTGAATAAGAAAACTTATCCTCTTGCAATTTTCCTAGTTCGAATCTAGAGCACTGCAACGTCATACGATGTTGTCCCTCCCAGAATAACGTCTTGATTAGTCTGAAGGCCATCTCATTCGTACAGACACGAGATGCAATTTGCCCCTCGTAATCTTAATAATTCACCTCTTCATTCCGCAAGTTGAAGCTACCGAGCGGAAGAAGTTCCGTCTCATTTCGAAACGGAAGAACTAAACTAATGATACGTATTGTAACATCATGGCAGCATTCCTAATTATCTCGACTAGAAACTCGCCATTACTGCGTGGGTAGAAGTGGGAGAAGTTCTTAGGTTGTTCCGCACTTTCTGCTCAGCAGGACACAGCAACTATCCCGTACAATTTGAGAATCAAATTGTCGAGCAGGGTTAATCGAGGAAACAGCCCATATTCCTGCTTGAAGTAGTTTTCATCTTCAGAACATGACACCATATGATATATCCTTCTTCATGATCTAATGTTTTCCTGAATTCATCTGCTGATAGGATGATTTCATTAAATCAATTATGTCATATATATCAACTTGATGGAAAGTATTTGAAGACAAACATCGTTGTAGCTACTACTTCTTGAACTATGAATTTGAATATCCTCAGGAGCTTCTGACTCTGTTTTTTTGGATCATGGTCTTGAATTCACATGTCTCTCTTGATAACCAAATCCTGAGCTCTCTTTTGAAAAAAATATATATCTTCCAACCAAAGCACTGGGCTTTGTTCTCGTCAAAACATTCAAAGCCCATTTTAAAAACAGTGCTTAGTGCTCAGTAATTGAAGCACTAGGATCTAGATTTTATATTCAGTCGAGTGATAAATATCTCACATTTGTGTGTGACGTTAGTGCGCAGTTGCAAAGATCTAGTAAGTTTATTGAGCTTGATTTCGGATTTTGTGAAGATCTGTCTTCAATTTTCAATATAGGGTGGTTCACGTGATTGCTCAGCTCATAACTTTTAACATGAAAGTAATAAAATGGTCAAACCTTCTGCATGATATTCCTTTCATTCTCGAGTCATTACTGAGATGGAATTTGAGGCTTAGTTTTGAGAAATTGATATGAACAGTAAATTGTTTTTTCATATGTGGAAGAAAAGTCAACAACTAGGTACCAATTTTTTTTTTCAGAGAATAGACCATTGGAATGAATTGTCCCAGATATTTTGATTAATATGATCGCATCTGAGAGGGGATAAGAATTCACATCATTCTTACATAACTACTAAAATCTTTTTCCTATGGTTTTTACGTGATCGGGAGTTGTGGTTTCAGAATAAGTACATTCGACTATTTTGAAGTCTACTGCAACCTCAACTTTTTATATTTATTTCACAATTATTTTCCCTTACTTACATGTTTTCCAGTTGTCCAGTTGAAGTCATCGCCAAGGATTTTCAATGGATTTCATTCGTACTTTCCTCACTGGAAATTATACCAAGATTATCTGTTTATGAAAATTTTTCCATGTCTATGTGAAATTCAGAGTCGATCGATTTTCTACCCTTAGGAGCAATAAAATCATGTATCTGGGACCACTTGTTGAAGTGTTGTCTCCTCTAGAATCCGAAAACATGTTATCTGGCTGTTTCTTTTTTGGAAATATACAAAAATCACTTTCTTGTCGAAAATGTGATTTTGTCATGAATTTCTCGAACGATGTTGCTCATCACTCAGAAAAATTTTGTTTATATATCAGCACCTCAGAGGTAAAGTGTGTTAAGTCACATTTTTTCAGACACGAACTATCTATAATATTGAATTCACATTAGTGAATTCTAGCTAGTGGAACACATTTTTGACTACCTAGATATATCAAGTCGCCAAATAATGGCAGTGAACATTCTTTGAAACAATAATCGAATTGAAAAATCTCTATTTTGTCCAATTTTGAAATTGTGACTTAACACACTTTACCTCTGGGGTGCTGATATGGAATATCATGCGCACTCTGGAATTGTCCTATCAAAAATTATAAGCCACTGAAAAAGCCTGTATATCCATTCTGACCTAGCAATTATCTCACATATAACGGCTTTGTTGGAATTGGACTACTTTGTTTTTTGAAATATTTGAAAAGTCAAGTTGACAGATTGTAGTTTTTAAGATTCGTCACTTCTGTAACTTTGGAAATAAAAAATGTTACGCGAAGTAGATTGAGGCTCTGCCTGAAAGTAAAGCCATATCGTGAAGAAGAGAACCTTTTAAGAAGACTGGAACGTTCGGAAGGAACTGAATCAAGTCGGGAGCAAGAAGAGCTTATTGAGGATTTTTCAACGACAGTTAAACGAAGATATGATGAGGGATATGAGGTATGCATGTCTTTGATCCAAGGTCATCTTCCTTCATCAACCGATTTCGAGTCCGACTCCTCAACTGGGAAAGAAAATTGCGAAACATTGATTTGGAAGAGTGAAGAAATGCAACGCTTTTCCAAACCTATACACAGGTATTATATTTCTGTTGAAATAAATCCAACGGATCTTCCATCACGAGATTGTTATACTCAAGAAGTAGATGGAAGATGATGGGAGGATCTTCCTAGGTGGTTATGCGATTCAATGTCCCAATGGTCTAGGCAGAATTTTGGCATTGACGAAGAGGAAATAACCTCCGAAAGAATGAAGGTTGAAGGACTGAACAGATTGCAAGCGAAAATATTTGATAGATATGATGCAAAGGATTTTAGTATGAACTTTGTATTGCACACAAACTATGAAGTAAGGCCACCTTTGATTTTAGAAGAGCATATCAAGATTTGTCATGTTGGAGTAGAAGTTTTGATGAGTATTCTCAGAGAGAATAAGAAGACCTGTAAAGGTCCCTAGCGTAATATTGAATTTGATTGTGTCATTAATTATTGTTGTTTTAATGACACAAGGTGGGAGTGTGTTGGAATTGGACTACTTTGTTTTTTGAGATATTGGAAAAGTCAAGTTGACAGATTGTAGTTTTTGAGAATCGTCACTTCTGTAATTTTGGAAATAAAAGTTGATGATATTTTAAGTAGATCGTGGCACTGCCTGAAAGGTACACCCATACTTTAAAGAAGGGAACTTTTTAGAAGACTGAAGAATATCAGTTTCAACAGGCTTAGCTAAAAAGTTACAATTTTCATTCTGATTTCCGATTGAAATAACCACACATACAACATTTCCTAGAGAAGTGCTTAGAGCTTAGTTCTCGATATATCGAATTACTTTTACAAAGTGCTTAGTAATCTGTAGCACTAATGCTCGAGACTCTGGAGCCCTTTGACGTAGTGCTTAGTGCTTAGTGCTCGAAGCACTAATATTCGGTGCTGGGTCAGATTTGCCTCCAACTTCATTATCTGAATAGAAGAGTTAGATGAAAAATGCTTCCAGTTTTTTCGAAGACTCGAAATATTGTCCGAGATTCAGCAACAGATTAGGAAGGTTCCAAGATGTTTTCACGAGCTTAGAGCAGCTTTTAACGGGTTCACGTGCAGAGATCATAAAACCCTATCGAGCGAAGACATGCCATACGGCGGGCAAGTCAAACTTGAGACAGACGTTTCTGGCGGTAATTTGGCGGATCAGTTAAGGGAAGACGACGCGTTTTCCGAGTTGAATGGGGTCGTTTGTGCGTTATTAGTGCGACATTTATCATTTGGGCGCAGATATTAGGAGGTCCGGCCAAGTTCTGGCCATTATGCGGCAGATATTTATTATTGCCCCACTCCCGAAGTTCTAATTGTGCTTCCTCTTTGCAGGGTCCTCGCAGGCCACCATCAAGGTTGACCCGGCCACGTTGCCCACATTTCTCACGTCCAGCCAAGTGTTCAGAGTCACCGACAAGGATACTGTGGTTTTGCCGTGCGACGTCTCCAATTTAGGTAAGTCAAGGGTCCGATGTCTATGATTTAGAGGGTCCGCTACGCAAGAAATGCTTTATTTGTTGCCAGTGTAGGGACCGGGGGCTCGCGAACAACGGGAAAAAGGTCATCTGGTTATGAAACAGGGGAAAATTTATCGGTTCTCGTTACGTTTGTTGATTTCACATCACGGGAAGAACGTATCTAGAATTCAGCATTCAAAACGCCTCGCAGTTTTGGAGAGCTCATAAATGTTTAATTTTTTTCTCAATTTTCCGATCCAGACCGTCGATAAGAGAATTTTCTCTTGAAGCAGAATCTGTATATTACTGAGGCCCATTTTTTCCGGGGGTAGGATGAACTTGCCAGTTACCTGTCTTCCTAATACAAATTGTATATACAGGATGGGCAAAATTGATGATACATGAACAACAACTTTTCAAACCGACGAGATAGAAGAAAATGAATGGCACATTACGGTCGTCTTTTTCAGAGAAACTTATAATGTCATCATCTGCATTCCTCTCCTCTTCTTTTGTTTTCGAGTTATAAGCCTAAATTGAAATTAGAACGATTTCAACTTTGGCCATTATCCCCGTTGCTAGAATGTTGAAATGGAAACATTAAACAAGCATTTTTTTTATAGCAATCCAGTAGTATTTTGATTTTTCCCAAGAGCTTTCCTTCATGAGGTATAGAATAAAGTTGTTTTTTTTTTCTTATGGAAACAATAGTTTGAAATGGCTTAGAAAGAATCACCATTTTTCTTTCCCGTTTCAGAACTATGTCATACATCATGTATCGCCCTCAGATTCATTCAGATATCATGAAAAATATAGATTTTATGTGAAATTCAAATTATTGAGTATTGAGTAGGCTGAATCACAGAATAATATGTCTCTATGCATGGTGTCATTATTATTTTGAAATCGAATACGTGATTCAATTCTCTGAGGTTTGATCTCTGTTCAGAACAACTGTCAATTATTAGAATTCTAAGTCATTATTGCCGACAATATGAAAATGTTCGAAAGCTACGAAAAATATGATTATTCTCGGTTTTATTTTAGCAGTAACAATGACTTCAAATTGACAGTTGTTCTGAACAGAGATCAAATCACCTAACCTAACCTTTGATGAATTTACTTTTCAAAAATCAGAAGAATTCATATTCATATCTATTTTTTCAATAGAAAGTCGTGAATTATTCAACGCATGAATGATGAACAGGTACCAAAAGATTCCAATCTTAATTTCATTTTTCACCATTTAAATTTTATGTTGAAAAATGATATTTTGAGTTCATTCTCAAAATATAATGAAATGAATAAGTTTAAGACACAAGGCGTTCAAAATTGATAATTAAATGCATGTGTGGAAGAATTCATGGCCCACTATTAAAAAAACAAACATAAATATGGATTTTTTCCAAAACTGAAATTTATTGAAGTTAAGATCGTGATACATCAATGTATTCCGAGACGAATGCAAATATTTGACGTTGAAATATACAGGGTGTTCCATTTGAAAAATACCAAGTTAGTGCTCAATCTTAAAAACAGTGCCCTGAATCTTTTTTTAGCGACTAACTTCTACCTCAAAATATCTATCAAATGCAATTCACACTTTTTTTTATTTCATACAGTGTCTGAGAAAAAAAAACATCTCAAAAAAGTGAACCTTTTCGTTTTCGCACTGTATTACAGAAACAAAAGTAGTTGAAATATTTTTGTTTTTGGATTAGCAAAAATCACAAAAAAATTCGCGAAAACCGCATGTCTCTATCTCCAATAGTAACTGAGATACAGTCCAGTGTCACCCAATTTGGGACACGGTGTACTTATTCATGATAAAACAAGATGAATAAATAATTTCAGCACCTATTAATTCACTTCTTTTTTCAATACCCCCTTACCAGGGTAATTATGTGCATATCTCTTCTAAAATACCCCCTTCCTGTACATAAAATGAAGAAAAGTCTGCCTTTTAGGATATGCTTGAATTTGTTTCATTCCTTCACAGCATGCTAGAAGCTCTCGATCAAATGTAAAGTAACTAGCTTGTACACTGTTCAAGTTAAAAAAAAAAATTATATTGGCTTCCAGCAAATTTCTTCATACTGCTGAAAAAGACCATCTATCGCTGTTTGACGTGCCTCGACAGCCGAAGACAATGGATATTTTATGTTTGGAAAGGTCAAGAGCGAAATTTTAGACAAATCCTGCTTGCATTTTCTGCCAATTCTTTTTTACACCTTTCAAATATTTCTTTAAAATAGCTTGAGTATTAGCAGCTGAATTCTCCAGATAGCCCCTATAAAAATTTACTTTACCCAAGAAATCCCTAAGATCATCCTCCATTATAATATTCACCTACTCTCGCATAGTACCTCGAGATGTTTTATTTTCCATTTTCAAGAAATGTTTCGAAGTAAAATGCATCATTTCCATTATCTGGAAATATTCTGATCTATCACTTACATTCGGATTTAGGTATAGTACGAAATATCGAATGAATATATCCTGGGATAAATTTCGATAAGTATCAATGCAGAGTATGAACGGATCACAGCAGAAAATTCCACTTGCTATTTCCATGCGAAACTTTCCCGCATAAAAATGCCCGAATGGGGAGAATTCCATGTCCCCACCTCGAATATATCATCCGGCGGTGGCGGGAATCTATCCGCGTTCTCGCCAACATAAATACAGATATCTCAAGATACTCCGTCCGGATTAGAATAATTTGATATTTATGAAATTTAAATTCCGAGTTCCCCGGAATTCCCGGCCCTAAATCCTTTGATCTACCGCCTGAAAGGTATCGTTTTGTATGAATAAGTTTTCCCGGAGGAATTTGGGTCGCAGTTATTATCTTTTTTATGAAATGTAGAAGAATCCGGGAACGAATTCATGGCGGTGTTTTCTTGGGCTAGGTCGTGACCCGGTCTCTCGTTATTTCGTTTTTCCTTCTTCACTTTATTGAATTCTGAATGTATTCTAACTGCAGACGGTGGAAAAACCGTGTCATCATGTGCCAGAATGCTGACCTACACTATGCGCGACCTCATTCTTTGCAGTGCTTTCATCCCATATAAAGTGCTCGTCACTCGAAACTTTAATAGTGAAATTTGGCATCAACTTTCACTTCTCATAATTTCTAAAATACTGACACACTTTAAATTGCAGCCCAGATTTTGAAAGCTCTTTTCATCGACTATCGAATCATTTCTCACAGCTCCTTCAAGATTGATCAGGATCAAAGATACAGGGTGAAACAAAATCTTGTGCATGTTTAACAAAAATTCTCCACCCCGCCATTTTGTCCGAAGACCACGTTGCTCTTATTTCATGCTGTCATTTTATAAATAGCAACCATACCTCGAGACGTTTTTGAGTTTTTGCCAATAACTACAGGGGTTTCGGAAAAAAATATTTTTCTTTGAATTTTTGTTTTGAACTGACTAATTTTGGAAAAAATTTACAAATGGAGGCTTTGAAGCTTTTCAAAAAAGCCCTTCAGCAGTGCTCCGTGTTGTAGGAGGTATGTATACCAAGGTACAAAAAACAATCAATAATTTAAAAACCTTAGCGAACAGAACATTAATACAGCTTATGAACATATCATAGACTGTTCAAAAGTAATAAATTTTTGATGGTTTTTGGGTAACGTGGTATACATACCTTCTGGTATAACTACTTGAAACAACACAAAGCATTGCTAAAAGGCTTCCCTGAAATGCCTTAAAGCCTCCATTTGTAAAACTCATCCAAAATAAGTCAGTTCATAACAAAAATGCAAAAAAAATATATTTTTCCGAAACCCCTGTAGTTATTGGCAAAAACTCAAAAACGTCCCGAGGTATTGTTGCTATTCATATAATGACCGCATGAAATAAAAGCAACGAGGTCTTCGGACAAAATGGCGGGAAGGAGAATTTTTGTTAAACATGCACAAGATTTTGTTTAACCCTGTATCTTTGATCCTGATCGATATTGAAGGAGCTGTAAGAAATGATTTCATAGTCGATGAAAAGAGCTTTCAAAATCTGGGCTGCAATTTAAAATGCGTTCAGTATTTCAGAAATGATGAGAAGTGGAAGTTGATGCCAAATCTCACTATTAACGTTTCGAGTGACGAGCAGTTTAGGTTTGAATTTGTTGCTTCTATGCAATGTATTGACCATCTCATCGGACATTGCTTTGATGACTCTCACATGGTCTAATATAGGCAGGTTTCATGTACCTGGGGTCCCACTTGGTTCACCGACATCTTTGTGAGGTCCACAGGGACTTATGTTGGGATGGTAAGGCCTTGCTTCAATCTGTCCATTACCTCAGGGAGAGACTGTTCTATAGTGCAGGCTGAACTCTACGATGTTCTTGTCTGCATACTGGAGAACATCCGCAGAAAGTATTGCAGTAAAACGCATCCAACCAAAAACATTTTCATGTAGAATATTGCCAAGACGATGCCGTATTTCTAACATTGTGAAAAAGTTATTATAATATCTCATGTAGAGCCCAACTGTCAACTTTACACTCTTCAACTCCACAAGTCCTTCAAGTGACTTCGAGACGTACCTCTTAACGCCATGGTGGTCCAACAATATACGCTCAAATTTTTCATCCCCACGACTTACGTAATTTATCGAACTTGGAACAAAAACGGGCAGGGTTCCTGAGGTTTTCATATTATGTTGACGTTTCGGAATCTCCCATTCATCCCGCAGAACCTCCTATTCATTTCCTGACAAGAGTTGCTCAAACTCCTACGAGTATTGTTCGAGACGGGAGCGTTCTGCTCTTATTGGTCCGCTCGATTCCGTTCCCTCTAACGAGAAACTCAAACAGTCCATAATAAAAGAAGTGCAAATGATTGAGAGACACAGGATCTGTATAATAATCCTATCGAGTTATAAGTCTGGACGAGTTTGTTTGTCTTCCGAAAGCAACTTCCCCCAGCCGGCTGCCATCCATTGTCGGAGTTTTATTGCACTTCTGGGGAAGTTCCCTGGAATTAAGCGATTGAATGATATTCAAACTGAATCTGAATATTCGCAATCGTATCTTCTCCGCCTTATTTCGTCGGTTTATGCGAACGTTTGGATCGAGAAGTTTTCATCGGCGAAGTCGATTTACTAGCTGAATGTTGTCTGATGGTAGTTAGGCCGGATTCCGACGAAGGACAATGTAGGATATTAAGAAACTATGATGGAAAGCTCGAGAAGAGCACCACTCAACATCTTCTAAAGGGCCAGGAGTTTTTTAACATAGTTTCAGAGAAATGTTTCTCAATGAGAAGCCTCGACTTCCTAAGATCCTCATGTAAAGGAGAATTCCATGTCTAGCTATCTCCTGAAGAATCTCCTCTTGTTCAGAATTCTCTTCTTTCAGACACCAAATAACACGTGTAACGAAAAATTACAGAAGTTTGTGAAATGAGGACTTGCAAAGATGAAGAGTGTATTCAGTTGTTTTTCTCTTGGAAAAAAACACTTTTTTATTTCAAAAACGAACTCAATTTTTTTCATCTTTCATAATAAACAAATTAAAGATGAAAAATTTATTAAATAATGTCTTATTCCCAGTGGAAAAGTGATTGTTGAAAGTTTTTACCTCTTTCAGATATTTTTTAGAAAATGAAAAAGTTATGGCACATCCTCGAAATCGAAAAGATATTAAAATTTTGTTATATCTTCGAAACGAATGAAGATATCGTGAAACGGTTCCACTTATGGTGTTTTCACTGTAATCGAGCCCAGGATTCCATTCAACGATTTTAGCTATCTACTTTGAAGCACCAGAAACAGTCAGAATCAAGCAATTTGGGATACCTTGTACAGAGTGTACCATGTTAGACGGCTTATTTGACGTTTCTGGAATACTGGATCTATTTGAAAACTGAAAATTAGGATTATTATATTGTTCGACATTATTTACCGACGTCAAATATTTTTGAAGCCTGACCACGTTCACAGGGCATAAGAAAAAAAAATTTTTAATATTTTTTTCTGTTTTTTCGTTTACTTATGCACTAACCGTTTTCACATTTTTGGAGTCGAAGATTATGCAAATATTGTGAATTTCTAGTATTTTTATAATCTCGTCACAGGGTGTTCCAAATGTCGGTTCAAAAATTAGGATCAAGATCGTTTCGTTTTTCGAATAAAACCTAATTTTTTATGATTGCATTGGATTCTGCAAAAAAAATTATGATAGTGTTTCAAGATATCAGTCCTTCTAAAATGAATAATTTTTGAGTTATTAAGAATTTTCTGATTTCATGTCGTACGTAGAGTCCAATTCATAAAATCTGTGTCATATCAACAATGATTTATGTTCATAAAAGATTAATTATTCCAATAACTCAATAGTGACAGATTTTTTTTCTGAATTCACTTATCATTGTTGATATGAAACAAATTTTATGAATTTGACTCTATGTACTACATAAAATCAAAAATCCCAAATAACTCAAAAATTATTCATTCAAAACGAACTGACATATCAGAACACCATCATAATTTTTTTCGCAGAATCCAACGCAATTATGAAAAATAGGGTTCTAGATCGAAAAACGGAAGTTATGGGCCAATTTTCATCCCAATTTTTGACACAACATTTGGAACACCCTGTGACGAGTTTTTCAAAATTTTAAAAATTCCCAATATTTCCACAATCTTCGGCTTTAAAAATGGGAAAACAGTTTGTGCATAAGATATTTAGAAAATTAATAACAAACACGATATCAAATACTCTTTCCTCCTTTGTTTCTCAATTTTTATCTCGATATTTTGAAAAGTATTCGACGAATGCGACGATTTCAAGAATTAGATTTAGAATTTAATACTCCATCAAAATTGGAAACGAAAAAACAGAAAGAAAAAATTGTTTTTTGTTTTTTTATATTTTTTTTTCATTGCCTGTGAAAGTGGTTAATGTTCAAGAATATTTTAGCTCGGTAGATAATGATGTACAATATTATATTCCTTATTTTCAGATTCCAAATAGGTCCAGTTTTCCAGGAACGTCTGATAGGCCGTCGAACTTAGTACACCCTGTATAGCTACTTTGAAATTTTATAATGAGCTTTACCACTACAGGTTTTCCGAACATTAGTAGTACCGTCTAAACTTTCGAAGCAATGTATCAGATATTTTGAGTGAATCTTTTGAACAGAGGAAACCTTTGGGATTTTTGTACAAATGAAAAGCTCACCCTGTTGATACAAAAAATCAATCAGATCAAATGCAATTTCACCGGAAAAAAAAACCAGTATGTAAAATACGAGGACGCTCCGAAGTAAACCTATCGTTATTTTTCATTGAGCTTGTCGCTCCAAAATAATAAAGTGTATACCTTCCATCATTCTTCTACAGTTCGCGTGCTCGTTCGGCAGTTTGAATGCCCTCTCGATGACAGGAAACCCAGGAAAAACTGTAAAAATCCGGAAAGCGTCCCCCATCGAACGCCTAATAAAAGATGGAAGCCCGCGAGTGCAGTCGATGATTTCAAAGGGAAGTGGATTCGTTATTTGGATAACAATTTCAGTCGGGATTCATTTGAATAACAAAGATTCTTTGATTCAAACGGACCACCCTGGGAGATGGTCGGGTCCTGTAATCGTGAATAATTCACTGCGTTAATTATGATCGTACAGCCTGGTGCTATTTTCTGTGTCAAAGGACATTCCTGCTCTGATTAATTAATCTGATTGGAGACACTTTGCATAAAAATCCGCTATGCGCATCGTCGATTCTGTTCCACTAGATATTAAGTCAATTTCGAAGAGGACTCTAGCTTCTACTCATTGATAATCAGCGTTAAATGAAAGAAGTAAGTCAGAATATGATTCGTTGAAATTTATTTCTTGAGTTAATTTGTGCTACAAATTGCTCTACATGAGTTCGGAATATTGAAAAATACACTGCGCAAAAAATTACCGCATATTCTGAAAATCTCAATTTTAATGAAAGTTAACTACATTGACTTTATTTTTTATGTTCTCTCGGGAAGGTTTCGACTGAAACAAGACACATTAAATGGAAGAAAATTTCAGGATTTCACCAAATCTTATGTGAAAGAAGAGAAATGAACAATTTTCAAAATACTGAAATGCTGATTAGTGATTTAATACTTGGTATTTCCTCCTCTTGTGTTAATTACAGCTCGGCAACGACGGTTCATACTCAAAATGAGTGATCTTAAAATGTACTGATCTAATCCTTCCCAGATTTCTCCGAGTCATTAAGAGTAGCTGGATGATTTACTGGACTTCTCAGCCTTCTATTGAGGTTGTCCCAAACGTGCTCAATCGGATTGAGATCTGGACTTCGTTCTGGCCATTCCATTCGAAAAACTTCAACCTGTTCAAGGTACTCCTGAACGATGCGCGCACGATGGGGTCTGGCATTATCGTCCATAAAAATGATATTTTCACCAATGTATATGGGACAAATGGCACCACATACTCTTCAAGAATTTTCCTCATATATTTATCAGCATTCATAGCTCCATTATCAACGACCACTAGGTCTTTGTGAGCAGTCAAAGAAATTCCACCCCATACCATAATCGATCCTCCCCCGAAACCAGTAGTATTCAGGAAATTGAACCGAGCATATCTTCCATGTGGACGTCTTTATACAAGGGAACGTCGATCACAATGGTAGAGGCAGAATCTAGACTCATCTGTGAAGAGAACTCTTTCCCAATCGGCCTCTTTCCAATGGATATGCTCTCTCACAAAGTCCAAACGCGGCCTTTGATGGGCTGGGGTGAAATCATATTCTCTGAGGCGATTTCTTATTGTCTGAGAGCCTCATGAGTTTGCTCAAGCTGATTTTGAAGGAGGCGAGCGGTTGCAAACCGTTGTCTCAACAAAGAAACTCTCAAGTAACGTTCTTGAATGGCAGTTGTTAGCCGTGGTCTACCCTGTCCTGGTATTCGGACATTCTTACCTGTCTCCCTGAATCGTTGCAACATTCTGAACACATTGTATGGGAAACTCCAAACCTTTCTGCAATTCTTGTGTATGTCCACCCTTCTTCTCGCAAAACTGCCGCTTGGGCACATTCCTCTTGGGTCAAATTGCGTGTTTTGCTTTCCATAGCGATCGAGTGTAGAAAATCAAACGAAAGAAAAACGATTGATCACTAGAATTGATCGAGAACAACTGATTTTAGAATGGAGCCAATACATTCAAAATCTGATAATATCATCTTTTTTATTCCTGCTGCGAAAAAACATCTGTATTGAAGAAAAATGTTGAAAGTGGATTCTGATGAAAATAATTATCATTGAGAACACCTTCAGTTGTAGAATAAATTTGAGATTTCCATAATGTGTGTTAATTTTTTTGCGCAGTGTTTATACGATATCCCTAACTCTTGTGGGGCAGTATACATAAACATGAATTAGGCTTTTTTATGCTCATTTGAATACTCAATTCTTCCAAGTATCAACTAAAATTGGATGTAGAATAAACCCTCGATCTCAAGAGTGCCAGTTCCTGTTAAAAAAAGGTGTTGTCTGCGGAAAGCCAGAGCTAATGAACCTGTTGAGACTAAAATCATTTTTAGCCGTTCGAAAAAAGCGATAATTCATCCAACAGCTAAGAGATAACCCCGTCCTAATCCGAGCTCGCTGCTCACAAAGCCGCCTTGCAAATGTCGTTATCAGCTAATAAAAGCTAATTCAGGGAGATAATGAAATATTTAGAACAGAATCTGAGGAGGTTATAGCCGTAGTAGAGAGTTCGTGAAGACGTTTTAGTGGAGTTGAGAACTATAATGGGATAAAATCGTTACGAAAACTATTTGATGATTTTCCGGAAATAATTTTGATGTATACTGAGTGTTACTTTAAGTAAAATATCTACAAGATGTAATCGTTTCGATGTATTCATTTTTTTACAGAAAATGAAATCATTGATTCATAACAAGAGTATGCAGATGCTTGAAAATAGTTAATGTTGATTATCCCCTTTCATTGAAAATTCGAGATATCATAAAAATTACCAAAAATACTGACCCTCAGATAAAATTCAAGTGAAACTGTATAGTCCAGAATTCGAGTTAATTGGCTGTGAACTTGTAAAAGACTTTATTCGGACGAATTCATCGTATTTCTCAACGTAACTTTTCCTTTCAGGGTCTTACGTGAGGGTTTGGAAGAAGGGCAACGCCGTGCTATCTGCAGGAACGGTGAAGGTGTCCCCAGATCCGAGGATAAGTCTCATTCAGGGCTACAGTTTGGAGATAAAGGAGGCCAGCCCGCAAGACGCAGGGGATTACGTGTGTCAGATAGGAACAATTGAACCGAGGGAAATAACCCACACGGTCGAGATACTGGGTGAGTCTATCTCCTACAATTTCAGGTGTACAAGCAATATCTTCTGAAACCCCGTTGAGACGTCTTTGGATTTTTTTGTATCTGAGTGTACAGGGTGTCCCATTACCAGTAAATCAATCAACACACCTTCATAGAGTGGGAAATAAGAATTCTTTTCATTTGCATTTAATGAGGTTTTTTATTATTCATTTATTATTCATTATGATTTTAAAGATAATTCAATTTTTTAGGATTAATATGGCCCGAAAATGGTATCGTATCACATACTGACCCTGTATTTGAAAATTTTTTTTTCGATAATCGGCGATATAAGGTATTCTCATAAAACCCTAATAATTTTGGAAACAGTACATTTTCGCTGAACTGATGTTGGTGTTATTCGATAGTATTGGGTCTACTCTATCATGGTGTGTCGTTTGATTCACTAGTTATAGGACATTATGTAATTTAGCGATCCTGATGTTAGATCAGGTCATTTTTTGGATATCTATTGAAATATTGTCTGGGAGGTCTTTGCATATTTCTGAAAACTTCATTTGGGTTTTCTCTCCCAGTCTCTGAAACAAGAAACAATTGGAAAAACCTTTCAAATAATAGAAGAAAGGCCCCTGCGTGAAAATTAGAGCGCAAAATTTGTCAGTGGCCAAAACTTCACAAGAAGAGATTGTTGCCTAACAATGAACAAAAAGAAAATACTTTGAACTCTGAAGCGTAACGCGTAACCTTCCGGTGTTTAAATCAGACTCCTTCGTCAGACGATTTCTATTTTTCATACAACTTCGTGGAATCGTGAGAATATTTTGATTTTTAATTGCATTTGTCAATATATGATGAAATCAAATTATTATTGATAACTAGATGTTGATATCGTTATTTTATTTCAAAATTCCCTGAGATCAGTTCTTTTTTTAATGAATCCATCCAAATTCGATTTATGCCTACTGAACAATTGGCGAGATTATTATCCTCATCCAACAAAATACAAGCTGACTTCTTGATTCTTCTTTCATAACCATCAGATTCCGTGATTAGAATTTCTATGTCATTCCAATCCATCATGTGATTGCTGGTATTGGAACACACATTATCTGCTATCTGCGATCTACCAATATCTCTATTTTTCATGTTATTCTTATGTTCACGTTTTCTACTTTCTAATGGTCTTGATTTTTCTCTTTATGAGATTTTCCACAAATACAGGGAATATTGTTAATACAATTTCTAAGTTTTTGGTTCTCATTCAAGTGTTTAGTTCTTGTTAATATAGATTGGTTATGAAAATAATTCTTTTGTTAAATTTAGTACCAATTTTTTCTGAATGTTCATAAATATAAGGAATCAAATTTCATATAAAAAATTATTTCAAATTTAGAGAGAACAATTTAGCGTCGAAACGATAATAACAATCAGGAACCAACAACAATCCGTTATGGACAACCAATTTTAATAAATTTGATTTCCTATGTTCATGGACTTTCAGAAAAAATTAAAAGAATTGGTTTGAATTCAACATAAGAACTGTTTTCAAAACAAAAAATGATTAACGATTTTTATTAACAAAAACTAAACCTTTGAATGAGAACTAAAAATCAAGAAATTTTATTCAGAATATTTCCTGTATTTGTGAAAAATCATATACAAGAGAAACATAAAGACCATTAGAAATTAGAAAACGTGAACAGAAGAATAACAAAAAAAAAATAGAGATATTAGTAGATCGCAGATAGCAGATCATGTATGTTCCAATACCTACAATCACATGATGGATTGAAATGGCACAAAAATTCTAATGACGGAACCTGATAATTATAAAAGGAATATAATTAATCAATAATTATAAAAGTATTCAGCTAGTATTTTGTTGAATGAGGCTAATAATCTCGCGAATTGTTCAGTAGGAATAGATCGAATTTGAATGGATTTATTAAAGAAAGAACTGGTTTCAGGGAATTTTGAAATTAAATAACAATATCAACATCTAGTTATCAATATTAATCTATGTTCATCATATATTGACAAATGTCAATTAAAAAATAAAAAAAATGTCACGATTCTACGAAGTTGTATGAAATATTGAAATTATCTGACGAAGGAGTCTGATTTAGACTCCGAAACGTTAGGCTTCAAAGTGTTTTCTTTTTGTTCATTGTTAGGCAATTTTTTTTTCGTAAAGTTTTCGCCCCTGAGAAATGAGTGCTCAAATTCTTACTATAATTTAAAAAAAAATTCAATTATTTCATTCAGAGACTGGGAGAGAAAACCCAAATCAAGTTTCAACCGGTAATTTTTTGTTTATGATGGGAGATCGCACCCAATTCGGCTTCGAGATGTGATATTTTCTCTAGAGTTGATTCAAACACAATGCGGATGCATGAAGTTCGAACGAATCGAACACGTTTTTCGGAGGAGGATTTTCTTCAATTATTCAGCGCCAAGTTGCGTATGCAAACTCAGAATGGGAGATTGTTCATTTCCCGTTTCCGAATTCTTAATTGATCGAGTAGAAAGCCTGGCTGGGTTACGTAGCCGTTAACAAGCTTAGGGCGGTTCCATCTTCGGCAATTTCCATTTCCCGAAACGCCAAATCCTGCCTTCTAGCCAGCTGAACGGCTGCAATCGATCAACTGAAACACGAACCCGAAGCCGGTGTAGAAAACTTCTGTAACACAACCCTTTTTTTTCAACTAAGTGGACTCTGAAATGATCACGGAACTGGTTTGTCAAATAGTTCTTAAGAAACATTGGTCCTGGTGCGGAAAGAAGCCACATCATGAAAAACTGAAGATCTTTGAACAACCTCAACAAATACCTTTATTGAAATTTTTTTTGATGTATTCGTTTTATCAGTCAAAATTACTGGCTAATAAGAAGAAGGCCTTAAAACCTCCATCTTGTCAGACATTCCTATAGGTAATTGTTTAGCTTAGCAAAAATAACAATTTTCCTCAATACTCAAAATCATTACAGAATTATTCGAATAATTTCTTACAATAATATAATAACTTATCAGAAAGGGAGATGTTAGTTCAGTATGATAGTACTGTACCTGTAGTACGATTAAGAACCGGCCTTTTTTTGAAAATCCTCAGAGAGAAGTTCAGTGGTTTTTAAATGAACTGCTCCACATGATTCAGGGATATTGGCTTGAAATGCACAAAAATATAGTTCCAATGAGATTTTGTAATGAAAATTCATATTAATATCACTTCAAGTTGCAGGAAAGACAGTTAATTTTGACCTATAGGTCTGCAGCGTATACAGGGTGGTAATGAAAAATCAAGTAAAATAAGGAAATTTTTCCCAGAGAATTCAAGCATTTTGAGACTATCAATACAATGTATGGCCTCCACGGGCATCAATAACAGCTTGACATCTTCATTGCATACTACACACGAGGTTGTTGAATATTTCTTGAGAAATTTGGTTCCATAAATGGAGCAGAATTACTCCAGATCAGATCTCAGGATTCTTGAGTAGGTTGATGATTATCTAATCTTCTTTGGAGCATCTTCCTGCATGTTCATACCCTTTTTCTTCGAGAATTTGAAAATCGCCCATATCTGGATTCATCAGTGAAAAGGACACTGCGCCATTGATCGTTCCAATTGATACGTTACCTTGCCCATTCCAGTATTTGACGCTTATGGTCACGTGTTGATGGAACTCCTCTTAGTGGACGTCTAGAACCTAGATTCACCTATTTCAAATGTCGTCTGATATTTCCGAAAGAAACTTGGACCGCATCTGCATTTTGAATAGTATTCCGGATCTTTCTACACGTACATGTAGGCTTGTTTCTCGCCGAAACGGTGATGAAACGATCCTGAGCAGGTGTTGTTTTTCGTCGCCCACCAAGCCTTGGTCTTTCCAAAACGGAACTTGTCTCCCTGAACCTATTCCAAAGTTGAGATATCACACTTTGGCTGACTTAGAGCACCTTGCAGCATTTTGATAGCCCTAGTACCTCAGTGTTTGTTAATTTATATATATATATATATATATTGGCGGGGGTCCTACAGCCTATGCCGCATCCCGCATTTTGATCGCCACACCTCCCTATCCTTCCAATCTTCCTCCTCGATGGCTCGATCTTAATTTACGTCTTGTTATTTTCAGAAAACTCGTTTCAAATCGAAGCCGTTGATAAACTGACTCCATTTCAAAATAAGAACATTCATGGAGAATAGCAAAAAACCAAACTTCAGAAATAGGCAACCAGATTGACGAAATGTCTCATACTGATTTTTATTGGATCGATTCAAGTTGTTTTTGAGTTGTGAATGATTTTACAGAGATTTTCTCGAAGATTACATACTTTTCAGAACGATTGAATACGGTATCCCTAACTCTTGTAGAGCAGTATATTTGGCATATGAGTTATTTTAGCCACACTAGACAACAATATGCAGCAACAGATAAAACCTAGTCTAGGATTGTTCCAACATCACACCATGAATAACCGGCTAGATTTGGCAGAATATCATTTCTAATTTTCAACGTCAGAAATTCAACATCGAAGTGATTTTTGAAATTCGAAAAAAACTCTAGTTTAAGTCCTTTGATTGCTGCATGACCATGACCCCAAAATGTCCAACAGCAATACAAGTGCTGGCGATCGATATTCAAAATATCCTCACCCATCAGGAACAAATGGAAGATAATGAAGAGGCCGGGATTCCCGCGGGATAAGACGAATGTGCTGGCACCCCTTCATCGCTGATCGACATCAGACACGAAATTAAATCAGCCACGTCGTATCGAGCTCCCCGCTCCGAAACAACAAAAATTGTATTCATTAGTCGGAAAACACGGTGTTTTGCTTTGTTATAGGAATAACCGGAGCGATACTCGTTAAATTCGAAAGTAAGCGCCGACAAAAAACACTCGGAAACATTCCATTCACTTTGTGTTTGCGCGGAAAATGTAAATATGTGCTCTTATTGTTTGCTCCCGATTCGTTTAATAATTTTACAGCGAGAAATTCGATTTTAATGACTGATTTTCGCTCGGGTTACCCAGCGCGACGGCTCGAAAGTTCAATTTTCGCCCGTGGATTTCCCTAAGCGACGTACTTTCGAGGGAGCACCCTCAATTTCGTCAAGAGAAATTTTAAAAATACAAATTGCACAGGTTAATTTCTCCCAGCAATTTTCCCCGTCCCCTATTACGAAGGGAATTGAATTGAATTCTGGGAAATGTACAATTTTTGGACGCCTCATGTTAATTCGAAGATTGTCCCTCTTCTCGGATTCTAGATCAAATATGGATCCAACCGATATGTTTATCAAAATTTTGATAAGAAGGTTTCCTCGTTTAGCTCTAAACAGTAGATATCCACAAATCAGAATCAAAACTGTTTTCTGACAATATAGTGCATTCTTTAATAAGCTCATTCAATGGCAACGAAAATCTACTCATATCGTTTCGTAAAATATACTGCTCCACAAGAGTTAGGGATATCGTATTCAATCGTTTTGAAAATTATGTAATCTTCGAGAAAATAGCTGTAAACTCATTTAAAAATCAATAACAACTTGAATTGATCCAATAAAAATCAGGATGAGACATTTCATCAATCTGATCACGTTCAACAAAAACAAACATCTGAAAATTAATATCGTGTATTTCCACCTCGCTTTCTCATCACTTTTACTATACGACGTGGCATACTTTCAATGTATTTACGAATTGCTTCTGGGGGAAGCAACAATTTCTGTTAATGCAGAAAAATGCTAGGCCTCACGTTGCACGGGTTGTAACAGAATACTTTGAAGAGGCGAATATTAAACGATTCGTGTGGCCAGCCAGAAGGCCGGATTTAAATCCAATTGAACATGTATGGGATATGCTAGATAGACATATTCGAAATCGGCAGCCCAACACCTTGCTCGATTCACGAACAGCCCTTCTTGAAGAACGGGAAAATATTCCCCCAGAAGCAATTCGGGAATGCATTGAAAGTATGCCACGTCGTATGGTAGAAGTGATGGGAAAGCGAGGTGGAAATAGACGTTATTAATTTTCAGATGTTTGTTCATGTGTACTAGTCGATAAGGTATTGTAATGTTTTAAATTGTTATAAAAATTGAAACAAATGTAACACTTTCTTTGAAAATGTGTATCTTTTTTTTTAAAGCAGATACTGACGTAACTCAAAAAACATTCTGTTAAGAAAGAGTCACACTTCAAATTAAAACTGAATGATATCAAATTTTCCGCCTAAAATTCACCACAGGGTGTTTAGAAATGAAGGGTATAAAACAAGGTTTCGTTTCACCCTGTATAACGGACGAACTACAGGTATTTTCGCAAAGTAAATTTCAGGTTAATATAACAAGACCCAATACTAAACCTGGTGAAAATTTCAACAAAATCTGCGAACCACGAAAAAAGATACAGGGTGTTGAATTTGACAAAAATTTTGCCTGTCCGGAATTTATTGACGGGGAGTGTAGTATAAACAAACTTCATATTCAAGATCATGTCCCCCTGTCATCAAAAATCGACATGTTTGTGTGTATTCACAAATTTTGATTCGTTGTTGAGTTATTGAAGGTGTACACATTCATATGGAACAATAATAAATATAGGCAATTCACGATTTGATTCAAGATCCACTAATCTTTTTTTTGTTTATAATTTTTATCTACTATCTTGACCTCAAATAGATCTTAGTTCACAGTTTACCAGTCACCCTGTCATCATTTTCAAAATTATAAAAACTGACTCGAAAAATTATTACAAAATGAAAACCAAATTCCACTAGAAATAAGCGAGATTTTTCTCATAACCTCTTTTATCATTTGTCATAAATTGGTGTTTCCTCATGGTTCTCCTGTATAATCTTTTCACTCTCAATCGCTGCATGTTTCTTTTTTCTTCTCACATGCCAAATAATCATAGCTATTCAGTCTCATTTCTCGTATTTCCTTGGTGACAATTTCATGTTATTTAAAATACCCTTTTCTATACTTCTCAGAGACTCCATTAACAACTGTAAGATTTTCCATCTCTGGAATTGTTTATTTTTTTTTTCAAATGGCCAAAAATTCTCCGAATAGAATGAAGCATTCTTGGATTGAACATGAATCCCTAATATTCGACGAAGCGAGAAGTCTAAGGTCGAGATTTTCAATTCTAGGCTCCTCTTTATCAGCCGGTGCATATGCGAGAGACACTCGAACACAGAGCTGAAACCGCCTAATGTATCGTGAAATTTATAATCGATGTTCGGTTCGGCAGACCTCCGCTCGCCCCAAAAATTGCTTTATCCCAGTCGCAGGAATATTCTTCCGTAATTGCCTATTTGCTCTGCACGCTGGAAAGACACTATTTAAATTTCCGATATTGAAATCCCCCACGTGAGCCAGCCTAGCGTGACGTTTTTATGAAGAAGCGGAAATATATGAGCCTTCTTGGCTTTTCTGTTTGAGTTGCCAGGCCTTCTTGATGTATTTCCGAGGAAGGAGCGGAGACGAGTCTTCTTGAGAATGCGGGAGGGGAGAAGCGATTTTCTACCACTATAAGATGCATGTTTCATCGTCAAGGGGTGCCTCGCGAATTTTGATAGAAGGTAGAGAACGTGTTGGTTTACCGGATGTTGTTTGTATATCTCGAAAACAAAGTAATTTATGTTTCTTGCCAATATATGTAATATCAACTAATTATGAATTTTTTTGGTTGAAGTCACTGAACACTTCCTGCTATTTTTTGTTTAGATTTCTTCTCATATTTTCGTATAATGATGTTGCCTTAATTTCTCTGAACTGGCCACTTGCTATTCTCCAAAGCCTAAGATTACATCTTCATTTCTTCTTGTACCTTTCCTCCTGTTTTTGGAATTGCTGGGAAAGACTCGCATGTACTTGAGAAGTCTAGCGTAGCTTCAAGTTGTTTGGTGCCTCTAGCCAGTGGTGTACTTGAGGTCAAGGTAGTAGATGAGAATTATAAACCAAAAAAAGATTAGTTCATTTTGAATGAAATCATGAATTGCCTATGTTCATTATTGTCCCATTTGAAAGTGTACACCCCCAATAACTCAACAACGAATCAGAATTTGTGAATACACACAGACAATCGATTCCTGATGACAGGAGGACATGATCTTGAATATGAAATTTGTTTATACTACACTCTCTGTCAATAAATTCCGGACAAGCAAAATTTTTGTAAAATTCAACACCCTGTATCTCTTTTCGTGGTTCTCCGATTTTGTTGAAATTGTCACCAGGTATAGTATTGGGTCTTGTTATATCAACCTGGAATTTATTTTGCGAATATACCTGTAGTTCATCCGTTATACAGGGTGAAACAAAAACTTGTTTTATACCCTTCATTTCTAAACACCCTGTGGTGAATTCGAGGCGGAAAATTTGATATCATTCAGTTTTTATTTGAATTGTGACTCTTTCTTAACAAAATGTTTGTCGATTTACGTCAGTAGCTGCTTTAAAAAAAAAAGATACACATTTTCAAAGACAGGATTGCATTTGTTTCAATTTTTATAACAATTTAAAATATTACAATACCTTATCGACTAGTAAACATAAACACGCATCTAAAAATTAATAGCGTGTATTTCCACCTCGCTTTTTCATCACTTCTACCATACGACGTGGCATACTTTCAATGCATTTCCGAATTGCTTCTGGGGGAATATTTTCCCGTTCTTCAAGAAAAGATGTTCGTAAATCGGGCAGGGTGTTGGGCCACCGATTTCGAACATGTCTACCTAGCATATCCCATACATGTTCAATTGGATTGAAATCCGGCCTTCTGGCTGGCCACACGAATCGTTCAATATTCGCCTCTTCAAAGTATTCTGATACAACCCGTGCAACGTGAGGCCTAGCATTGTTCTGCATTAACAGAAATTGTTGCTTCCCCCAGAAGCAATTCGTAAATACAAGTATGCCACGTCCTATAGTAGAAGTAATGAGAAAGCGAGGTGGAAATACACGCTATTGATTTTCAGATGTTTCTTTATGTTTAATAGTCGATAAGGTATTGTAATGTTTTAAATTGTTGTAAAAGTTGAAAAAATGCAACACTTTCTTTCAAAATGTGTATTTTTTTTTCAAAGCAGATACTGACGTAAATCAAAAAACATTTTGTTAAGTAAGGGCCACACTTCAAATTAAAACTGAATGATATCAAATTTTCCGCCTCAAATTCACCACAGGGTGTTCAGAAATGAAGGGTATAAAACAAGGTTTCGTTTCACCCTGTATAAAGGATGAACTACAGGTATTTTTGCAAAGTAAATTTAAGGTTGATATAAGAAGACCCAATACTATACCTGGTAAAAATTTCAACAAAATAGGAGAACCACGAAAAAAGATACAGGGTGTTGAATTTGACAAAAATCTTGCCTGTCCGGAATTTATTCGGGGATAGAAACCCTCTGAAGAGGATTGCAACCCCATCAGGAATTTGAATAGGAAAAGGGGGTAGTTTTGTAGCACAAAAATAAGCTCGGATTCAAATTTGTATGAACTTGCAGTTTGTGTTCTTCAAAAGTGGATATTCACAAAGGTACATGGTGTTTTTTATGGAATTATGGTACTATGATGGACTTCAGGCCCCTGATTAGCTCATATTTCGAAAGTGGAATCCCGGTGATCACATTGCCTACTTTCACTTGAGAAATCAATAATAAATATAATATGAGGACTCCGCTAACACAGCAAATTCAAACGATTGCATTAGATTTAAACTAATTACTTAACATTGTCATTGTAATCACTTCTGATCATTCAGTCTGCGTGTTTCTCGGAAATAGTCCGAAAATGGTGTAATCTGGTTATGTTAAATAAAACTTAGTTAGAAAGCAAGTGTTTTTCCATCAACCACATCACACCACTGGATGCAAGGAAGTGCCGATACTTGCAGCCAATACAGTACTATGACTTTTCAAAACGATTGACTACGATATCCCTAACTCTTGTGGAGCAGTATATTTCAAAATGAAAATCGGTGTTCACCCAAAAAAAAAAACGAGATTCATAACATATATCTATTCCTCATTTTTTCACAACCTAGTAAGTAGTCAGAGAGACTGATCCGACAAAATTCGTATAATCCGAACACTCCACGATTACTTGCTTAAAATATCCCATTCATCAGTTATCTGTGCCCGACCCGGGCCACGTTTCTTCTGCACGACTACCCATGTAAATTCCCCACGAAAACAACAGTTAATTGCAGTGCCGGGGTCGGGACCGTAGAGAATTTCCGTAGCAGATTTAATCAATGCAGAACTGACAGCTCGAATAATGTTTCGCCAGAGGCAGAGATCACGTCCGGTGCTTTTTTATGCGGGAAAATTGTTTTTCGCGCGCCCGACGCAGTTTTTAATTAAGCCCCGGCCCGTTTTATCGAATGGGCTACCCTTCTGGCATGTCATGTTCTTAATGGTACGGATGTAACGAATACTGTCATTCAAGATTTTTCCCGCTGATTATCGCGTCGTCGTTCCCCAGGTGCCCATTCTTTCTTCTTTTTGGACGGGCTTTCCGCTGATGATATTTTCTGTCCCATGTTACGGTGAGAACCATCACCTGTTGACGGAGAGAGAGAAGAAATGGTAAAGTTGAGGGAATCAAATCGTCCACCCATTTCATTAATTAATCCGTTGCTTCAATATAACCTCAAAGCAATTCATAAGACGTTCCATTATCTCCTCGTCTTCGAAAAGTACAACTTTCCCTCTCAAGTGAATTTCATCTACACTGCTCAAAAAATTAACGTACATTCTGAAAATCTCAATTTTAATGGAAGTTAAATCTACTCACGTTCCCTCGGGAAGGTTTTGAACGAAACAAGACACATTAAATGGAAGAAAAATTCAGGATTTCACCGAATCTTATGTGAAAGAAGAGAAATGAACAATTTTCAAAATACTGAAATGCTGATAAGTGATATAGGGTAACAGGTACAGTGATCGACACCTTAAGCGCATAGAAACTTTCAATTAATGATTTCAGTTTGTAATTTTCTTACAACAAGGTGAAGACCCTGACAATATTACAGATCACTTATGCTTCTTTGGTAAACACTCAGAACTTTTGGTATATGTTGTTTGAAAACTGAAAGAGAATGATTTGTTTTCGAAGTGTCAGATTTGATAGTGATTGACATACTTCGACAATCATTGACATAAAAAATGATAGTCATTGACATCCTTCATATCATTCACTTACACTCTTGTACATGGGGTAGAACGAACGATTAATGATAATGTTGATAATGTTATTTACTATATTCAATAATGAAGATAAAAACATAGATACACATTCACAGGGGCTGTGTATTTTCATGTTCGTTTTTCGATGTAGAACAAGTAACAATTTTTCCACTTGGGTAAATTTCCAGGTATGTTATATCGTCGGTACAATGCAAAAGTCACGAATGTGCTTTTCGCATATGTGCACTATATCGCGATTATGGTCATGGTGTCAATGCCAAAATCGCGAAAGAGTTTGCTTATCCCCCTGTCCTACTTTTAGCCTAGTAGAACGAAAAGAAATCTATGTTTATAGCACTGTCTTCAATTCTTGAAACACGTTTTTCCCGGATCATCAAAAAAGCACATTCGTGACTTCAGCATTGGACCAACAATATGGTATTCTCTTTAACATGATGATTCACATCGTTTGCAACTCTAATTTTGGTAATCTTGTTGCAGCAGATGAAGCAACATCAGGAAAATACAGAAATGTTCTCTATGAAACCATATTACTCACGATACAAATTTGCAGCAACCGATTTTTCTGTATTTTCTTCCAATTTCACTCTGGCATTTTCATAATTCTTTACACTTGCAGTATTTGTGGATGTGCTCGGTTTGATAAATCACTGATGAAATAATATTGACTTCAAAAATCGATTTATTTTCAGGTTCCTTTCTTCATGTTCAGTCAATTTTTTTAGTTTTTTCTTCTCTTCAGCGTCAGTTTTGACTTTGAGTCTTGGTCTTTTCTTCCCCTCTGCAGCTCTATATTTTTCTGTCATTTCTCTCCAGGTGGAAGATATTTCCACGAATAGCAGTTTCCTCGAACTTGTTGTTCTCTCTGGAGTCTCCGGCCATTGTAATATATTGTGGAGTAAATTGGGATCATGTTGATGATCTAGTCTAGGATATTTCTATTATCATTGTTGTTAGCCGAAGAAACAGGTAAAAAGGATCAAACGAAACAATGTGCTCAACTTCGGTTATAATATATAAAGTTATGAGAATTTAAAATATTCTCAGTTTTTCGGACGACTAAAAGAATAAAATCAATTAAATCTTCTTCTTCGTGAGGTGCCTTCTCCAGGTTGATTTGGGGCCTAGTGGTCTAGTCTTCGATCGTATACAGGATAAGAAAGTCAAACTTCAAGACATGCTGTCAAAAATGTTGCGAGTAGACAAGGAAGTCCCCCTCGCCATAGGAATGGGAGGAAGTGGGTATTGGGTTTTCTAGATGTGTTGTCTTCAACTCATAAAGGTTCCCACAGGAAAACAGGGTATGTTCAACAGCAACATCCGTGTTTCTTCACCAACAGTACAGAGGCCAGCCAAAGACTAGCGATTTTAATGTTCATTAAACAGGTGATCTCTCAAAACACCACTAACCAGTCACAGCTGTTTCCCCTCAAGGTTCAGGAGTTGTTCGACCTCAGACTCAGAGGAAAAACTCCCAATGCCTTGACTGCTTAAGATCACTTCCCGTGCTCCATTCAGAGAAAAATTTTCTGTCTAGCCATCTCCTGAAAAATTCCTGAAAGTTGTACGGTAGATGTGAAGCGTCGACTCCCAACCAATCTGATTGTGTCCCTGATCATCCATACATCTGCCCTCTCATAGCCAGATCTCAACGTGAGCCGGCAACCAAATAACTTTCAGAAAGTTTCAGGAGCTCAGCTCAAATAGCGATTTCCTGCATTCTCCTAGTAAGTAGTATTTGACCTCTGTCATAGCGAGGGATTTTTAGTGTTCACTGACTGTCACAACATGAGTTTCTCGGAGTACCATCTACGGATATTTGGATATTCTCCAGCGTGCGGACAAGAACCACATACAGTTCAACCTGTACTACCGAATAGTTCTTCTCTAGTGGGATGGTCAGTTTGAAACAAGGCCCCACAATTCTGACAGCAGTCCCGTGAACCAAGTAAGGCCTTCAGGAACAAATAGCCGATTTTGACCATAGGCTTCTATCAGGAACACTCTGTGAGGTAGTTTACTAGGGATATTTAGTGATTAATACCCTTCTAGTAAATAGTTATTGACATGGTGTCAACTATTGTTTATCCGATCGGGAAGAAAGAGAACACAATAAAAAGCTAATCAGTTATATTCCAACTTTTCAAATACGCGATAAATTCGAATATCAAAATGTGATACTTTCAGACAGTGATAAACACCCTATGTCAATCACTGTTCCGATGTAATAAAAACAAGACAGTCATTGACATGCGACTTATTCTGAAAGTAAACATCAATGAAGGGTTCGTTTATTTCAATATCCAATCTTTGAAATCTTTCAAACACTGAACAATTTCTTCCATATATCTCAGATACCCCAATCTAAAGAAATTCACCCATATGTGCAGTGACTTTTCTTAACAAAACGTCAACGATTGAACTGATTGACATTCCTACACAACTTCGAGACAAATATCTCATTGCGATCTGGGTAGGGGGCCAATTTACTTAACTAAAACATTCATCGAATGAGTGTTGGACCTTCTAGCATACGTAGGTAGAAGAAAAAAGTCGCTGGCAAATACCAATATGTTAATACGACGGATTAAGTGTGTAGAGTGGCAATCACTATCGGGGTGTCAACGACTATACCGCTTACCCTAATACTTGGTATTGAGATTTGGACTTCTTGCTGGCCATTCCATTCGAGAGACTTCAACCTTTTCAAGGTACTTCTGAACGATGCGCGCACAATGGAATCTGGCATTATCGTCCATAAAAATAGGTAGCCCAATGTATGGGGCAAATAGCACTACATGCTCTTCAAGAATGTTCCTTATAGACTTATCAGCATTCATAGCTCCATTATCAAGGACCACTAGGTCTGTGCGAGCAGTCAAAGATATTCCACCCAATATTATAATCGATACTACCCCGAAACCAGTAGTATTCAGGAAATTGCACTGAGCATATCTTTCATGTGGAGGTCATTATTCAAGGGAAAGTCAATCACAATGGTAGAGGCAGAATCTAGACTCATTTGTGTGGAGAACTCTTTCCCAATTGGCCTCTTCCCAATGGATATGCTTTCTCGCAAAATCCAAACGCGCCCTTTGATGGGCTGGGGTAAGAGCTGGGCCTCTTGCCGCGACATGAGGCATTAAATCATATTCTCTGAGGCGATTTCTTATTTTCTGAGGGCTAATTTGCCCCCCATGAGTTTGCTCAAGCTGATTTTGAAGGAGGCGAGCGGTTGCAAACCGTTGTCTCAACGAAGAAACTCTCAAGTAACGTTCTTGAATGGCAGTTGTTACCCGTGGTTCACCCTGTCCGGACATTCATACCTGTCTCCTTGAATCGCTGCAACATTCTGGACACACTTGTATGGGCAACTCCGATCCTTTCTGCAATTCTTGTGTATGTTCGCCCTTCTTCTCGCAAAACTACCCCTTGGGCACATTCCTCTGGGGTTAAATTGCGTGTTTCGCGTTGCATAGCGATCGAGTGTAAAAAATCAAACAAAATCAAAACTATTCATCACTAGAATTGATCGAAAACAAGTGATTTTAGAATGGAGCCAATACATTCAGAATCTGATAATATCATTTTTTTTTTAGTCCTGCTGGGAAAAAAACATCTGTATTGAAGAAAAACGTTGAAAGTGGATAACATATGCATGCATAATTCTGATGAAAATAATTATCACTGAGAACACTTTCAGTTGTAGAATAAATTTGAGATTAACGCACATTGCGTTAACTTTTTTGCTCAGTGTAACTCATTACAATAGCCAATACGAAGATCGAATTCTGAAATTCTACTCCAGAAATCTATCTCGAAACTATAAAGTGTAGTATGAAAAATCCATTTTTTTCCAAAGCAATATAAATAACCCAGTTCGTTGTAAGCGAAATGATGGAAACACCACAGCATAATATCGATACCAGTTATCCGTTAAAAAAAAAGATCCCAAACTTTGCTATCAGACTTCCAACTGAATGAATTTTAACAATAGCTCCGAAGCAAATAGCGAAAATTCCGATGAAAAAGTACATAGACGTACTCCGTCCGAAATAAAAATCGACGAATATCTCTGCACACAGTTTTTAGGTTGTCATTGATTGATATTCGATGTCCATTTCGAATAGTCACAGAGCAGGATGCAGGGTGAACGATGTGCGGTTTATGAAATTTTCATTTTTATCGATGAAAAGTGGAAAATATTGCACCAGCGGTGTAGCTGGTGATTTCAACATTTGAGAGCGTTCAAGTTAATTTTTTTTTGCTTCATTAATCATATGAGTCACAATCTTCACCTTCGTTGCTGTAGCCATGACATTTTAATTCACTCTATAATTTTTATTGTTTCTTGCGCTTTAAGATTGTAATAAAACCCTTTTCTGGCATTCTCACACAATCATCATAGCCTGTGCGTATTATTACTCATTACTGCAGCTAGTTTCTTATATCCCTTTACAATATTTTCACATGATTTTGTGAAAGATGGACAGATGAAAATTTTAAAACCTTCTTTGAATTTATTGTGAAAGAAATCTACTCAGTCCAAATTACAATAGTCATGCTTGAAGAATTCATAAAATTTTTGTGTCCCTTTATTTTTCCTTGCAGCGTATCTGTTTCGCTGCTTCATTAACTCCTATTAAAATTACATTGTAGACGAACTGGATTCATACTCCACATTCTCAAATCGCCGTGTTCTACAACAGAGTACGGTTTGGCGTGGCGAATCGAATTAACCGAAGAGCGGAATCCTGTTCCAGGGATTGAATTTCATATTTTTTTCCATGTAAAATCCATTAAGAGGGGCTTTCCGGTGTCATGTTCCCAGGAACCGTCGGCGAAATTAGCTGCAAAATACAATTTGAGATTTTCTCGCCGTTATCGCCCGTCTAGCGCTAATTATTTTACAGGTATAATCATATTTGGATCCAATTAGAATTTCAACTACCGAAAGCTATCACAATTTGACGCTTATTTAGACCCAGAGGAATGGCCGTATCGTTAGCACAAAAGGTGAGCCAGTCTCTGGTTGAAATTGGCCCTTCCAAAAGTTCGGCCAGAATTCATCTAGACTCAAGATCTTCCTCTCGATGCAAGTGCAAAAATGAGGAAAATTATACACATCGAGATGGATTGATGTTAGTTCAATCAATCCAGAACGACTGGGTAGTACTGGTTGAAATTTTGCATAGACATAGATTATTCAATAGCTGCTCTTTTTACTGAACAAAGTTCTTAGGGCTCAATTCATTTTCAACTAGCTGACCCAGCAGACTTCGTACTGCCTCAAAAAAAGTATCTTTAATTTTATAATTAACTATTATGGTATAATACCATGAAAGTGGACATAAAATTGTCCTGTACAGTATCTATGTGTTGCGCCAAACGTTGTCGTCTGGAAAAAGCTTTTGAATGTTGGCCAAGAACTGTTTAGAATTCTTTACTATCCCAGAAACTAAAGAGCGAAAGGGATCTGGTGGTGGAACTAATTGTGGCAATTGGCAATTAGATAAGCAGATAAGCTAGCTGGCCCGGCGCTCATTGTTCCGCCTTAGAGATGAATAAAGTTGTTTTTTTCAAAGGAAATATATTAGGTGAAAAACAAACAAAAAATACAAAAGTACAGGGTGATTCATTTATCTTGGTAACCCCAATTTTCTCGAAAACGCCCGAATATTTTTTCATTCTGTGAATGGCGTTTTGAACAAGTCAATGTCGACTTGAGATGCGCATAAAAATCTGCGGAAGAAATAAAGACGCCAGGCGTCGCAGCGCTATCAAAAATTTTTTCTCCAGGGACACACCATTTTTATCATGTCATTCGAAAGATAATTTCACTCTGAACTTTTTTTTCGAATACAATTTTTGTCCATTTCTTACCGTCAACGATCTGCAGCGTGTTTTATGTTGATTCTATTCCATTTATTTTATTCTGTATTGTGGTAGTATGCCTTGATTTGGAGACATAGATATGATTTTATGCCTTGAATTCAAGGAGGCAAGTTTTCTAAACAATTTGCCTCTTTAAATAAGATCAAATATGTGGATACTGCAAGATGGGGCTCCATGTCACAACGCTGCCATTGTGAAGAGATATTGAGATTAAGAATTCGAAAATGAGTGGACCCTTATATTTTGTCCAAAGTGACTTATGATGAAATAGGGAGATGATATAATTTGTGTATGGATCATAATGGCTAGATGACCTAAATTTGATTATGTTCCGTAAAATGACGGAGGCTCTGTAACTATTTTTCTATTATTTTATTCATTAAATATTACATCTTATAATAATAAACATTTTTTTTTAATAACAAACGAAAAATTTCGAATCATATATTCTATAGACCGGCCATTATGATCCATACATAATTTATTTCATTACTTTGGTCAAAATATAAGAGTCCACTTGGGCACATGAGTTTCTTATCTTCATTTTCAAATAGTCCAAGTTATTAGAATCAGTTTGGTATACCATATATTCAAGGGGACCCCTCAGAAAGTAATCCATGAGCGTTAGGTCTGGCGATATCTGATGGGACCATTGGTTTCAATCCATTTTTTTCCGAATTCTTGATCTAAATATCTCTTGAGAATGGCAGCGTGGTGGCATGAAGCCCCATCTTGCTGTAGCCACATATTTCATCTTATTTGAAGGAGCACATTCACCAGAAAACTAGCCTTCTTGAATTCAAATCACAAAATCACATCTATGTCTCTAAATAAAGGCATACTACCACAATACAGAAAAAAATAAATGGAATAGAATCAATATAAAACACGCTGCAGATCGCTAACGGTTAGAAATCGATAAAAATTGTATTCGAAAAAAAAATTCGGAATGGAATTATCTTTCGAATGACATGATAAAAAAGGTATGTCCCTGGAGAAAAAATTTTTGATAGCGCCGCGACGCCTGGCGTCTTTATTTATTCCGCAGATTTTTATGCGCATCTCTAGTCGACATTGATTTGTTCAAAACGCCATTCACAGAATGAAAAAATATTCGGACGTTTTCGAGAAAATTGGGGTTACCAAGATAAGTGAATCACCCTGTACAAAATATACAAAAAATTTAATTGCAATGAAATAGGTATGTACAGGGTGATTGTTTATACAGGGTGTTTCCTAAACATGCGGCAAAAATTCAGGGAGCTGTTACTTGGACTATTCTAAGAATATTTTGTCCTTTGATGTTTTTGGAAAAACCTCTTTGTTTCGAAGATACAGGGCGAACAACATTTTTCATATTTTTAAAATTGATAATAGTATAAATAGAAATGCGTACCGCACTGTGTTTACTAAGTAGGTACAATTTATTTTTAAATGTGTTTGACAACTATAAAAAACGGCCAGTTTTTTGACTTAAAATTGATAAGTTCAGATGGTAAAGGAATACAGATTAAACACGGTTTTCATTTGAATTCGTTTTGTGATGTATTAGCAATTAACATTTTATCGGCAGTCAATGAGGAGAAGATTGGATGCTTGTATGCTGGCTGGAGGTGGTCATTTTCAACAGTTTTTGTAGGTTAAGTTAAATTTTCATGTAATTTTTCATAATAAAATGTTATTATCTAAAATTTTGTTTGCCCTGTATCTTCGAAACAAAGAGGTTTTTCAAAAATCATCAAAGGACAAAATATTCTTAGAATAGTCCAAGGAACAGCCCCCTGAATTTTTGCCGCATGTTAAGGAAACACCCTGTATATTACTCAATAGCTATCTCAGTTAATATTGGTAGTACACAAAAGTTCAAATGGGCAAATTTGCAGTATATCTTATGGGCATCCAGAATTCAGTACTAAGAATTGCATTAAGGCACCGTTAACCTAAAAATTCTTTGTGAATTGTTGTTTTTCAAATGGCACACCCTGTATTTTCTTTTCCTAATCGGTAGAGCTCTTTCTTCTGATTTCAAATATTTATACATACTTTATTGAGGTTTTTTTCGACAGTTTCTGAAAATTATTGGTTTTTTTTGTCTTAATCTTAGGCAGCTGTAGAATGCAACTCGAGAATGCTGTGATTTATTTATATCGAAGTTCCATTCTATGGTCTCCTGATAGTCCCTTCTTAACATCATTGGACACTTTTTTATGGGAATATTTAAAATATAAAATGCCTGTCCGCAAAATATTGAAGAAATTTGATTCAGAATAGAAGAAGAAATTGAGAACCTCAAAATATTCCATAAATGTTGAGGAAAATGTTCAAAAACTTTGAAAAAAGATATCGACTCTGTCTAGAAGTAAATAGGGATCATTTGAATCCCTAATTGAACTTTCAGCCAATAAATAAATAATATAAATATCAGGTGTCATTATTTACGGTTCCTTTGATATGAAAAAATCGCATCGGTCCCGTGTGGCATTCCACAACTGCCTTTGATTTAGAAGAAAATATCTATATTTATAGAAAACTGCCAGAGATACTCTCAATAAGGTGTATTTGAAATCAGAAGAAAGAGCTCTACCGCTGTTAGCCGGAGCGACATCTATTGGCGTTATTGGCAAGAAAGAAAATTATTTCCTATATTTTTTCCTTATTCATCGAATTTTTCAGGATTTTATGGTATTTTATGTTAACCCCGCCGTAGAAGAATCCAACAAAAAAACTTTTATAAAAAACAATTCATCCAAACTTGAGTTATAAATGGTGTAACCAACAATATGGCCGACTGAGTTTTATATATTAAGATTCTCACAGAGCAACGGATCAATATAAATTTAAACTTGAGACAGTGAATCAGAATGGTTGAATATAGGTTTTTTCAAGACTTTCCTATGTTAAACGTTATATATCTGAATTCTCAGAAATAATGTTGGTTACAGCAAAATTCGTACATTCATTTTGGATCAATAATACGGTTTTTTTTCATAGGAAGAGTAAAATTTTGTAGAAGACTAGAAGAGTAAGTTCATCAAACCCTTTACAAACTGCAAAGTTTGTTCTTTCTTCTTACAGTCATAAGACTCTGATCACCTTTACACGAGTCTGTTCAAAGGTAACGACAAAATTGAATCCTCTCAATAATTCCCATGTTCTGGTAATTCGAGTATTGATGGAGGATCGTGCTCTATTGACACAACTAACTGCCGTCTGAATTCGTAAATATAGCTTCGCGATCAGTGAATCCCTTCATTAACACGTATCCGATGCGCGTATGTGTATATATGAGTTAAAGCCGCAATTCACACAGATAAATATTATTATAAATCTCGATTAAAGCCATGGATTCGATCCGGTGGAAGAGAAACAGATGCATGCATGTATCACACACAAATTACGGTCTTTGACGGGGATTTATCGATCATTATTTCATCGTTGTCGATGGCATCTCGAAATTATGGATGCTTTGTATCCGAAGTGCGCATCTCCATCATTCATCGGCTGCAGAATATTGAAACCGCATCAGATAGATGATAGATTGGGATTAATAAGATTAGGAAGGAGGAGAAGGCACTGGTAATTCGCCTAATAAGATATATTGAAACAGCTCAATTAATTTTGATCAAGACTATCAACAGGGCATGTAACTGCCATATTTCTGGCCTCTAAGAGATTCTACAAATCGAAATAGCCTCGATTCATCTGTAACACATCTGTAACACAAAGTTGGGTTTTTTATGGTTTGTTTTCAGTAAAATTTTTTGTTTTGTGGTTGTCAACTCTGACTTCCAATCTTTTCAATTTTCAACACACGTCAATTCAAATCCTCTGTAATCTATCAATTTACGTAATAGTCACATCAACTGCCAAAATACAATACTCCTTCGTCGCTAGTTTTCGATTTGCGCATTCGTGTTGGAATAAGACTCGAAGAAAAAAAAAATATTGCTTCATTAGAAGATAAAGCAATAAGTAACGTTATTCAAACATTAAAAACGACATTAGATCGTGAAATATTTCCCAAACTCCAAGATTGATTCAGTAACTTGAAATATCATATTGTTTTTCTTTTTTTTTCAGTACCTCCGCGTATTTTTTACGTGTCCTCGAATGGCAGAGTGGAGGCGAAGAAAGGGTCTTCGGTCAGATTGGAGTGCAAGGCTTCGGGCAACCCGGTGCCGAAAATCACTTGGTCCCGGAAGAACAACATTCTGCCTGGAGGAGAGCAAACAGCCGTGACCCCTTTCTTGAATTTGGAAAGTGTTGATAGACACCAGGCTGGGATATATCAGTGCACGGCCAGCAATGGCGTCGGCGAGGATGTCACACAGCAGATAGTTCTTCACGTTCTCTGTGAGTTTCCATTTGCGATTATAATTGTATGAAATTGTGTATTAAGTAACAAAGGTTGGGTAGCATTTTACAATTCGAGTTCAGTGTTTTATGTCAATACTTTGAACCTTCTTACTTCATTTCAACCTCAAAACCCTTTCAACATGGGAGGTAACTCATTGACGAAATCAGATTATCTAGAATATCCTCGACACTCAACTGAAAATTTATGATTATTATGGATGAATATTTTGACGCGGAATTTCAGGATAGGTTGAAACTCGAAATCAAGGGGTTGTGATGATCTCCATTAGAGGGTTGATAACCGGAATGAAAAAAAAAAAAAAGTTGCTCCTCTTCTCTTTTATGTACTACGTAGAGTCAGATTCATAAAATCTGTTTCATATCAACAATTTTTTTTTAATTCACTAGTAACAGATCTATTTTCCAAACTTATTAATGATTGTTGATATGAAACATATTTTTTGAATTTTTCTCTACGTACGAAATCAAAAATCTTAAAAGACTCTTTAGTTAAATATTCATTTTAAGTGCACCAACATTTTAAAACATTATCATTACTCTTCTTCGCATAATCCAACACAATCATGATAAAATGGGGTTCTAATTCGAAAAACGAAAGTTATGTGCCAATTTTGATCCCAATTTTTCATCCAACATTTGGAACACCTTGTGACTTGTATTTCAAGATTTTAGAATTATACAGGGTGGACAAAATTGCTGATACTCGAACTACAACTTTTTAACCGTGATGAATAAAGAAAAATGAATGACACGTTACGGTGGTATTTTTCAGAAAAACTGAAAATGCCATCAACTGCATTTATCTATCTTCTTCTTTTTTTCTAGTTATAAGGCAAAATTTTAATTTGTACGATTTCAACTAAGACCATTATCTCCGCTTCTGTTTGTGCTGGGATGTTGAAATGAAACCATCATACAGGCACTTTTGTCATAGCAATCCAGTAGGGTCCTTTGTTTTTTCTCAAGAGGTTTCCTTGCTGAGCTATAACATAAAGTTGTGGTTTTTCTCATGGAAACGATAGTTTGAAATGGCTCAGAAAGAATCGCCAGTTTTTTCATGTTTTGGAAATATATCATACAAAATACATCGCCCCCATGATTCAGATATCATGAAAAATAAAGTTCGTATGTGAAATTTGAATTATTGAGTAATAGCTAGCCTGATTCACAGAGAAATATGTATCTGCCCATGGTGTCATTATTATTTTACGATTGAATACTTGATTCAATTCTCCGTGGTTTGATCTCTGTTCAGAACAACTGTCGTTATTTCTCGTAGTTTTCGAACATTTTCATATTGCCGAATATAATGACTTCGAATTCTAATAATTGACCGTTGTTCTGAATAGAGATCAAACCACGGAGAATTAAATCAAGTATTCAATGGCAAAATAATAATGACAACATGCGTAGAGACATATTATTCTGTGATTCAGCCTACTTAATACTCAATTATTCAAATTTCAAATACAAACTATATTTTTCATGATATCTGAATAAATCTGAGGGAGATGTATGATATATTTCTGAAACGGAAAAAAACTCGATTCTTTCAAATATATTTCGAACTATTATTTCAATAAGAAAAAACACAACTTCATGGTATAGCTCAGCAAGGAAACCTCTTGGGAAAAAACAAAGTACGCTACTGGATTGCTTTGAAAAAAGTGCCTCGATAATATTTTCATTTCAACATCCCAGCACAAACAGAAGAGGAGATAATAGCCAACGTAGAAATTGCACAAATTTCAATTCTGGCCTATAACTCGAAAACAAAAGAAAATAGAGGAATGCAGTTGATTGCACTACCAGTTCCTCTAAAAAAGACAACTGTAACGTGTCATTCATTTTCCTCTATCTCTCACGGTTAAAAAGTTGTAGTTCAGGTATCACCAATTTTGCCGAGCTTGTACAATATTTCCACAGTTTTTCACTTCAAAAATGTGAAAATGGTTTGTGCTTAAGATATTAAAGAAGAAATAACCAACATAATACCGAATACTCTTATTTCCTTTTTTCAGTCCCTTCTAGATATTTTAAAAAGTATTTCGACGAAAGCAGCGATTTGAATGGGAATTTATTCAGAATTGAATACTCTAACAAAATTGGAAACAAAAAAACAAAACTTTTTTGGAAATTACACCCCGTATGAATAATGTTTGGTGGTTATAATGTTATATAAGTGTAAAGAGAAAAATATGAGAAGGTTGTACGTGTGTTTCGATGGTTTTCACTCTTTTATCCCGAATCTGATATTCATCAATGAATCCACATGGCAATAAATTCCGAATATAATTCCCCCGACCCAACTTGAAATTCTTGACATTTGTCGCGAATTATGAGTTGTTATTGCCCCCGATACCATCAGTACAGCCAGGGCGGGGGCAATTCCGGCAACATACATCTCGACATACTGTAAGGCGGCATGAATGCAGGAAAGGTCGCAATGATTCCCCAGGCATATATAACGGCCCTCTCCGTTCAATCTGGTTTATGACCAGGGCAAATTAAAGTCTGTAGAGCCGGAATGATTAAGTATCCGGCAGCTACTGACGCCTTCCACAAGCTGCGAACAGCGCGGCTTGCTAACAATGGACCACGGCTCGTTCGGATCCAATAAATTATTCCGAGCAGCTTTTCATCCTTCGATGAATAACCTACAAATGTTGGATATCGTAATTTCGAGTTGAACGCCCTCGAGAACGATGTATTGTTCCGTAAAAGTGTCTCCTCTTCGCTCATGTGAGATCCATGGTCTGTAATCCTTGCCCAATTGTTCATTGTTGAGTTTCTGCAGCATTCTCTCAAATTTTTCATCTTCTCAGTGTTTTATCAAAAAATTTCAACACAAAAATCTTTGAAAAATCATTTAAAACTTAATAACAAATTGAATCGATCCAATAAAAATCAGTATGAAACATTTCGTCAATCCGGTCGCCTTTTTCTGAAGTTTGTTTATTTGCGTATTATTCTTCATGAATGTTCTTATTTTTAAATAGAGTCAGTTTATCAACGGCTTCGATTTGAAATGAGTTTTCTGAAAATGCCAAGAGGTGAATCAAAAGAACGCCTTTATGTAGTTGTTCTATGAGCAGCCAAGAAAAATAGACTCTTCACCAATCTACCCAAAATTCTATCTGAAATAAAAAAGACAAAAGCAGAAAATATCAGTTATTTATAATGAATTGAATTGTTTTTATTGCAAAAATACATTCTTCATAAATTAGTTATCACAGAAATGTCACAAAATTTGAAGGATATGAAAAAAATCCAATCAATTTTTCTTTTTCAATTGCAAAACTTTGGAAAAAAATAGCTAAACCGTAAATTAGACTGAGTGAAAAAGCAATGAGCACATAACCTCTCAATTCTCCTCTCTCACGAAGAAGTTTCTCTGTTGCCGTGTGAGTTTCTTAGAAGATCTCAACACCATGTTCAGAGGTAAATATAAAAACGTAATCACTCCTTCTAATTCTCTCAATATTCAAATTCAAAGTCTCAGTCTTGCTCTCTAATCGTGAGGTTTTTTGGAACCAAGTACGACCATACAAGCGATGATTTCTCGGAACTTGATATTTGAAGGCCGCTACAGAACCCTAATGAGGGGAAATCATCTCCCATAGATAAACTTAACATTTTATAACACAAGGAAATGAAATATTTTGCGGGACCAAAAATTACGACATATTTCGAAACAAACGCTGAGGCTAATAGGGCTATCGGAATGCTACAGGGTGGTCTAACTCAGTTATATTTCGACTTTAGAATAGGTTTAGGGAGACAGGTTCCGTGTTGGAAAAACCAAAGCTTGGTGAGCGACGAAACACAACACTTTCTCAAGATCGTTTCATCACCGTTTCGGCGAGAACAAAGCCTACATGCTAGAATTCTGAGGAATACTCTTCAAAATGCAGATGGGTTCCAAGTTTCCATCGAAACCATCAGACGACGTTTGAGAGTGGTAAGTCTAGGTTCTAGGCGGCTATCCGAGGAGTTCCATTAACACGTGACTATAAGCGTCAAAGACTGGAATGGGCAAGGCAACATTTCAATTAGAACGATCAATGGCGTGCTGTCCTTTCCTCTGATGAATCCAGATATGGACGATTTTCAGATTCTCGAAAAAAAGGGTAAGGACAATTTCACGCATATTCCGTAATCGTCGCTATATCCAAGAAGTCCATCCATTCCGAGGGGGTAGTGTTATGGTATGGGCCGGGATATGTTTCAATGGACGCATAGATCTACACATTTGTCCTGGGAATATGACCGCCCTACACTATAGGAAGCATGTCATTGACAATGTTTTTTCAAATTTTCACGCTGCTATTGATGAAACTTTTCAATTTCTAGACCGCACCATGCAGCCATAGTTGAGAATGCGCGCGAGGAGCTTGGTATTCCACATTTACCAATACCTCCGCACTCACCAGATTTGAATTGCATAGAACATGCATGGGATATGCTCCAAAGAAGATTAGATAATCATCAACATACCCCAGAATCCTTAAATGATCTGAGGGAGCTTCTGCCCCGTTTATGGAAACAAATTTCTCAAGAAATGTTCAAGAACCTCGTGTGTAGTATGCAAAGAAGATAGCAAACTGTTATTGATGCCCTTGCAGGCCAAACAATTCATTGATAGTCTTGAAACGCTTGAAATTTCTGGGAATAAAATTTCCTTATTTTACTCAATTTTTCTTAACCACCCTATATACGCTGCAGACCTACAGGCTATAACTAATTTTATTTCCTGCAACTTGAAATCATAATAATATGAATTTTCTTCACGAATTCTCATTTAAATTATATTTTTTTTGCAATTTAAATCAATATCCCTAACTCATGTGGAATAGTTCATTCTGGAGTTGGATCATTTAATGATTAATGTACTGGATTCAATTCGAGTTTGACCAAAATGGGATTCAACGAAGATAATAGACCAATGTGAATCTGTTCAAATCAACCAAGTGATTTATAAATGAGTGGATCTTTCAAAAATTTTCCAAATGTTATATGAAATGCCACCAGGCACATAAATCCTGAAGCTTCCAGAGTCATAATAAAGTGACTTTCGTGACAGTGTTCCTCCGGTGTCATAATCGAATACAAAAAGAGCCGGACGAGTTCATTGGGGGGTATAATTCTCGTTTTCAATTGGGGTCTGTTTCCAACGAACGCCCCCGACATTAAGCCCGTCAGGATGATGAATCATGTCGCGGCTCATAAAAATTAACCCCTTCGTTGCGCCGTTCTAATTTCCAAATAAAAGGACTTCAATTATCGGTTGATTAATGAAATTCGTCGCTTTTTGTTTGTATAATTAATCGTTCTAGCCTTTTCCGAATTATAAATAGTATTCGGTCGAGATTTCTGGCGTGAAATTGGCCCCTTTATAGTTCGGAAAGACAAAAAGCGACTTTTGCTATTCGTCAAACTGTCTGCCGCTTTTCCATTCAATTCCGATCTGTTCGAAACTTTGCTCATTTTCCTTCGATGGCTTTCGGTGATGGTTGTCACCGGCTTATCGTGGATATTGTTACGGGTTCATCGATCATTCGAGTGTTACATTAGTTTCGCTTATCGAGGGGGCCAAAAAATAATATCGACTTCATTATTCCTGTTTGATGAATGATCTGGCTTTTTACCGGTTTGTGTAACTTTAATCGAACCCTTGAAGTGGAAGTTTTCAAGTCAATATACGGGCGTCATTCTGTTGTTTATACAAATCGAGGTGCTCAGAAATAAAAAGTGATATGTTTTCATCCAATAGGATTAATTTCCCTTTTATTCATCAAATAAGTTTCTCACAAGAATGTCAGATGAATGGATCAGCTTGTCGGAAAAATCTCTTCAATCCCCATTAGAATTGCCAAATTTCTGGACTTTGACAACTGGACAATCCCTCAGAAGAACTTAAAATGAAACTTTTCGGAATCATAAAGTTGAGATTTTATTTGACGATCTTGATTCCGAAACTCACAAATTTCGATTGTTAGACGCTTTGTTTCTTTTTTCATTATCAGGCGACCTATTTTCGAAAGGATTGAAGCACAAGATTCACGCAGGAGCCTTTCTCCTAATATTAAAAAAATTTCTAATATATTTTTGATTCAGAGACTAGGAGAGAATTCCAGAAAAAACTTTAAGAACAATGCCTTTATGGTCATTTTTATTTATATCCATCGAAACAAAATGTATTGCTTATATACAGGGAGGAGAAAAAGAACTGACAAATTCTTAGAAATAGTGTGTCCCATTTAAAGTGTCAACAAAGGATCAGAATTTGTAAAAACTTTCAGACGGGTCAATTTTTGATAACAAGGATATATGATCTGGGATTTAAAGCTTGTTTCTACTACAAGCAACCCCCTAGAGAAAGTTGCAAACCTATAAAGACTTTGAATGGGGAAAGTGGGTAGTTTTGTAGCACAAATGTATGTATAAACTCAAATTTTTATGAATCTACAGTTTCTGTTCTTATAAAGTGGATATTCACAAATTCGCAGGGTGTTTTTATGGAATTATGATACCGATAAAACTAGCAAAGATATTATAATTCAGCGTTCAATTCCTATTGACAAAAAAATATTTTCAACAAAGAGTGTTAGTAAAAATTCACCACAAATTCTCAATTTTCACACCATTAGATTGCATGCAGATTTGCAAGAATTGTGGCAGAATGTCGTAAAATGCTACAGCATGTAAGAAATAATTTCGAAGAACGATTGTATCCCTCTATGCAATCTAATGACGAGCACATTGAGCATTTGCGGTCAATTTTTATAAACACTGTTTGTTGAAAATATTTTTTTTTCAATAGAAATTATTCAATTAATCAGAAAATTCCTGTTTCATTTAGTTCAATCAGTACAGTACTATAATTCGATAAACAACACCTTATAACTTTGTGAATATTCACTTTATAGGAACACAAATTGCAGGTTCATAAATTTGAATCCATGCATATATTAGTGCTATTAAACTACCCACTCTCTCTTTTTCAAATTCTTGATAGGGTTGCAACCCTCTCCAGGGGGTTGCTAGTAGAAACAAGCTTTGTATCCCAGATCATGTCCCCCTGTCATCAAAAATTGACCTGTCTGACTGTTTCTACAAATCCTGATTCGTTGTTGAGTTATTGAGGGTGGACACTTTTAAATGAGACACCCTGTATTCAGAAATCTCTTATATCGTTACTTCCCAACCGTAAACATAGTTTCAATTCGATCTGATGTCTCTGATTATCTCTGATATCCCCTGGCAGTTCTTCTTCCTTACACGACTTGGATGTTCATGTACTTAAGAATTGAGGAAAAAATAAGTTAATTCCGAGAGAAGAAGCAGTTCATTAGTACCTTCGGCGACTCCTGTTGATCAGCGTGCAATTACGAAGTTGCAGAACTCCGAGAAAGGAGAAACTGTGTCGAGGAACAAGCGCAGCCGATGTTTCTTATTCCATATGCAACGCTGGCGTGCAAAGCAATGTCTAATTCAATCACGGAAATCGATATTTTCGAGAGCAATTGCGTCAGAGATGGCGTCTGACATTCTCTTAATAACGGAAGCGGGTTCAGCCGTCCATAACGTAGCCATCTTGTACTAGGGACTTGATTAAATTTTGCATAAACTTGATCGAATTTCTTATTTTTAACGTGGTCCGCAATAAAGTCGCTCCGAACTCATATTTTGAATGGGCGATGTCACGAAACCTAATTTACTGGTACGCCCGTGATAATATTGCTTTCAGGTTGATAATTCTCCCGATGCAGAACTGCGTTGAGTCCAAGATGTCAGTGTTCAGGAAACACGTCCTCTAAAATCAGTCAAGTACTCGTTGGATATTTTTTTCAACTCCAATGTTTTGAAACTTTGGACACTTTGAAAAATGTAAACTATTTTCAAAGAAAATCAAATACTTTTTCAATATTGCTCTAGTTTTTCATGAAACATTTTTAAAAGGTTATGAAACGTTGAAACATTAAACAAGTATTGTTTCGAAGTACCTTTAACTCTTCTATATCAAGTAATAGCAAAAATTTTATATCGTAATTTTTTAAATATTGAATTTCAGTATGATATAATTATAGATATACATTTGAATCAAACTTAATTACTGAATTTCCCCTTATTTTTTCCTGAAATATGGTGTTGCGTGTTCAGTCATAACTCAGACGAGGAAAATTATTATTCACGTTCAAGAAAATCTATATCCCTTGGATTTCCTTCACATTCCTCAGTCTTGTGCAAGATTGAATTATATCTACCACTATTGTTCTGGATACCCTCACTTATTATCACGTTTGAATTGAAATGAGAGGCTGCACTGGCTATTCCAGTAGATGAAAGCACCGAGGAGTACCTACTTATTGAAGTTGAAGCTTCTTGGTAGTTCGGTATCTGGCTCAATGAACCATAATAAGTATCATTGGGACAATCATGCCATTTTTACTCTCATTGGGTTGGCTGGAATTCAACATGAATGAATTTTCATCACGACGTCACTCTCAATATTTGGAATCTTTTTACCATTCAAAAGTAAACATTTTGTCAATATGTCTCCAATCTTAGAGTTTGAAGCAAGCAATGAGTGAATTTAGTGATAATAAGTCAAAAAAATGGGGCTCACCAATTATTAGAGAGTAAAACTTCGAAATTTCAGAACAAGCAACGTATCGGAGTCCACCGAATCGTGTCATTTGATAGAGCACCTACTTCTTGAAGCTTCATTCTCAATAAACCATTGAAAAGTTGCATTTCTACTTCAAGTTCTTACATAGAACAGGATATAAATATGTATGTTGTTTTGCTCTCCTCAGTTACCCAGCGCATACGCCATTTAGCAACCTATAAGCAGCTGATATTTTACATCAAAATAGATTTTCCCAAATTTATCTGAATTAAAGAGGCAAAGTTTCATTATGTTGCAAATTCAAGGGGCTCTTATTGAAAATATGATTCGAAAATCATTTTATAGTGAGTTCATATTCAAAATTACTTTCCGATAATAATCAAAAGGTAGGTATTTGATAAAAAGTCCAGAGTATGCTTCCTATCACATAGTCATTTCAATCTGAGAAAATGCGAATTTTCAAATTTATTGTTAATTTGGTATAATTTTCTGAAGTATATAGTGTTCGCAAAATTGGTGATAACTAAACTACAACTTTCGAACCGAATGAGATAGAGGAGAATGAAGACACATTACGTCTTTTTTAAAGAAACTGATGATGCGATCAACTGCATTCCTCTGTCTTCTTTTGTGTTCGAGTTATGAGCCAAATTTGAAATTTGGGCTATTTCAACTTTGGTCATTATCTCCGTTTCTGTTTGTGCTGGGATATTGAAATGGAAACATTATAAAGACACTTTTTGAATAGTATTCCAGTACTGAATTATGTTTTTTCCCGAGAGGTTCCGTTGCTGAGCTATAACATAAAGTAATGTTTTTTTATGGAGACAAAAGTTGATACTGACTCAAAAAAAAATTATCATTTTTTTTCATTTCAAAAATGTGTAACACTTGTACTGAACAATTCCTGTTCGGTGTCAAAAATATAACCTGTCGAAGCATTTCATAGAGTATTATTACAAAAATATGGGGATGAACTGTTTCACGTGGCACACCCTGTAAATGTGTTTTAATGTTTGGAAACGGAAAAAAGTGATGGTTCTTTCTGAGTCAAAATCATTGTTTCCATAAGGAAAAACACAACTTCGTGTTATAGCTCATCGAGAAAACCTTTTGAGAAAAAACATACTTTTCTACTCGTTTGTTATGAATAATATTCAATTTCAACATCCTTGCACAAGAAAAGGAGATAATGAGGAATGAAGTTCATGGCATTATCAGTTTCTCTGAAAAAAAAACGACCGTAATGTGGCACTCATTTTTGTCTATCTCGTTTGGTTAAAAAGTTGTAGTTCGGGTATCACCAATTTTATCAACCCTGTACACCCGATCGCTTCATCAAAAACGATTTTCTCCCAGAAGGGTACCTATTTCTTGTTCTTTGTTTGATATTCTCGCATCGGTTATTTCGCCCAGCGCATTCGCCAATTTGCATCTTACATGCAGATGATATTGTATCCCGAAATAGACTTTCCAATATGTCTCATGATGAGTTTGGATATTGAATTTGAATCAAACAGTTGCGTTCCTGAATTCAATCTTCAAACATCGAGTTAGAACTGAACTGCCACCCGTATTTCTCCTCTGTTTAATTCCTCGGCATACGAAACAAGTTGAGCGGATGACCGTGCGAGCGAAACACTCCGTCTAGGGCAGAAGATTAACACTTTACGAACCCTGGCGCTTTCGTGAACCGGAAATGGAACTTGTCTGCCGTAAATTGGCGCAAAGTTCACGGAATCTAATATTAACCGACCGCGTATATCCTGGAAAATCAGTAGAGCCTGCACGCATGTATGAGGAATATCCTCATTAAAACTATCACCCGTAATTGAGCGTATAATAAATATCTGCCTTGCCGTTCTCAGATATTAAACGGGGAAGCACTTGCTCCCTGAATCAACCGCATCGACAAAATGATTTCTGGGCCTACAAACGCTGGAATGAACGTGTGCGGTTAAGATGTTTGTAAAGACGTGAATCCAGTAGCCGAATTTTATATCCCCCTTTGGCTTGTGCTGTAAATATGATATCTTGAGTTTATAGTGAGAAATATACCGATTGCATAACATCTCTCGGAATATTATGCGACATTTGGATGCTATACACGTATTGTATGGCATAAGATGAAATATTAATCCCATCAGTTCTTTCAATATTCTTGCAGACAACTTTGAATTTGGTCGAGAAGTAATTTGTCAGATGTCTATTAAAAATTGGCAAGTTCATTCATGTCAAGTATAAAGTCTTCAAAAAATAACTAATGATTGAAAAAACTAAAAATCATTATCTCATACCTAGCCCGACTAAGAAATGGAAAATTATTATCAACGATAAAAGATATGAAGTTTTACCTTTTTGAGTGAAGAAAAGATTCATGAAATTTGAACGAGAAAACAAAAGGGATAAATGCGATAGTGGAAAATTAAAACTTAATATAATAATTTCATTCCGAATTTTTTTTTTCAAATACAATTCTTTCCATTTCTAACCATTAGCGATCTGCAGCGTGTTTTATGTTAGTTCTTTTCCATTTATTTTTTTCTATATTGTGATAGTTCGCCTTTATTCGAAGACATAGATATGATTTTTTATCTTGAATTCAGAGAGGCTAGTTTTCTAGAAAACCAGCCTTCTTGAATTCAAGATTGAGAATAAATGCTCTGAGTTGTCAGAATGACAATTCTCGGAATATGTCTTAGTTTTTGGTCCTGAAAAATATTCTGTTTTCTTGTGTTATAACATGTTTGGTTTATCTATGGGAGATGATTGCCTTTCATTGGGGTCCCGTAGCGGTCTTCAAACCTCTGAAGTGCCGAAAATCATCACCTGGAAGGTCATATCCGGTTTGAAAAACCCTCATGACCAGAGAGATTTGTGGATTTCGAATTTGAATATCGAAGGAATTTCGAAGGACAAGTGTGATTACGTATCCGAATTGGCTGATGAACATGGTATCAAAGTGATTCTTCTGCAAGAAACCCACACGGCAACAGAAAAAAATCCCCGTGAAGGAGGACAGTTGAATGTTATGTATTAATTGATTTTTTACAAGTTTAGCTTGTTTTGTTAAGAAATTATCAGTTCGTAATTTCCAACAGATTCGGAAAGGGGAAATTGATGGAGTTTTTTTTTCATTTCTTTCAAATTCTGTGACATTTCTGGTCATAAATATTCATAAACCTCCGAACATTATTTGGTCAAGAAATCTGAATGTTGATGTTTTTCAAAGTAGCAAATGCATTTGTAAAATGCATTTGATTTATTCTGAATAATCGGTTTCTTTTCTGCTTTTGTCTTTTTTCATTTCAGATTAAGAATTGCGAGTCGTTTTGGGAAGAATCTGTTTATCCGAGCCCATCGACGGATAACATGAAGATGATCACACTGATGTCTTTCAAGATTTTCCTGATATTTAATATTTAATGTTATTTTTTTTTACGGAGAGACAGGTTTTTTTGGCTGAGGTTTTTTCCCCTCTCTGTAGAGTATCGTAGGATACTAGTGATGATAGTATCGAATGATTCTATAGTATCATACAAAGAATGATAGGATACTCCGTTCTTTTTTTACCTCAGCTTAGGTACTTTTTGTTTCAACATTTTTTGTATTATTTTAGCTCTCTTATTCATATATATATATATAAATATATATATATATATATATAGTTGATTTCATCTCCTACAAAAAAAAAAGATTTAACTGAAACTTATCGTGGAAGCATTTCTACATGGTTCACTCCAAAAGTCAGAGAGATTTAAATTTCTGAATCCCCGCATTTTTCGTTAACAATAATGGCCGAGGTTTAAATCAGTTGGGACAGTTTCGACCGAAATATGTCCCTCGACACCAATTTAATCAAAAATTGCGCTACCAGGGAAATTGTGAAGAAGCTTTTCCGCCACACGGACAGCATTTTCACCGGAGTATCCACACATCATAACCAGTAACTTGAACGCGAGTTTTGAGGTGTTCTAATTAATATTTCTCCTTTCTGTGAATACTTACAAGTACCTGCAAATGAACAGGGCGCAGGAAGAGAACTAATGGAGCCCTTAAATATGAGTGAGGCCTGTAACTGCCAGATGGAAAGCTACACACACGGGTGTAATTAAAATACTTCCATGTTATGCGATACTTGTACCGAATATTCAACTTTGGAGTTATTTTCATAGTGCTTGAAATCGGAATGTTGATTTGTTCGTAGAATGTTGCATTTTTGAGGCCATATGTGATTAAATCACACAATTCTACAATAGTTGGTACTGAAGGAATAAATCTCATCATTCTATAATCCGTTTCATAATTTCTCAGGCAGAATGAAGTTGAGATCTAAGTGAGTGCAAGAAAATTGGGCCATCTTAAGATTTTACTTTGGCTTCAAGTGATTTGAAATATTTGTAAATGTCATCATTAATGTTGTACAATGCTCTTACTGAATAGAGTTATTCATATTATTATCGTTGAAAGAGTAATGATTTATGAAGGAATCTAATTAAAATTAATTGTTATGAATAAGTCAGGTTGTTTCAAAATATTCAAATATTGTTCCTCCCCATATTTCTAGAGGGACAACAGCTTTGAATACTTTCAACAAATTCAATTGCTTTCCAAATTCGTTTCCCATACTCACCTTTATTCCAGATAATAAGATCCTCAGATTGAAGTCGCGTAAAATTTTTTGGTCGAATTTTCTGATTGATATGAATTGAAGCGACAGAGAAATTTGGCAATCTGAATGGAATGTATCCAATTTCTTCAATAAGGACTTTATTTCTGATCCTTCCATAAGAGTTCCTGGTTTTGACCTTCCCAGGAGAATATGGTCTGTTCTGAATCGTATTAGAACAGGCCATGGACGATGCAACAGCATGCTCTTCCGATGGAATTCGGTTGAGAGCCCTAGTTGTGAGTGGGGAAAATGAGGAGACTATAGAACATCTTATAAATAGTAGTCCCATTTATGAATTTCAAGATGGTTTCGAGGCTATACATAAAGTTACAAATGCATTTTTGAAATGGGTGGTTAATTTCATAATAATTTGATGTATTCTGATTAATTGTTTCTTTTCTGCTTTTGTCTTTTATCATTTTTAGATTAAGAGTTGCGAGTCCTTCTATGAAGAATTCGTTTATCTGAGCCCATCGACGAATAACATGAAGATGTTCTCTCAGATCACACTGATGTTTTACAAGATTTTTCTGATATTTAATATTTTAAGAAATTTTTTTTTTCACAGTCGTGGTAGAGGTTTTTTAACTTTCTTCATTTAATCATACTTCAGACCTGTATGGTTTTCCTATGTTGCACCAACCTCAGCTAGGTACTTTTTGTGTTTTAATTAGTCTTGTATTATTTTAGCTCTCTGAATCAAAAGAATATATATATTTCTTCAACAATTTTTGCAAAAAATTTTAAAAATATGGGGAATAGAGAGTAGCATCAATTAACAGAATTTATAAAATGTTAGAGATTTGCACACAAAAAAATATATTCATGTATATTGTATGGAAGACCAGAGCAGATACAAAGAACGATCTGATGAGCGGAGACTCATACCTCCTGATAACATTTTCCCTCCCTTAGGTGCGTTATTGCTTTATTAACTGACACCGTCCGGGGTAGTTCCGACTTATCTCAGCTGTCGCACTCGCATTCTTTAATATTTATGTCCTCACAGAGGACTGCGTTACGAAAACTTCATTCCACCCTCTCTCAGACGCTTTAATAAAGGCTGAAAGCTGCTCACTGTCGGCCATTTTAAAATATTGAAGCTGTTTGTGCCCTTTCGCACTCCCGGAATCCGGTTGTTCGGTCGAGTCAGCTTTGAAAAAATGCCTGGGAACATTTTAATATTCTGCATATTCGAGTGTTCCTTAACACTTTTGGGGTCTTCGACCGGCACCATAAATTCTTCTGAGGCTGGTGATTTCGTGCAAGTCTGGAATCTCGAATCTAATTTCATACATACCTTAAACCTATACAGGGTGTCTCATTTGAAAGTGTTCACCCTCAATAACTCAACAACGAATCAGAATTTGTGGAAACTTTCAGACAAGTCGATTTTTGATGACAGGGAGACATGATCTAAAATACAAAGCTTGCTCCTACTAGCAAACCTTTGAAGAGGGTTGCAACCCCATCATAAATTCAAATAAGGAAATGGGTAATTTTGTAGCACGAATGTATGCATGGATTCAAATTTGTATGAACCTTCAGTTTGTGTTCTTATAAAGTGAACATTCACAAAATTACAGGGTGTTTTTTATGGTACCGATAAAACTAAATGAAGTAGAGATATTCTAATTGACCGTATAATTTCTATTGAAAGAAAAATATTTTCAACAAACAGTATTAGTAAAAATTTACCACAAATTCCCAATTTTCTCATCATAAGATTGCATGCAGATTTTTTTCTCTAGGGCCACAGATTAAGACGACCTCAGAGCACTTTTATCAGTACAATAATTGCAAGAAAACCACCCTGTAACCTTGTGGATACCAATTTTATAAATACACAAATTGCAGGTTCATACAGATTTTAATTCATGCATACATTTGTGCTACAAAACTACCCTATATCCCTATTAAAATTCCTGATGAGGTTGCAACCCTCTCCAAGGAATTGCTAGTAGAAACAAGCTTTGTATCCCAGATTATGTCATCGAAAATCGACCTATATGAGTGTTTTCACAAATTCTGATTCTTTGTTGAGTCATTTCGATCAAGATACCCTTCATACAAATTTTCCTACATGTAAATATGAACGAGAATGAAAGAAAGTAGTCCCTGATACTTTTATGAAAAACAAACTCTATTAATATCATCGCTTCAAAATCTGCGTTTTAATTTTTTTTATATCGTAGCATTCGGACTCTCCAAGAAATCTGCCTCAAAATTGGTACGGAAATTTTATATATCAAGTTCATATCAGGTAACATGGCAATTGCAATTGAAAATCCACAGAGTACCATTATTTTGTAAAAACCCTTGAATCAAACAAACATTTCTATAAATTTTTCCAGAACTTTTCAGGTATCAAGAATAAAAAAAAAATTTCCTGAGGGAAATTTGAGTCTCTGGAAATTTTCTCGGAGCTTCAGTAGCTTCGAAGAAAATAATTGAATTTTGAAATCAGAAAGAATTTGCAATAAACTGCGTGATGAGTGATTTTATATCTTGAATATTTCCTTCGAATTTTCTCAAACTGTGAAATCCTCCAAGAGAAAAAATTTTCAGAATTCCTTCAAGAAAATATTTCTAATTTGAAACTTTCATGAATATCAAAACATTTTGATGTCTGTAGGAGTTTTCATATTTTTCCTGAATTTTAATTTAATCGAATAATATTCCTCAATGGAGCAAACTGTATGAAATATTTAATGCGAGCTGATATCAATTCTTTCTGATGAGAAGTGAAAGGAATATGGCGACGAAACGCGAATTTATCGAAGCAACTCTTTTCCAATTTCGTTCGGGCAAACGAGAACGTGTGGCTCTGGTCGATGCCTCGGCCAAATCCCTCTCACGCTCCTTTCGAAATTGCCAGAGGCGTTCCTCCTCGGTGCTCCAGTCATAGAAAAATTTCAGCGAATAAAGATGTCGGCCCCGCGACAGTTATATTACCTGGGGAGCAGGAAAAATCTTATCTTGCCTCGCGGGGATCCGATTGAATGCAACTTGAAATTCAAAACAGGTGTATTAAACATATGATCCTCGGAAAACCCCCTAAGCTGCCGCGAAATGCGAAGGAAATTAGATCATAATTTCGGTGTGAGAATATGCTCAGGGAGATTTTCAGCTTTCGAGCTCGCTGGGGCGGCAGATAAGGGCCGTACTGGCGTCAAACAGTAACAAGATTTGAATTTTTGATGACGAATGTTGCAGATTGGCGTCTTTCATCTCGTCACCAGCTTATTCTGGATCCCGTTAAACTCCGTTTAAGGTTACGAAGAAGATGTTGCTTTTTCTATGACAGGACGTCAACATTTCGTCGGAATATCTGCTGAAATTCTGCAATTTTGAAAATCGTCTTGAACGATTACATTCCTCTTGCTGGGAAAGAATTCTCTGTCAAATTTGAATCACATTCACTTTCGAAAGAGAGAATTCGAATTGAAATTCAATCGTTAGTTTCAGAATATCAAATTAATGGATGAGGTAGTTCTTTCATGATGGTATCACTGAAAAAAAAAATTCAATATTTGTTATGAGATATTTTATTCTTTTAGTTCTGAAGGTACTGCATCCACCATTCACTACTGATAGACAACGAATTCTTCTCATGGACGTATAAATTATTTTTATACATTTTTATTTGAAAGAATTTTTTTTGGGAAACTTAAAAATGTCACATTTCGGTGAAATAAGAAAAAGTTAGAGAACTATTTGGAATAATAGAAGAAAGACCCTTGCGTTTAAATTGTGCACTTATTTGACAGGGCCCAAGTCTTTACAACAAATTATTGCCTAACAATGAAAAAACAGAAAACAGCTGCTCAAATTTTACGCAGGGGCCTTTCTTCTATTATTTAAAAATTTTTTCTTATTTTTTCTTGTTTCAGAGACTGGGAGAGGAAACCCTAATGAATCTCTCAGGGAAATGCAAAGACCTCCTAGAAAATATTTCAATTTTCAATTTTCAGGAATGTTCGCAAAAATGTGAAAAAATATAATTCCCGATGTGAAAAAATTGGATCAGAAATAGTAAGCACACTGGGGACGAAATGCTAAGATAAATCGATGAAACACTGGACCATTCGGAAGTGTTGCTTTTAGAGCTGAATAGGAAGGTAATTCACTTACAGTCAGGAGAGAGTTCTTTGTCAAATATGGTATTTCAGCTCCTGAATTACCACGGGCATAAATCGTATTAGCATGACCCGAAGTCAAGCCATTACGATAACATTTAGAATTTTTCGTGGAAAATGGGGTCCTGATGGGTCATGCGTGGAAATTAGGGAAGTAATTGATTTTTAATTCGCGAAACTGTATTTTTTCGGATAGAATGTGGCTGATTGAATTCATTCAGATGTTGCTACAACATTATTCTTGAATCTGAAGCATATTTTCATCATTTTCCACAATGGAATTGAACTCGTGAAAAATCGAGTCGTCAATCGAATTATTGAGATAATACAATGTACAGGGTGATTCACTTATCTTTTTAACCCTAATTTTCTCGAAAACGTCCGAATATTTCTTTATTCTGTGAATTGCATTTTGAACAAGTCAATGTCGACTCGAGATGCGCATAAAAATCTGCGGAATAAATAAAGACGGCAGGCGTCGCGGCGCTATCAAAAACTTTTTCTCCAGGGACATAACTTTTTTATTATATCATTCTAAAGATAGTTTTATTCGAAATTTTTTTTTATATAATTTTCATCCAATTCTAACCGTCAGCGATCTACAGCGTGTTTTATGTTAATTCTATTCCATTTATTTTTTTCTGTATTAATGGAATAGAATTAACATATAATACGCTGCAGATCGCTGACGGTTAGAAATGGATGAAAATTGTATGAAAAAAAATGCTGAATTAAAGTATCTTTCTAATGACATGATTAAAAAGGTATGTCCCCGGAGAAAAAATTTTTGATAGTGCCACGACGCCTGGCGTCTTTATTTATTCCGCAGATTTTTATGCGCATCTCAAGTCGACATTGACTTGTTTGAAACGCCATTCACAGAATGAAAAAATATTCGGATGTTTTCGAGAAAATTGGGGTTACCAAGATACTGTACTCAGGATTATTTTTAGTTTTGGTATCGGTGTCAGTGAAGGTAGGTTCCCATAGTTGGTTAACACTGACAATAATTGTGAGCAAATCATTTTATTGTGAGAATTTGAGTGACTTTCAAGTCTTAGTATAATATTTTTCATTTCATTTTATTTATAACTTTGAAACATTTTGATCATTGTTTGTAGTATTCATGGGTTTGAGTTAACTTAAATTTGACCTACCTAAAAATGCAATTATTTTTCTTCTTTTTACCCAAAATTGATTTGTTTCGGAACTTTTTTATTTCGATTTTTTTCAGAAATATATATTGTTCCTTCATTCAATCATCATGTCGTAGCGAATTTTTGTCCATTTTCATCAAGTTGGAATGCTTTCCTTTCTATCAGAACGATTCTGAAAGAAAACGTTGGTATCGACCCGTCCTCTGTGAAAAAGGGGTGATTTAGTAACTCCAACGTACCGAGACAGGGCGACATTCCATATTGGTCATTAAATCGATCCCTTTTTCAACCTTTCCGATTTGATATATGGCCCCGTCCCGCGGCATCGGGCACGTATGTGTGCATCTATCGGATCCCGCTGCATTTCGCCCCGAACATAATGTCAAATTTTCGAAATCTATTTACGGGAGAGCTTTGACACGAATTGTAAAGGGCGCGGCACGATAAATATCACGGGAATAATGGTCTCCGAGATGAATACTTGGAATTTACATTCGGCTGCGAATATCGGCGGAGCTCTGGACGCCAAATGGACTGGATTTCGACGCTGACGAACTTGTTTATGGCCGAATTTTCTATTCCCCATATTTCGGGATGAATTTATCGTTCCGAATTCGGGCGAGCCTTTATGCACGGGCAAAGATAGGTGAAATAATTGGCTGAATTGCCCCTCTGTCGATTGAAACAACGCCTGGAGTCGTGTAATGGAAGGCCCGGGGACTAATGAAGTGCATTTCTAGATACCGAATGGGTTTTGACGTATTTCGGGACGTTAATCAACTTCCAGATTCCGTTCCATCTGATGTTTGGGCCTTCCTCTTTTCACAGGGCTGTTCGAAATGTTAGAGAGTGTCTGTCCTGTAGTAGATTCTTCAGGTCAACCTGAACCGAGTACTGACACAACGGCATTAAAAAGCAATGACAAAATCCCAAAAAAATTTTTTTTTTCAGATAATTAATTTCAATTTATGTTGGTGAATCAGTAGGTAAAGTAAATTGAAAATATGCAAATAGAATTTTTCTAATGGCAGTTTTTCCGGAATTATTTAACCTTTTCCGAAAAATGTTGCAAAATTTGGTCAATTTTGAGGTTATGTAGCAGCCAGGAAAATGGTAGCACATACATGTTGATTTTTTCATAAATAAAATGGTTCTTTGACAACTGAATGATGAAAACCACATGGACTTCCCTTGACCTGTTTAGTTTTTATGAATTTTTCCTCGAAGGTTCATTTTTCCGAATTTTCATCGGCCATAAAAAAATACTATAAGTGCTAGATAAAAACTATTTCGATATTTTTAATCTGCGCCTTCAATTAATAAGTAATATCCGAGCAAAAAAAAATTTTCAAAAATAGCAAATTTTTCCATACATACAGGGAGGGCCATTCATAACTTTCCAACCCGAATTTTGAGCTATGGGATAGAATAACGAAAATACGCCCACACAGGTCAAATTTTGATGAAAGGGGGGCCAAATAAGAGTGTTCAAATGAGTTTGATATCACTACCCCTCTAGTTGCAACCCCTAACAGCTCTCATTTTGGAATAGGAAAACCTTGTTGGAAAGGCAATTCAATTTCCTGCATAGGTGTATTTTTTTCATCGCTTTATTATTATACAGAGTGACTCAGTATTGCATCAATAATTTTAACACGCCGAATTTGGATGTCTGAGATGAAAAGAGGGGTAGTGATATCGAATTAATTCTTGACCCGTCCGAGTGTTTTTTCCATCTCAAAGATCCAAATTCGGCGTGTTAAAGTTACTGACGCAATACTGAGTCACTCTGTATAACAATAAAGCGATGAAAAAAAAATACACCTATGCACAAAATAGAATTGCCTTTCCAACAATGAGAGATTTTAGGGGTTGCAGCTAGAGGGGTAGTGATATCAAACTCATTTGAAAGACCTTATTTGTCCCCCTCTCAACAAAATTCGACCTGTCCCAGAGTTTTTTCGTTATTCCTTCTGAAAATTCAAAATTCGGGATGGAAAGTTATGGATGCTCCACCCTGTATGTATGAAAAAATTGCCAAAAAATGTCGTAGATTAATAATACCGAGGCTAAAGACAGTTTTTCTCTAGCACTAATAGTTTTTTTTCATTGCTGATGAAAATTCCGGAAAAATAGACCTTCGCGGAAAAATTAATAAAAATTAAATCATTCGGGATAGGACCTTGCTGTTTTCACTAACTCATTCTCAAAGAATCATACTATACAGAAAAAAAATAGCATTATGCATTACCATTTTTCTAGCTGCAAATTTTGCAAAACTTTTTGGAAAAAGTTAAATAATTCCTGAACAAATTTTATTTGCATATTTCAATCTCCGTTACCTATCTCTTCACTAATATAAATTGGGTCTAATCATCTGAAAAAATTTTTTTTTCAAACTTCGAATTTTTGATCGGATTCGACAATTCAGAAAATTTCAAAAAAAAATTTGTTTTCAGATAATTAAACCTAAATTATACTGCTACTGAATTTTCAATTATTTCGCACGCAAAATCGGCCTTCAGCCACGCCTCACACTTACGAAAATAATTTCCAGAATGCCACACCTAATGGATCTTTCATACGTTGGAATGTGATATCCTGCAAAGACTGCGTTTGTTGAAAGCCATCAAGCGAAGTTGCGTGCACGTCGGAGCTTGTTGTGCCACGTGATATCACGTGATAAGCAATCGACGTCGAAAAGAGGAATACATAAATACTTGCTATCGCAATCCAACGAAATTTGCTATGGAGAGTACAATGGTGATTAAATGGATGGGGGGAAGAACCAACAAATGGAATTACCGATTGCTGTTTGATGATACTACTAGAAAGAGTCGGAAGAATTTTTAAATATGCAGAATTTCTTCATAATTTGAAAAAGTTATAGACGAATTCAAGCATGATTTTGGTTAATAAATAGAAAAATTCAGAAGACTTTCTTTTGAATTCAATTTCATACATATAAGAAAGTTTTTTTGGACATTTTACAATCATTGGTCGAGTATTCAATACCTTAACCTGGATTCGACTTGTTGATCACAAAAAACTTTTTTTATAGTTGTCATATCAATCTAAGCATTCCATAATTTAACTTGTAAAAGTAACAAAAGCTGTATTCTCTCATGTCTCTGGTAGCTTCATCTTGGGGGTAATTTCACTGCCCGAAATTAATGGGCTGAAAATTCGCGAAAATAAGTAGTCCGACTAAGAACACAAGAACGGGACCTTCAGATTTCGGTTACACTCCTTCAGGTTTCCACTAATCGATTCAATTCCTGTCGGAATGAATAATTCAGACCTCATTTCCGCCACAATTAAAATTTCAAGGTGGGACCATTTCACTCTCAAATGATCCATTCTCTTTCCCCTCTCCGAGAGCTGCCTGCAAAATGAACAAAAACAATAATTCTTCGGTCTGAAACCGGGTTGGAGGGAAATTTGGAGATGAAATTTTAAATTCTGATTTCAAGTGGAAGTAAGACTGAAAGTAGAATCACAGATTCTTTCGAGAGTATATTGATATCCTATGAATAATAAAATTTTATATATAATTAGGTCACTCTGTAAATCATAAACTCTTGGAGCCTTTATTAATTCACACAAACCTCCAACATTGAATAGTTGCGGTATTCACTCTTGTATCTCTGGGTCATATAGAAGTTTTCATGAAAAATCGGTATGAGATCGCAAAAAAGCAACTTGATTTCCCGGGACACGGCATATGTTTGCAACGTGTAAAGTTCTCATAAAAGTAACGGACCAAGGTACATCTTTTGTGCTCGGGAATACTGGGATCCTTATCGCTACCATGTATAAATATACGACGAGAGATATGTATTGTGTTGATTCTTTTTGTAATCCGAAAGTATAAAAGGAAAAATAATTATCAGGAAGATTTTTCGTGGCACCCTTCAACCCATTTCCGTGAGGAAATTTGTGGAGAATGTTTGTGTTGAATGGGAAACATTCCACTCAGACAAAAGCTGTACCTTTTGAGGGTGTTTGATATGATTATTCGAGGGTGGATGAAATATTTTAGATGAAGTTAGTTACTCTTTCAATCATGAAATTTGATGGATGGAAAAAATAAAGGGCTAATAGTATGAATAATTATTCATGGGATCATATTGTTTTGAAAGTTAAAAAATTCATCATGCTCACTTTTGTATCGGTTCAGGTGATTTAAAAGAGTGTTGATATTAATTTGACTAAGACTTTCACATCTGCCTGATCGATTTCTCTTTTTATCGATGGAAGAACATCTCCTCGCCAAATCAATGCCTTTCACACCCCTAAATTTCTCGAACTGACATAAACCCGTTTTCTCGACTCGTCGAACCACCGGTTGATATAAAGGAGACTTGAAATATTCAAAAGAAGTGGATCTTTATGTGACAGGACGGCCATCAGACGTCTCCCGCAAGCTCCAAACCTCGATCTCAATCTCGTCCCGAACACAAATGATTGAAAATTTACAGGATCCTTTGTGTCCCATAGACATAGAGGGGATAGGGAAATCCCCGAGTTATTTCTGCAATGAATTCATCCCAGTTTCTGTGGGGATGGAAGGCGTGGTTGAACCTAAATTTTTTAATGCAATCGATAATATGAGCCGAAAATGAAGCCCATGTTATGATTCAGCAATTGATTCTGGTGGGAATTTTCCAAGTATATTTTTATGTTCATCTTTAATCAGTGGATTATATTTTTCAATTTTGATTTGTTGCACTTTATCTGAAAAAAATCATAGCGAAACACGTTAACAATCATTTTTGTACAACTGTCATTAAAAGTAAGACTTTTAATGACAGCAAACAATATTAAAATTGATTGTTTACGTAGAAGCGTGTTGAAAATATTTTCAACATTAGTGTTGAAAATATTTTTAGCACTCCATTTGCTTATGATGAAATCATATTCATTTCTATATGCAATGGAATGATTAATATAGCCCTCGACTACCGTCGTAGACTTCCATCCACCATGCTTTTTAATATCCGTAATATTTGCTCCTGATTCTGCTAGCAATGAAACGGTAGATCTTCGAGAACAGTGTCCTGTATATTGCTCTGGTTCTGGCAGTTTGAGGAATTCGGCAACAATAGATGGAATTTTCCCAAATGTATCAATACCAAGGGGATTTGCAGTGCATTCATGTACTTCAGGAAAAAACGACGATGTTTGATGACAGATGGGGGCAGTGCAAAGTACTTATGAAAATAGTCTACGTACTTCCCAATAATACTGAAAGAACGACTGACTTTCGTTTTTGTATTTGGAAGTTGTATAAACAATGATTAATTTGTTATTTTGATGTCTTCCACTGATAAATTACACAATTCTTCACGCTGACAGGCTCCAAATAATCCGAAAATAGTTGCAACCTGAACCATCAAGTATTTCTCATCTGATGCCTCCTTCATAAACTTTTCAACTTGTTCACGAGTGAGAATTTTCGATTTTTTCAGACGTTATTCTTCACTTTTCCGTTTTAAATATGCTATTACCTAAAAATATTTACTAACATCCACACCATTTTTAACAAGGGCGAAGGGCGCTTGACTTCATCTTTGAAAATTTGCTCCACAAAGTTGATGAACGCCATATTTTTTATTTTTCTTCCAAGTATGCCAGGAAATCAGTTTCACTGAAGTTCCCTTCTACATTTTTCAATTCACACCAGGCCAGGAAATTGTTATATGCAATATCGTACTGCTGAACAGATTTTTTAGATAGGAGTTCCAGATTTGCTCTTCTAGCAGACTCTTCAATATCCAGAGGATGAACCAAATCGTCACTTCCATTAATAATTGGACTCTCGACAAACATATTGAGCAGTTAAAAACTCAAGACGAAAATTGGACGGAAACTAAATTCAAATGGCAGTGTCTTTTCTCATTTGTTAGTAATCACGTTGACAACGTTTGCCATGCACAACAACCTTTTGATTATTTTAATATTAAAATGCATTTTGAAGTTTATTGTCATTGCAAATTCGCCCATTAAATTATCAAAATAGGGTAGTTGTACAAGAAACATTGTATGGTACATGTGTTAAAAGTGATCTTATTTTGTTCGTGAAATTGTTCACATTCAATGCAGTTATACAAAAACTACCTCATTCAATATGCAACAACAAAATGTAAAATACTGGAGTAAAAGAATGTGAAAATAATGTCACCACAATCAGTTCATGTGTTTTTCTCCCATCCATCTCTTCTGCGTCTTTGGTGTGTTCACAGCCGCATCTTGCTCTGGCCATTCCGATCCTATTAGGGCCAACGTCCCCTTGTTAATTCTGCTTTTCACTCTTCTTGCGGTTTACTCTTCCTGTTATCTCGGCGTTTTACTGTGGCCCTATATTGGCAAGCGGTTCGGTTCACACAATAAATTGCGGCAACAATCCTGAATTTTTCAATGATGGCGGTCTGGGTCCGCAGGTGTAATTCGACGAAGGGATGGGTTTGGTGAGAATGGCTGCTATGTTCGCCGCAAAGTACCAGAAGGGCTTATTGAAGCAGGGATAATGGAAACAAGACCAAGGTGGATACCTTGTGCGTATTTCACCTCAGAAACCCAAGAGAAACTCGGGATATGACCCTCAAGTTCTTCAACATTAGCTCAGAAGAGTCTATGAAACGCATAATATCAATGGTTTAAAGCGCAGATATTGTATTACCAATTAAGCTTCGATTTGTATCCAAGTAGAGCTCGTATTCTTAATATTTTCACAAAAGAACTGACATTTTGAATGTTAATCAAAACTCAATGCAAACTGCCTATTTATCATGACAATTTTCAATAAAAATCGGTATAAAATGTAGATCCGTATGGACATCTGATATCTGTGCTTTAAACCATCGATACGTACAGGGTGATTCACTTATCTTGGTAACCCCAATTTCCTCGAAAACGACCGAATATTTTTTCATTCTGTGAATGGCGTTTTAAACAAGTCAATGTCGACTTGAGATGCGCATAAAAATCTGCGGAATAAATAAAAACGTCAGGCGTCGCGGCGCTATCAAAAATTTTTTCTCCAGGGACATACCTTTTTTATGACGTCATTCGAAAGATAATTTCATTCTGAATTTTTTTTTCGAATACAATTTTTATCCATTTCTAACCGTTAGCGATCTGCAGCGTGTTTTATGTTGACTCTATTCCATTTATTTCTTTCTGTATTGTGGTAGTATGCCTTTCTAGTCAATGTGCTTCTTCAAATAAGATGAAATATGTGGCTGCAGCAAGATGGGGCTTCATGCCACAATGCTGCCATTGTCAAGAGATATTTAGATCAAGAATTCGAAAAAAATGGATTGAAACCAATGGATCCATCACATATCGTCAGACCTAATGCTCATGGATTACTTTCTGAGGGGTCCCCTTGAATATATGGTATACCAAACTGATTCTAATAACTTGGATTATTTGAAAATGAAGATGAGAAACGCATGTGCCCAAGAAGACCCTTATATTTTGACCGAAGTAACTTATAATGAAATAGGGGAATGATATAACTTATGTATGGATCATAATGTCTGGTATATAGAACATATGATTCGTTTGTTATTAAATAAAATGTTTTTTGATATAAGATATAATACTTAATGAATATAATAATAGAAAAATAGTTACAGAGCCTCCGTCATTTTACGGAACATAATCAAATCTAGGTCATCTAGCCATTATGATCCATACACAAGTTATATCATCTCCTCATTTCATTATAAGTCACTTTGGTTAAAATATAAGGGTCCATTCATTTTCGAATTCTTAATCTCAATATCTCTTCACAATGGCAGCGTTGTGACATGGAGCCCCATCTTACTGTATCCACAAATTTGATTTTATTTAAAGAGGCAGATTGTTCAGAAAACTAGCCTTCTTGAATTCAAGGCACAAAATCATATCTATGTCTCCAAATCAAGGCATACTACCACAATACAGAAAAAAAATAAATGGAATAAAATCAACGCTGCAGATCGCTGGCGGTAAGAAATGGACAAAAATTGTATTCGAAAAAAAAGTTCAAAATGAAATTATCTTTCGAATGACATAATAAAAATGGTATGTCCCTGGACAAGAAATTTTTGATAGCGCCGCGACGCTTGGCGTCTTTATTTATTCCGCAGATTTTTATGCGCATCTCAAGTCGACATTGACTTGTTCAAAACGCCATTCACAGAATGAAAAAATATTCGGGCGTTTTCGAGAAAATTGGGGTTACCAAGATAAATGAATCACCCTGTACAACATGATATACAGGGCTAGTCTTTGACTTGTAAACATTCAGGGTGTCTCATTTAAAAGTGTACACCCCCATAACTCAACAAAAAATCAGAATTTGTGAAAACACTCAGACATGATCTGGGATACAAAGATTGTTTCTACTAGCACCACCCTGGAAAGGGTTGCAACTTATCAAGAATTTGAATGATGGAAGTAGATAGTTTTGTAGCACAAAAGTATGCGTGGGGTTACAGGGTGTTTTTATGGAATTATGGTACTGATGAAACTATATAAAACAGAGATGTTCTAACTGTGAGTGAAATTTCTATTGAAAGAATAATATTTTCAACAAAAATTTCCCACAAATATTCAATTTTCTCTCCATTAGACTGCATACAGATTTTTTTCTCCGGGGACGCTTGAAATAACAATTTCATGAAACCAGAGTTGTAGATTTGGACGACCTCAGAGTACGAATTTTTGCATAATATCGTAACCTGCTACAGCATGTACGAAATAATTTTGAAGAATGATTGTAATCTTATGACGAGCACTTTGACAATTTGTGGTACATTTTTACTTATACTGTTTGTTTGAAAATGATATTCTTTCAAAAAGGATTAAACAGTTACTAAGAATATCTCTGTTTCATTCAGTTTTATCGGTACCACAATTGCATAAAAAAAAATTCTGTAACTTTGTAAATATCAACTTCATGAGAACACAATCTGCAGGTTCATACAAATTTGAATCCATGCATACATTTGTGCTAAAAAAACCACCCACCCTATTGTATTTCAGATCATTTTCTCTGTCATAAAAAATCGACCTGTCTGAGTGTTCTCACAAATCCTGTTCAAATAAGACACCCTGTATTTCAACAGGAAATTCCTGAGGTTAACAAAAACATTTTCTGTTGCAACTAGCAGAGATAACTTACAATATATTCAGGTGAAAAGCAGCAATTTCTCCGAGCTGATTCATAACATTTTTCACGAACCAATCTCTGTACGTTGAAAAGACCTACAACATGTATCTTGACCAGTTTAATGTCACGAGTGCTTCCCGAAGCAATTTCGAATATCGCATGAACGCATTCGTCTTATGAACTGTCGGAATCTGTTTTTGCGGACCTAAGATATTACATCGTTCTTGCTGAAATTGCGATATCACACTCCGTAACTCATGGTGTTTGTCACATTCCTCGCGTTGTTTCCCACCAAGAATATCATAATCCATCTCAATTTCCTTTTTTGTCGATATCGACATCCGTCCAAAGTACAACTTTTTGGCATTGTATCCGGAAAGTTTAAATTATCCGCTCTTGAAATTAAATGGTTGGTTTCAGACTCTTCAATTAGGAGTGACAATGTTCGTCTCATTAATTCCATTAGAGAAACTTAAATTGTTCGAAATTCCGTGAAAAAATTCCGTCGGGACGGTTTTCCGGTTAAGATAGTTTGACGTTTATTTTCCACGTGATCAGTTAATCGAAATGAATTGCAACGTGCTCAGATGCGCGGAGTCAGATGCATGGAGCTTTTATAGGGTTATGGTGCATCCTATCGACAGAAACAGTTTATGGGCTGAAAAATTGTGAAATAGCTGCGTCAAAAGGGTGAAAACCTTCTGGAATAACAAAAGAATTCTTATATCATCATGGCTAGTTAGTGACAACTTTTGTAGCATTCATTACTTTACAAGTTTTACATTAAATTCATAAACTTTGATATTTTTTCTTGGAATTGACCAATCTCGCTCATTTTTGTATGATTTTCTTTTCTTTTTTTTCGATATATACTTCAATATATTCAATGAAATTTTCTAATTTTCAAGTATGTCCCATATTCCAAAAATTAGCCTCTAACTTTTCCGATGAAATTTAAAATAAGCTACTAAATGGCGAATGCGCTGGGTGCATAATATCTTCGTAGCTTATTGTCCTAAAAAGAGTCTTCTGAGCTTATTGAGCGTGATCTATCAAAAACTATTTCACCTAACGTTTCGCCTACGTCTGCGGTAGGCATCTTCAGAGGACTCTTGGTGTGAGAACCACCACTGAGTTAATCACTCTGTTGAAATCCCCAATCCTTTTATTCGTAGCTCATATTTCGAACCATCTAGCAAAGTGGGTTCATAATGTACCGCCGGAAGATTATTTCAACAACTGTCATTGTTCGTAATTAGCCATCCAAACGAACGAATTCCAGGGCAAACAGCTGCAAGGCGCGTGATTCATGGCATCGACTTAATGAATGCGTTTTCGGAATCAGTATTTATTATCGAATAATGTGCTTATAATTCTCTATCACGGCGTTGTTATCATTAAAACATGGCTCGTTTTCCATTACGGCTACGCGATGGGAATTATTAGTTTGCATAAAACTATTTCCATAAATTTGTGTTAGTTAATTGCGGAGGCCGGCTTATTTTCGATCACACGGTCATTAGCTGCTAACCCCCGGTTTGATTGAAAGTGCGTTGTATATGCGAATCGAACAATTGATAGAGCAACAGTTTCTGCATGTCGTACACTATGGAAATGATCATTTCCAATGAATAAATTATTCGGTTCATATCTGTGTTCATTTTGATTTCTTGTTGGGATCAGATTATTCCCACCGGATTTTTTCGTTTTGTTTTTTCATTTTGCTATGGAATAATCAGTGAACTTTGAATGAAAGGACTAATTTCATCATGAACATTTGAATTTTTCTCGAATAATATCAGAAAAAGTTATAGAAATTCAATAACTACACTGAATATGAAAATTTTCATTTCACTCAAATTTTACTTTTTATAATCCCAATATTTTCTTCTACCCAGACACCGTAGTAACAAACTCTTCATATTTTGTACTCATTACGAATATATATCAAATTGAAAACTGTTGCGAGCCCTACGAAGCCTCATTTCCTCGTCGCAGCAGTTGAGATGCTTGAAATGCGGTTTCCATCATGGAGAGACGAATCATTAGTGGTTTCTATCGCGTTATCCTCAACCGGCTTATTTTGCATTCCGAATTTCCCTCAAATGTCATATATATTTAAGGTTAACTGGCGTCCTGCTCATACCCCGTAATGTGATTACCATCCCCGGCACATCATGTCGACCGCAGGCTCCATGATTATAGAATTAACGGAATTGTATTCCAATGTTACTGACAACATTTCATCGAATGTTGAAAGTATTCAGATTGCCCCTGCAACAGCCCTAGGACGACGCTGCAATTGCATCATGTATCGCTGTTTATTAACTGATTAATTTGGTGTATATCGTGAATGGTCATTAGGTGATTTGATTTACTGCTGTCCATTTTGTTTACTTCACTCGTTTCATCAGAGAAGGATCGATACTGGAAAATTTTGGAACTTTAGAGATATGAATAATAATTTCTGAAAATCCCCACAATCTTACAGAAAAAAGTCGTTTTAGTTTGAATGATTTTTATCGCATCGATTCATTTCTAGACCTGAATCAAACTTCTGCAGAAATTATTGGGCTATATCTTCCACCGTTTTCCTGGAACAAACTTCCTCATTGGACCAATAGAAATTTTGATTTCAAGCAGGACGAAAACCACCCAATCTAAGTGCAAATTCTTCTTGAACAAACTTGACGATATGTGCCAACAAAGTTTTCTTATTTAAGTTTATGACTCGATCGTAAAATACACGTTTAATTAAGATCATGAATTATAACACGGGCGTGGGCATAAACGAATGTTAATAAAACTTTATCTTGAAGGTAATGTAATTTATGAATTTTTCGTGGTAGTTTTATCAAGGGCCACTCATTCACGCTGTTTACTGGAGCACTTACGCTAAAAGCGAGGAAAAAAATCGGGCTGTTTTATCGCAGTGTAAATATGAAATTATAATTTCAGTGTTATGCCGTAAATTCTCAGCTACTTTGATCTTAACTCGGGAAATGAAAAGCGGATTCAGGGGACGATATTTGGCACCGGACTCTCAAGGAATTGATTAAATCCGATGGAGATCGAAAAGTCATAAAAGATTAAACAAATCATGAAATAACAGTATTTAACGCTGGAATGCTTAGCTATCTGGAATCTTAATTCCGATTCAGAGTTGCATTTGATATGTCTGTTAATTATTTTTTTAATAATACTTAAGATTCCGAATAGTTGGAGAAAAAGGGTAAAACCTTTTGAGGTATTTGAAAATTCAGATATCTACCTTCTGATTCAATATGTATTGTATTGTTTTAGCTAAGTGAATTAGGTATGTTTCTGAGACAAATTGATACCTTGCATAGGTATCCTTTTTCATTGTTTTCATCTGCGTTAGGTACTATCATCTATCATCGAATCAAATTTCTCTATTTCAGTATAGTAATGAGTTCATTACAGTACTAATAGTAGAGCTGTAATCAAACTTTTTGCAGCATTGTTTTCAGATATATTTTTCGTTTTGTGGTTGTCAGTACTGACCTCAGATCCTCTCAATTTTCAAATCAAATCAATTGAAATCCCCTAATCTGTCAAATTTCGTAAGTCACACCAACTGCCAAGATACCAAACAGAAGTCACTAATCTGAATTTTTATTTAAATTTCGAGAGTATATCACGAAACTTGACTGAAATAGAGAAAATATCGTCCAATACTCGTTGCAGAAGGCAATTCCAGCCCTCATGGTTCATGTGAATTAACATGATATCATAAATAAACTGCTCGTCACTCGAAACGTAAATAGTGAAATTTGGAATCAACTTTCACTTCTCATAATTTCTAAAATACTGAACGCATTTTATGTTGCAATCCAGATTTTGAAAGCTCTTTTCATTGACTATCGAATCATTTCTTACAGCTCCTTCAAGATCGATCAGGGTCGAAGATACAGGGTGAAACAAAATTTTGTGCATGTTTAACAAAAATTCTCCACCCCGCCATTTTGTCCGAAGACCACGTTGCTCTCATTTCATGCGGTCATTTTATAAATAGCAACCATACCTCGGGACGTTTTTGAGTTTTTTCCAATAACTACAAAGGTTTCGGAAAAAAAAATTTTTTTAATTTTTGATTTGAACTGACTAATTTTAGAAAATATTCACAAATGGAGGCTTTAAAGCGTTTCAAAGAAGCCTTTTAGCAGTGCTTCGTGTTTTTAGAAGGTATGTATACTAAGTTACCCAGAAACATTCAATAATTTATTACTTTTGAACCTACAGTCTACTGAGGTTCAAACTTTTATCATAGACTGTTCAAAAGTAACAAATTTTTGATGGTTTTTGGGTAACGTGGTATGATACCTTCTGGGAAGAGGCTTTCCTGAAATGCCTTAAAGCCACCTTTTGTAAAAATTTTCAAAATCAGTCAGTTCAAAACAAAAATGCAAAAAAAAATATTTTCTTCGGAAACCCCTGTCGTTATTGGCAAAAACTCAAAAACGTCCCGAGGTATGGCTGCTATTTATAAAATAACCGCATGAAATGAGAGCAACGTAGTCTTCGGACAAAATGGCGGGGTGGAGAATTTTTGTTAAACATGCACAAGATTTTGTTTCACCCTGTATCTTTAATCCTGAGCAATATTGAAGGAGCTGTAAGAAATGATTCCATAGTCGATGAAAAGAGCTTTCAAAATCTGGGCTGCAATTTAAAATGCGTTGAGTAATTTAGGAATGATGAGAAGTGAAAGTTGATGGCAAATTTCACTATTAATGTTTCGAGTGACGAGCAGTTTACATCACGTTTGGATTTTTCTGCATAAACTGAAATTCAAACTCCTGAAGTCAACTAGATTTGAAAAAATTCATAAAAACGAGCTCGAAAACATGAAATGAACTCTGCAAAAACAAAAGTCCCTGAAAAAAACCATGTATTTCACATGAGAATCAATTGAGTAAACTCGCTGTCTGTAATTTTTTCACGCGATGCAATGGAGGAAATGCCCCTCCCTAGTATTCGCTCAATTAATCCGGCAATGGAGGCAAAGCCGAACGGCGGATATCTCGGATTGAAATCTGCAATCGACCATTATTCTTCCGCAGCGAGAGGCCATCCCTCACCGGAGCGAACGAAAGAGGTTATCTGATACCACATAATCGCAGATGTAACTCGTGGAGGAAGCCGGGATGGCAAATAGAATGTGACGTATTCGTGCCAACGTTGTCTCGACTTATCGAGCTAATCACAGCCCGAGGGAGCGGTTAGTTCGCGATACGGCCGCCAGGCAAAAATGCCTTCTGATTTACGACCCTCTTGCGGGGCTAACCGGCTTCTTTCGGAGTCAGGTAGGGGGTGGATATAAGTACAGTCTTGAGTTAGGCGCCCGGACAGGACCGGACCACGCATCGCAGGGACCTCCTCCCAAAATAACTCCAACAGCAAGACACCCAACTGGAGAAATCAGGAAATATAAAGTCTACAATACCTATGAAATAGAGTGTATAAAGTCAGTCCATCTGCAAGAATGAATAACTTGGGGACTTCTGAACATGTCAAATTGAAGGGTCAATTTCAAATCAGTGCGATTAGAGAAGTGTGTCAAGTGGAAACTATTCTGACTCCATTGGAAGTATCGCAAGACAGAAATGAATCACGTAATGAGTAAAAGACTATACTAGTTACAATACAGTGAAAAACCACTAGGACGATCTACCCTGGTGGCAAGAAATTTGGCCATCTGAATAAACCGAGACTGAATGAGAGATGTAGCAGACCTGTCTGGTACTTGATTCGTCAATATCGTCAATCTAGTGTTATGAAAAGAGATGTATATGACCTTTTCTTTCTCCAAATTAAATTCTACTTCTTCATATTGATATCTTCAATATTTGACATACATTAACTGCATGGAAAATGTGTAGTGGACATTTGAGAGATTAATGACATTTTTCAGCTCAGTACTGAAGAGTGGAAATTGCTTTCTTTTATTTTTAAGGACTTTTTCTCCCTGTCTTCGAAACAAAAATTAGTCAGACCATTTTTAAATAATAGAAGGAAGGCCCCTACGTGACGCTTGTGCATATACCATGGGCTATTTCAATTCCGAAAGTTGTTGCCTGCCTAACAATGGAAAAAGCAACACTTCGAACTCTTCAACTTTGTAATGTGTCAGAAACTGTATCAGACTCCTTCATCAGACGAATTTCAATTCCTGAAACTCTTAAGGTGCTGAAAATTTTCATTTTTAGCAATTTACATTTGAGAAAGCACTAGAGAAATTTGCGAATTAGTAATAAAGCGATGAAAGATAGAAATTTCACTCACAACTTTGCAATGTTAATACATACAGGGTGATCCACGGTCAATGGCACGTTAGACGTTTACAGAAAACGAAAAGAATTCAATGAAAATTTGGGTTCTCAGATAGAAAGAGATGCTCTATCGATCTAAAATATTTTCAGGGCTACGGTGTTGCCTCCTAAGCCAAAAAGTAGTAACTACTTTGATATTTAAAATGGCACACCCTATATATCATTGCAGTTTTCTATTCATTATTTTGGTATCAATTTCTCATACTTATCTTCAGCGGTTCCTGTGTAATAAAATGATTTCCTCCTTTTTTGTGCAAAACATAGCTTTGGTTAAACATCCATGACTTCAATCCTGTTAATCTTAGGTAGCTGAAATTTCGTATGCAGAATGCTAAGATTCTATGCATTATTTCTATTTCTATTTCTATTTCATTATGCAGGTGTTACGAAATACGTTTCTCTTCATAAAAAATTCGATGGTTTATCGAGACATACAAAAACGATGGAAAGTGAATTTTTTCAAATCGGATGCCCTGTATTTTTTAAGAAATACTGGAAGAAAATTGAATTCCTTCCAAATTATATACTACATTCCTATACCTAGATTGTAAGATTGTGCGTTGAACTGAATTTTTATAGTAGGGAAACATTTAATTGAACCTTCTGCATGTTCTTGCTGTTATTTGGCACATTACCCATGGTGAATGAACAAATTCATCAAAATTTCATTTGAATAGGTACTTCTTTCTATTTCACTTATTATTTTTCTTATACTATGAAGAATGAGCGTGCATCATAGGTTTGAATTTTTTTGGCTAAAAGCTCCGAATCGTTCGAAGAATGAACATTATGAGAATTCATTTATGGTTTGGTAGATTTTAGCTCATAATCATCATCAGCCAATATTAGAAATCCACTGAAGTTAGTTTGCATGAACCGCTCATTTTGAGCTTCTTTTGGTTAGCAGTTTCAGGATTTTCGCAACAAAAAAATGTCAGTTCAACGCAGAATCTTACAATCTATGCATAGAAATGTGGTATATCATTTGAAAGGAAATGCAATTTTCTTTCAGTATTTTTTAAAATAGACAGGGCATCCCATTTGAAAAAATTCACTTTCAACCGCTTTTGTATGTCTTGATAAACCATCGAATTTATAATGACCCTGTATGAAAAGAAGCATATTTCGTAACACCTGCATGATGCATAGAATCTGAGCATTCTGCGTACTAAAAGTCAGCTTCCCTAGATTAATAGTATTGAAGTTCTGGATGTTTAACCAATATATTTTGCACAAAAAAGAGGAAATCATTTAATTACTCAGGAACTTCTGAAGATGAGTATGAGAAAATGATACTGAAATAATTGTGTTTCAACGATCAATGAATAAGTGCAATAATATACAGGGTGTGCCATTTGAAATAACAAAGTAGTAACTACTTTTTGACATAAGCGGCAACACCGCAGCACTGAAAATATTTTAGATCGATAGAGCATCTGTTCTTGTCCAAGAAATAAAATTTTCAATGAATTCCTGCTTTCCGTTCGCCGTAAACGTCTAACGTTCCATCGACCGTGGATCACCCTGTATATTGATATGAATTATTTCGAATATTCGCAAATTTTGAAATTGCAAGTACGACATAGTCTCTTTCGTCCACACGAAAATTCCACAAATTAATGAGAAGAATTTTAATCACCACCTCTCAGTTTTCTTGTCTCTCTGGGAGTCGAAATAATTCCATCCATATTTCATCGTCACCTTTGTCGAGTGCACACAGGAGATCCTCGGGGCACAGAACGTACTCCTCGATCGTAAGCAACGCTGAAAGCGTCCTCGAGCGGCGAAATCCGTCATCTGGATCCGCATCTGCCCCAGACCACTCGTTTTTCATTCACCTCTTAGCGCTTTTGATTGAAAAATCTCTCATAAAGTACACGAGTCCCTTCAGGTGGAAACTCATAAGGATCTCACATAAACTAGATAGATTTACTCCTTTCAATTTTCGAGTAGGTTTTTCTCGATTTCCCGGCTCGCACTGCCGCGCCCCCTGGAGGAGGAAATACGTGAGGGGCACATAAATAATAGTTGTTAACTTGCCGTGAAGATTGTACGGTTCCCTGATGTGAAACTATGATAATCTCGACGGAGCGGTATTTATCTTCTTGTACGAATTTCATAGGCCATGATTCCGACCCGAGCAACATTAGAACCCAGCTCGTGAGGACTGGACTTCAATAAGACCTGGGATTTTATTCACTTTGACCGAGAGGTTTTTGGATCATTTTGTGAAAATGTTGTTTACACTTCTGTTCTTCAAAAATTTGTAATTTTGTAAGATTATTTTTCCTTTGTGTATATGTTATGTTGTTATTAATAATTCTACTAGAAACTGTTGAAATCTCATCAAAATTTGTCGATTTTTTCCGAGGGACAATAAGTGAAATAGAATATGTCTGACGAAAGAGTCTGATATAGACTCCGAAACGTTACGAAGCCTGAAAGTTCCAGGTATTGATTCTTTTATCATTATAATTTCATTATTAGGCAACAATTTTCTGAAAGGATTTGACGAATAAGTGCCCAAGTTTCACGCAGAGGCCTTTCTTCTGTTATTAAAAAAAATTCATATTGATTTTTGTTTCATTAGATATCTAAAATGAAATTCATACCTATAAAATGTCCCAAATTGGGTGAGACTGCACTGTATCTCAACAATTATTGAAGATAGAGTCATGCGGTTTTTGCCACCCTTGGTCACTTTTTTGTGAAACTTTCAAATCCACAAACAGAAATATTCCAATTCTTTTGTTTCTGAAAACGATAATGTTTCCTTTTTGAGATGCAATTATTTCTCAGGCACTGTATAAAATAAAAAAAAATGAAAACTACTCTTAATAATAGTTTATTCTTGGAGAATGAGCTCCTATTGGAATTGCTTTCTGCAATGAGTTTTAGATGATATTTTCTCTATTTTAGTCAATTTTTGTAAAATACTCTCGAAATTTAGATAAAAATTCAGATTAGTGACTTTTATATTGTACATTGGCAGTTGGTTTAGCTTACGAAATTTGACAAATTACGGAATTTGAATTGATTTGAAATTGAAATTGAGAGGATCTGAGGTCAGTACTGACAACCACAAAACGAAAAATATAACTAAAAACAATGCTGTAATGACTTTATTACAGCACTACTTTTAGAACTGTAATGAACTCACTCATTACGATACTGAAATAGAGAAATATTTTTCACGTAGAAGTCAGTGGTGTTCAAAATTTTTTTTCAGAGCACTGTTTTCAAGATTGAGCACAAACTTGGTATTTTTCAAATGGAACACCCTGTTTATTTTAACATCAAATCTTTGCATTCTTTTTTCGAAACCCATTAATGTATCACAACCTAATCTTTAATGAATGTTCGTTTTTTCAATAGTAGGTCATGAATTCTCAACACATGCATAAATGCTGAACATACATAAAAAATTACAATATCAATGTTATTCGTTTTTACTATTCTTCAGTTTATGTTAAAGAGTGATATTTTGAGTTTATGCTCAAAATATAATGAAATGAATAGATTTGAGGCACATGTCGTTTTTAAAAAGTAATAATTAATTGCATATGTCAATGAACCTATTATCCTATTATCAAAAAAACAAACATAAAAATGAACTTTTTCAATCAAATTTATCGAAAGTTAGGTTGTGATAACTACATCAATATATTAAGAAAAAAATGCGAAAATTCGACGTTGAATTATACAGGGTGTTCCATTCGAAAATTACCAAGTTCGGGCTTAATCTTGAAAACAGTGTCTTCAACTTTGGCACTGACTTCTACGTAAATTATATCGATTCCAAGCAGTTTTGATTTTATTCTATTATTAGGCAGTGCCATAATTACATCTCAAAAAATTTTACATTTTCGTTTTCACTCTGTTTTCTCTCAACGGCCATACTGATAGTCAAAGTTGCCAGTACTGTTGAAAACACTCATTGGATGATTTGTACCTTTTTCAGTCAGAGCTTTTTGAATTGCCTTATTTCAACGACATTTTACTGATCCTATAATTTCATATTTTGATTTCCGCAATAAAAATGAAAATATATGACCTTTAGAAGGATGTCTCAGAAACCTATAATTGCTTTTTGAAACTTTGAGGATTGTACCTGTCTTTCGACAGGTTGGCATTTTCACGAAGCAGATTAACACTTTGAAATTTGACATGTTTGGGTATTTTACAGAAATATGTGCAATGAGATAAAGAGTTTATTATAGTTATTTCACACTTTATATGCGCCTTTTATCTGCTGGAAGCGCAGCGCGATATGAAGGGCCATTTTCGGTCAGCATCCGGATGAAAAAGTGGCCATTACGTTTCCAGGTCTCGGAAAAATCCCATCCTGTCTTGGACCGTCGAATCGTAAAGTTGCCGGTTCGCGAGAGTGTGCCTGAAATGCAGTTTCCATTTCCCGAATTATGGCCCCGATACAAGTGCACAACGCGCCGCCAGAATAGTTAATTAAAACGGAAATAAAAGTTGCAGGCTCCCCTCCTGCGGCGCAATCGATACAACTTAAGGGAATCAACATTCCAGACCGGGAATTTCCATTCTCTTTCCTTTGTTTCCCGCGCCGACACTTATCACGAGCTTTTAACTTTACTTTGTCTAACTAACCCTTCGGAACTGCGCGGAATTAATTGCTTTCGTAGGTAATTCCGCTAATCCTCGTAAACAACCTAGAGATTTAAGGCATGAAATTAGGTGGACACTAAAACCTAAATATCCAGTACGTAATGAATTTGAATGGGGTTTATGTCGTTCGAAGATACGGATACCTCTGCGCTGAATTATTCATGGTTCAGTCTGAAGACCACCTCGAAATTGCCTGGGCGATTAATAACGTTCGGGAAAATGTGTTTGCGCCCCGGACTGAATTATAGCACTTGATAACTGATTCTGTATTGATACAGGTGTGGAACTGAGCATCGAGTCTGGGTTTGCTTAATTGGAAACCCGGGAATATCAAAAAAAATTTTATTTTCTTATTTTCATTCTGAGGATGTATGAATATATTGCAAATATTTTAGATGCCCGTCCATTCAGAGTCTCATAAAACTTTGCCAGGCGAGTTTAATACAGCGAGTTGATTATTTAGAACACTGATTCAATCTATTGATTCGAATACATTCTTTGAAGATTCTGCATTTTCTACAACTTTCTAGGTTTCCACTCCCATTCTATGGAACAAACTCAGAAATATTAAAACATTATGAATACTTTTAAAACGTAGATTTAAAAAAGTTATCATCAAAATTAATAACATCTTCAGCTTACACAAGGTATCACAAATTGCTTGATTTTGACTGTTTTAGGTACTTCTGAATCAGATAGGTAAAAACCTCGAAAGGTGTCCTGGTCTCGATGAAAACACCATTAGTGAAAACCGTTCCTCGATATCTTATTTTTTTTCTAATTTTGAAAAAATTATCGATTCCGTAAATGTGCAATAACTTTTTTATTAACGAAAATATCTGAAAACAATTTGAAATTTCTAGAAGCGCTTTTCCACCAGAAATAAGAAAATATATTCAATTTTTTTTTCTCGTAGAAAAAAACCATTTTTTTATTTCAAATGAAAACGCATTTTTTTTTCATCATAAAAAAATTCAAAGATAAAGAAAATTTTAAATAATGTATTATTTCAGATGAAAAAGTGCTTGTTGAAGGTTTAAATCTTTTTCAGATATTTTCGGAAATGAAAAAGTTGTGGCATATTTTCTAAAAAGAAAAAAATTCTAAATTTTGTTATATCTTCAAAACATATGAAGATATCGTGAAACGGTTTTCAATACTGGTGTTTTCACGGGAATCGAGACCAGGATTCCATTCAACGTTTTTACCTATCTAGTCTAGAAGTACCAGAACCAGCCAAAATCAAGCAATGTGGGATACACTGTACAGGGTGAGCACATTTCGATGTTTTAGCACTACAACTTTCGAACCAGAGGAGATAGACAAAATCTGATACCCCATTCTCGATCTCTTTTTCGGAGAAACTAACAAGAGTAGTATTCATTTTTGGCCATCTCGTTTTGTTTTCGAGTTATAAGCGAAAATTGTAAAAATGGCGATCTCCTCTGGTTCAAAAGTTGTAGAGCTAAAACATCGAAATATGGCCACCCTGTAGACTCATAGAAAGTTGAACTTGAAAATTCTTTAAAATTTTCAAATTTGTTGAATAAATTGACATATAGTTTACAAAATGTTTTTTCACTCATCTCACGGACTTCTTGAACTCTTTTTTCTCATTTCGTTGAAATCAATTTATTTCAATTTGATGTTTCAAAATCCCTTTTCCATACGAAGAATATTCACCTCTTTTTTGCGTCTGACGGTTCTCGCCGTTCTCAAATTCCACGCGAATTCTAAATTAAATGCAACTCAACCTAATGAAGTCGAAAATTATCTTTTTGTCCCTTTCTGGAGCGGCAGCAGGCCACGATCGGAACAAAGTTTATGTTTCCACATTAATATTAATATCTGTATCTTGGTGAATAATGTCAGCCCCAGAGCGCAGCCGACTTATTTTCCAAACTTCGTTGGCATCTGCATAAATGAAAGGTAAAATAGAACTTCACAAATAAACTACTCATTTCGTCATTTCCGCGAGGACATTAGTGGGAATTTCTCTTGAAATTCAGCTACTTTAATCATCTATTCTAGCTGGATGTTTGCACTGGAATTTCGGGACGGTTTGAATTTTCGCAGAATGAAATTTCTTTCCTTCGATTTTCTGTGTTGGCGGAGAATAAACAGTCGAGTTGGTAGTGAAGGGTTTAAAGTACTTATAATAAATATTCATGAGACAAATTTTCATAGAATTTTCTCTTCGTCATTTCTTAGCTATTCTCGAAAAATCGTCATTTTGTCATTCATATATTAGGAATTCTTCAATGCTTATGAGTAATGGATAATATTGATTTCTGAATTCAAAATGAAACTCTTTGTGTAAAAGAATCAACGAAAAAAGAATCTTGAAATAACACTGACCAATTCAGTTCTCTTATGAATCAGCATTTGTGTTTAGATCCGTAACTTGTCAGATGCATTTTCTTATCCTTCCTCCTTGGTTTCTACTGGAAGATAAAATTCAATACCAACATTTTATGCCCTGATATCACAACTTTATTAAAACTAGCACTGAGCAAGATTTCAGAACAAAACCCGAATTCAGCCCTGATTTATGTTTAAATAACCCAACCCTCATCCTCTCATTGAAAACTAAATTCTCAAATTTTGAATTTGAGGAATCTAGATTTTTGAATGAAAAAGATTAAAACACAAACGACAGGAATCATATAAAACCTACAAATATATTAAATTATTTTTCGGCTTCTTCCGAAGATATCACACGTACTATCCAATGTACATTATAAAAAATGAAAAACATTAAAACCATCATCAGAACAGAGTCTGATAATATAAATAATAACATCAAAATACATAACTAAATATTTCACGTTGACTATGAAATATTCACATTATTATGTATGTAATTCGTGGACACGAAACGAAGAATCAACTATTTGAACATTTTTCAGCAATGTGTAGATTCAGCTGATCCACTCTTGTTGATTTTAGACTGCATCTTCCTCAATTTGACAGCTTCAACGTATAAGTATCTGTGGAAAAAAATCAGTGATCATTCGTGTTGATTAGAAGAAATTTAACTTACACGAAGCAACACAATCCTATCAATTTCACTCCAACAGAAAATAGGTAGAATGCTCCAGGAAAGATCGTAATTGTACTTTTATACAAGATGTTGTAGAAGGGACTGAAGAGGAAATGTGAGGATGCTTGGCACACTCCGAAGATCGAGTAAACTTGACCGAGCTCGTTTGGAGGTACCACTTTGGCCAACATGGACCTGAGCGATATATGGGCAGCTATCATGAAGCAGTCGACAATCCCACCTGAAGAAAGGACATGAGAAGATTCAAATACAAAACAGAATACAAATCTGAAAATGATTGTTTACCTAAAATGAACACTCCGCCTACAAGGGCGAATGCAGATATGAGAGATCCTGTGATTGAGCTGATAATTCCAATAATCCCCAGAGTGGCATCTTCCCAATTGAGGTACTTCGAAAATACTGCTAAGGTTATAACACTAGCTGAAATCAGAAAACTTCGGTTATAATATCCGTAGAAAATTTCGAAAATGTTTCTATAACAATATCCATATATTATTATATCCTGTTCATGTATAGGATGAACCAATTATACCAAATGATCTACGAATACCGATCGGTTGGATATTTTTGGAAATTTTCAAGTTTTCCAACTCACCAAAAGATTGTGCAATCAGGTGAAAGAAAGAGAATCCACTGAAGGCCATCGTACTCCATCCAAATCTATACCTCGCAAAGAGATATGAAACTGCCATCTCTCCTGTTGAAAAAACCATGCATGAACGGGTTATAAGAAAAAGGTCTTCGACTCTTGTTTTCAAACTTACCATGAGTAGGTCCTCCTGTAGCTATTCCCAGAAACATCAAAGATAAAATCTTGTACCTTCTGTTATTCTCGTTACTCGTGAAGCAAACTCTGAAGGTATTCAGAAGATATTTAAAATCGAAAAAATCGCAGAGTGGCGATTTTTCTTTCATCACTTCCACTTTCTCATCATTTTCTTTTTTTTCGATTGGTATATCGTGGATCAAAAGATGTCCGAAAATCAATCCTGTGGCCACCAAGACAGCACATAGAGAGAAAGTCGTGATAAATCCGAAATAGTTGTACAAAAATCCGCCGATGCCGAGTCCGAGAACCATTGATACAGAGTGAGTCGTTGAAATTGCTCCCATTCTGACGGTCTTGTTCTTATCACTACTTATCGCTCCAACGAAACTGAAGACGCCGATGAAGAGGCACGGCAAACCTCCAAGAATTGGGAGGAAGAAAGCATCGCTGAGAACCGTGAATATTATCGGCAACTCGTAGAAGAATATGGAATTGAGTATCAAACATACAAGAGTTAGGAATAATCCTATAGCTGGTGCTAGGATAATCGGTTTCCTTCTACCGTGTCTATCACTCCAAGATCCTATGAATAAGGCTAGAATTAGAGGGAAAAGACCGTGTAAAGCATTGGCTATCGCCATCATCCCGGAAGAAAGCTGTTGCACCTCGATTTCTTCGGAATAAGAGTATCCAGAAGGGTCTCTCCGAGTCATAGCATCACACGTTGATGTGTTCATGTTCAGGGACACTCGACATGCTTTTTCCATGTACAAATTCTGCACAATAAGCTTGTAGATCATATCCGGTACAACTGTAAGCAGTAAAATTGGTTCTACTGTCACCTCGGACAAAAGGGCTTTAATTTTCTCCATTAGGGTTTGGGGGTGTGGTGTCGGATTTACCATTCTTGTATGTTTCAACTCCAGTATTGGAGAATTTCGATTCAAATCTATTCAATGATGAATATCCCTTAATTTAAAGGATGGTTACCTGAAAAAGTTTAGAATCAAAAATCAGTAATTACCTAAAATTATTGCCGATTACAGAAAGGAAACTATGGTCAGTACAAGTGTGAGATTTCACCCTCATTTCTGATCTGTTGTTAAGTGTGCTATTTATGATCGATGAAATGAGAAACAATATAGCATTCACCTTCGAATATGTTTCAGAAATCTAGTAAAGTTATTTTAAAAAAATTTCAATAGGGATATTAGGTGAAATATCGGAGCTGAATTTTTGCCAGATATTAGACAAAATAATATTGATATAAAAAAACATGAATGGTTTACTTACAAATTAAAAAACATATTTTAACTGTTAGTCCGAAGATCAGATATCACCTTAAATTACGCACTGATATTTTCAGTTTAATCGACGTATTGTAATCAGATCCAGAGTAGATCGCGGGTTGAGGAAAACCCTGAATATCGCGTTGAGTCCAATGAACTAGATTAAACACAAATACTCACTGATAAAAATAGTAATTCCTACTAGAGACACAATTTTTTCGCGGTTTGATTATTTCAAATTTTCCTCAAGATAATGGTTTTTTCAGGCATCGATCGTGTTATGAAAAATAATCAGTTTCGAATAGCAATAGGAGAAAGTTGATGGAATCCGAGAATTTAATTACATAATATGAGAAAATCTTATGAGTAATTATTTTAACTCGGGTATTTTTCAGTATTGACCTGAATGAAATTATTTGTTTGAAGAGACTCGAAGCATAAATTAGTCTGAGGAAACTTCGTATTCTATTCATTTATTTATTTCGGAATCAACCTCTTGGAAGATCTCAAAAAATTTCATTGTGATCAAATAAGATCTAAGACGATATAACAATCAATACAATGTTATTATGTACAGGGTGGGCAAAATTGATGATACCTGAACTAAAATTTTTTGAATGAGAGATAGAGGAAAATGAATGACACGTTATGGTGGTCTTTTTTAGAGAATCTGATAATGGCATCAACTGCATTCCTCTTTCTTCTTTTGTTTTCGAGTTATAGGCCAAAATTGAAATTTGGGCGATTTCAACTTTGGCCATTATCTCCGTTTCTGTTTGTGCTAGGTTGTGTTTTTTCTTATGGAAACAATTACCCTTTTTTCCTGTTTCAGAAATATATCATACATCGCCCTCTGTTCAAGTATCACCAATATTGCCCACCCTGTACATGACTATCGACATTATATGAGATAAAATGTATACCTATATTTGCTTTGAGGAAACACAATGCTACTTTGCTGTTGTATCATAAATCAGTTCTAATTGTTTTTGAGGTAATCATTAAATCCATTTCGAAGACTTTTTTTATTTTCTTGATGTGTAGAGTGAATGTGCATCCACTATAAATAATCGTATGATCTATATAAACTTAATAAAATTTCTTACTGAAAAAAGAATGAGAGAATACAATTTGTTAAACTAACAAGAATCATCGTTTTGTTAAAAAATTTTTTGATAGTTTTCAATTTTTGAAATGGAAATTTTTAATACCTACAAGGAGGACCAATTCCTCATTCAGAAATATTATCCCTCTAATGTCTCTACTAATATTCAAGATATACTTTTGGTTATTCTGTTTAATACCACGATACCCATATCATAACCGATTGAAGACGGTAATATGTTTTGAATTGTAAGTTTGAAATGTGTGAAAGCTGGATTTTTTTAATAAAGAAAAACTTTCTAGGACAAAGCGGTCGTATATACAGCTCAAATTCTCTTACATAACAACAAAGCAGACATAAGACGTTTTTCGATTGGGCGATCAAATCTGGTCCCTAAGAAATTTGCTTTCGGTGCTTTCTGGAGCAGGAGGAAGGTCTACAGAATTCCCCCACTGAAGTAGCATTTCCTCATCAAAAGCCAGTAGGTCATCGTGTGACGACCATATTAACAGCTACCTGAATGAATACAACATGGAGCCTTCCATTGAACCAGCCTTTATCTGCCAATTACCCAAGCCAGGATTGATGGTGCTCTCACGTGGAAGGTGGCATTGTGACGCCACAATATTCTTCCAGGATATGATGTCGTTCCGGTAATGGGGCCATTCGGAGGTAATCAAGAATGGATGGGCCCACTCCATCCATGTCGAATTTCCCTATCGGCACAGAGTGTTCCTCCCGCCCGTTGCGGATTGTTCATCCAACATTGATATAGAGCAACGTTCAATGGTATTTGTCTCCGGCCACCGTGTGTACTCACCGGCTGATTTGTCGTTACGAAGCACGGAATCCAACTTATTTATGAACGTACGTGTCTGAAATGTGTTATTATCGCAACTGGAGCCTGAATTCGCAGGGGGTTATTATGCTATTAACAAATGACGCGGTTCGTTTCATTAAGCAGTTAGTGCGATCCCGTTTTTTCACTCGCTCATGCATTTTCATGAAGTGGGTTCGGTTCTGGAGGAGGATCCGTCTGCATTTCCTCAAACGGAGGCGGGATTGATCGGGATTCGGATGGGGATTAATTGTTTCTGCGAAGATTGCCGGAGGTAACGCGCCCAGGACATGTCAGATTTGTAGGGCCTTAAGGTTGCACCTCGACGCTTCTGATGGTAATCACAGAGAGGGTATATTGCGGATGAGGAGGTCTAGTCGATTATCTCAATCGTTGCGTCAGTCTATAGCATGCCATCTCTTTTCTATTTCCAATCTACGATAATTTTCCATATGAAAAACCCTCTGAAGGAAACTTCATCTCCATTCAATTAAATTCGAATTTTTCAGTTTGCTACAAGTTAAGTCACTTACATTCTCATAAAAAACTGGACCGTTCCAGTGTTGGCGTTCATTTTTGTTTTCATCTCATTCATTTCTTTCAGTATCGACTTTCCTCCATGATTATTTATCAGATTATGCTGAAATTTTAATTTTTTGAACAAAAGAAATTAAGTTTTGATTTATTTGGCATCACAGTAAGTATACAGGGTGTCCTACGAAGAACTTCACGTATTTCTACCATAGATACTGTCTACCATCATAATGGCCCCTTAGAAATATCTCCCATTTTTCCTTACCAATATACAGGATGATTTATTCATTCTGGCAGAAATTTCATTCCACTATATTTCAGGTACTGTATATCAGAATTAAATGATTTTTTCAGAATTTATAACACTTTTTAGCATCTGTTGAATTTTGTATACCGAATATCATATTTCCTCTCTCAATTTTTTTTTATTTGTTTGAAATGCATGAACATGAAAATAGAATTTAATCATTCAAAATAAATTTTCCCGAGTACTAACGGCAATGGAAATATGATACTCCGTATACATAATCTAACAGATGCTAAAAATTTCCGAAATTTTGAAAAAATCATTCGATTCTGATGAATAGTAATCAATGAAATTTCGATCAGAATGAATAAGTCATCATGTATATTGGCAAGGGAAAATATGAGACATTTCTGAGTGGCCATTTAGTATGTGAAGTTCCTTGTGAGACACCCTGTATACCTCTACTTTTACTGTCTATGTATGAACCATTATGAGGGTCGGAATCTGAATAAACGAATCTTCTCTGAGAGCTATGTCCAATTAATTTCTTTTTTTAAGTGACTTTGATGTTTCTACACATATGTATACTGCTCCACAAAAGTTAAGGATATCTTATTCAATCGTTTTGAAAAGTATATAATCTTCGAAAAAATTGCTATAAAATCATTAAAATTTCAATAACAACTTGAATCTATCCAATAAAAATCGGTATGAGACATTTCGTAATTTGGTCGCCTTTTTTCTGAAGTTTGGTTCTTTGCATAAATATGCTTCATTTGTATTTGTATTTGTATTTTCCATGCATTCTGGGTTTCATGAATGTTTTTATTTTGAAATGGAGTCAGTTTATCAACGGCTCCGATCATCAACCTATCTCAGAATCCTCAAATGATCTGAGAGAGTTTCTGCCCCGTTTATAGAAACAAATTCCTCAAGAAATGTTCAACAACCTCGAGTGTAGTAGGTATGCAAAGAAGATGTCAAGCTCTTATTGATGCCCTTGGGAGCCAAACATTGTATTGATAGTCTTGAAATGCTTGAATTCTCTGGAAAAAAAAAATTCGTTATTTTACTCGATTTTTCTCAATCACTTTATATGCGCTGCAGACCTAGAGGCTAAAATAGTTAATTAATTTCCTGCAACCTGAAATCATATTCATATAAATTTTTATCACAAAATCTCATTCAAATTAAATTTTTTGCAATTTGAGTCAATATCGCTAACTCATGTGGAGCAGTTTATTTCAGCATTTTATACATAAGAGTACACCAGAACAACACTCTTGATCCTAAAAATCGTCGGAACAGGGAAATATTACACCAAACTGCTTTTCATATTTTCACTTTGCACTATTCAATTCTAAAGGCTTTTCGCCCAATGAAATTCATTTGAAAAGTGAAGACTTCCAAAGTAGTTCCAGGTTTAATCCAATTCATTGAAGAGACTCCCACTTTTTTTTGGAGCTCGCTTCCGTTCAAAACACCCTGAAACAAACATGTCGGAGTCCTTTTTTTCCCGTAGAACGTGTAAATATCGATCACGCGGCTGGAGCATCACCATCGGAACGACGAGATGAAAATGACGTGAAAACGTTCCAGCCGACAAGCCTTCTCTCCACCTGACGTAATTGACAAGGTAATGAAACGGACGGGTTCAAACGTGTTCTTCTCTTTGAGCGTTTATCCCGAGCAGCCGAATGCGCCAGACAGAAATCCGAATTGAAGAAGACCAATTTTGAAAAGGGACGTCGAATAAACAAACCCGCACACGCTTGTTATTGGCAGATCATTATTGTCCGTGCCTGTTTAGTCGATCTTTGGGGTTTTGTACGCGACCGCTGGACTGGTTAATAGCTTCGAGCACACACGTTGTTGTTTATTATTTTCATTAGTGAAGCTTTGAAACCATCAAAAAGTTCGAATTACACACATATTCTTCATATTTTGGCATATACAGGGTTATTCAAGTACTACAATCATACACGTATGATTGAAAGAGTCTTCCAGGCTTATTGGCATTGGTCCATTAGGTATAATTTCACCTAACGTATCGCATAGGCATCTTCAGAGGATTCTTGGACTAAGATCGTTACTGTGTCAGAAATTCAACGTTTGAGGTACAATCTCAGTCTACGAAGTTTATAATGTTCTTTTCCTGACTGTTCTGAAGTTTACTTCCAACTGATTGTGTTTGAAGGTGATAAATTAATTACATTTCCATCGAAATCGCAACATTGATTATTTCTCGTTTCAAGTACAACTATGAAGTCGATGTGTTGCTATTCCATCGCTCGCCTCTCAGTAACTTCCGAGTATCACGAAACACCCTAGCCAAAGTATAATTAGTTAGAAAGCCCCTCTTTAAAGGAGATAGAAGATTAGATGTAGCGATAGACGGGATTCAGACGAAGCGAAAGATACATAAGACGCTCAACATGCAAATTAACAAGTTCTGGAAGGTTGGTTAATTGAAGGAATGAATGTTCATCGCACACTCCATTCAAAACTGGAGGCGCTACTTCCTTATAGAAATTTCGGGAGCAGATTCTTCAGGGATTAACTAGTAAACTATCTCAAGATGGTTTCGAGACTCTAATTATCATAATAGTGTTTCACATCGTATCAAAGCATTTTTTATATATTATGTTAAGTTGAGCATATACATAATCTTCATAATGAAACTTTTAAAACAGTTTATAGTTCACAATATTTTGGGATTTAGTATGAAAAATCCCTCTATTTAATTATAAAATTGAAAATAATAACTGTCAATGTTATGGTATTGATTTAAATAAAATAGAAAACCCAAGATATTGTGACATCAAAATAAACTCGAAATCTGTGAAATTTTCGAGGGGAAGATTATTTAATTATTTTTGAGAAATTCGTATCTACTTTATGAATACTTCGATAAGTTCAGAACTCACCTTTTCGTGATGTGAAATATTGAGGTTAAAACTCCACCGTTACCACAAATAAATATAACCTTGTATATTTCATTCAATTTCGGTGTAATAGTTGCACAATAACAACTTATAGAAAAACTTTTTTCTAAGCACCATCAAATATTCCTCACATCGGTTCCAATTCAGATATTCATACACTTCTTTGAATTATAAAAAAACTATTTTTCAAAATATCGATAGGTATGAATGAAACAAACAATATTTATTAAAACGACGATTAATTTCTGAAATTGAATTATTTCTATGTGCCAAACACATTTAGTTTCTTATGCCTTATCTCTCTTCACATGTGCCGATGATTGTTTGATTCGATGCAGTCTGCCACCACGTTTTTAAATATTCTTCGCTCGAAAGAAATTTTTCACTTCGACTGACCTCCTATTTTTCAGAGCTCTACACAGTGTTCTTGTGATAGACGAAATGAGACGAACTGAGGTCCATGAAACAAGAAAACTTGTCAATGTTATTAATTCTTCTTCGAGTGGATTCCAGTTTGGAGATAGCGCTGGCGACACCTTAAATAAATTCATTCCTTATCCAATCTCTCATCTTTTAAAAGGATTTGGACCTAAGGGTGCTTTTCTACCTGTTCACATTAGGGTAATCCGAGCCTGTCATTAGTCCCAAACGAACAAATCAATAATCTATTTTGTTCAATTCCCTTCGTGAATAGAATTTCGATTCGTCGAATCTAACGCGAAAATCGGTTTACTCGGTCTATTCATTACGGGCCATCTAATTATATCTGCTCAATCTGTCGTGAAATAATGAATAGAATGACAGGTAAAACGATCTGATCCTGTAACTGGCAGTTTGAGGGACTGAATCGATGATGAGGTCGTTTCGCAACCGGGTTTCGGAACGGATTTGTTGCAACTTTAAAACCGGATCTTCAGGGAAATCTGATGAGGTTAAAATTCCTCTGATTTCTCATTCTCAGAGATGTTTCGTAAGTCCTTCCCAATACCTATTAGAAATTGTCTTAAGGACTCATGTATTTGAATTTTTCTCAATCAAAGCATGTACTCTTCGTTAGATTATTTGGTTCTTCTAGGGGTTTCGATGTTGCTTTTTCAATAATTTTCATTTACGATTTTTATTTATTGGAAAAGAGGAATCGAAACCCCCTTTTGGTGTGGTAATCCCCCGAAGAGGTCAATTCAGAGCCACTCTAATCTTCCCGCCGTTCCCATCGACTCTGAAATATCGTAAAAACGAAGAAAAAAACCGTTTCCTAATGAACATCGTTCGGGCAAGAGCCTCCCCACTTTATGCAAATACGACGTAATCGCCCCGTATCACTTTCGGGGCTGAAACCAAAGGCGGTAAGCATTCGGCCGCAAAGTGAATTATAAATGAGGGGTGAAGTCGCCCGGACCTAATTAACAGGGAGTTACCGCAGAACCAGTTTTGCCTCACTTCTACAAATACCTGCAATAAATCAAACTGCCGATACCCGATCATTAATTTTAAATATCTGCTGTTTGTAACTGGATCGCATGCAATCTACTTCGAATTATTCATCCTGAGGGGGGGTGTTTGTATCGACCGTCCATACCATTTCCCAACATTAATACTTCTTTACTTTTCGAATAATGAAATGCTCAGTAAATTTTCACCCCAATTAGTTAGGTGCAAATCAGTCAGAGACACTTCTCGACTAACAACGGTTTTTCCCTGTAGATTTTACAATTTTTCCTTCTTACAGAAATTCCATATGAATAATACTTGTCTATAATTTTTCATTTATAATCGATGACCACTGAATGATGAAAAAAATTCAACCCCTTTTTTTTAACGAAGCTTTTGCGGGACGATATTAGGACTTTTTTCTCGAATCGACCGGGAAAATTCCCATTTTCATTCGAACCTCAAATTCGAAAATATACTGCTGCACAACAGTTATGGATATCGTATTCAATCTTTTTGAAAAGTATGTTATATTCGAGAAAATCGCTGTAAAATAATTTAAAACTCAATAACAACTTAAATCGATCCAATAAAAATCAGTATGAGACATTTCGTCAATCTGGTCGCCTTTTTTCTGAAGTTTGGTTCTTTGCATATGCTTCATGAAGGTTCTCATTTTGAAATGGAATCAGTTTATCAACGGCTTCGATTTGAAACGAGTTTTCTGAAAATGCCAAGACGTAAATAAACAAACGTTGAGGATAATAGGGCTATCGAAATGCTACAGGGTGGCCTTACTAAAGTTGTTGTAGCGGAAAGGCTCCAAGTCAGCCAAAGTGCGATATCTCGACTTTGAAATAGGTTCAGGGAAACAGGTTCCGTGTTGGAAAGACCAAGGCTTGGGGGGGGACGAAAAACAACACCTGCTCAGGATCGTTTCGTCACAGTTTCGGCAAGAAGAAATCCTACATCTACGTGTAGAATGCTACGGAATACTCTATAAAATGCAGATGGATCCAAGTTTCCATCGAAACCATCAGACGACGATTGAGGGAGGTAAATCTAGGTGTAGGTTACGGACGTATAGCCCTTCAACCCTTGCTACTACAACCCTCACCCCAAATTTTTGAATAGGGAAGATGGGGTGAGTAATACCTCATTTGAAAGATTTTTCACAAAAAAACACTACAAGTGCCATGAAAACATCACTTCATTTTCAAATGCTTAGTCAAGAATATTTCGGGAACTAATGCATAAAATGAAAAAACAATTACTGTGCTGAAATCAGTATAAAAATACCTTCCCTATTCAAAAATTGGGGGTGAGGGTTGTAGTAGCAAGGGTTGAAGCGCTATGCGTCCGTAACTTACATCTTAAGTTGCCCCCCTCGAAACAAAAATCGACCTGTCCGAGCATTTCTATCGAAAAAATTTATTTCGTCTGTAATCTCGTCTGTTTCGTTTTCAAATGGCCACCCTGTATGTAGAATGCAAAGAAGATGTCAAGCTGTAATTGATCCTCAGTGGCCATACATTGTATATTTTTCTTAATCACCCTGTGTAGCCTGCAAACCTACAGGCTGAAATTAATTTTAATTTCTGCAACTTAAAATCATATTAATATGAATTTTCATCACAAAATCCCATTTAAACTTTATTTTTTGCAATATAAGTCAATATCCCTAACTCATGTGGGGCAGTTTACTTCGTGCACAAAGTTACGAGAATAATGAAAACTTCTAGTATTGATGAATTAATTACAAAGACATTGATTCTTAGTTGAGTTATCTAACACCAAAAGTGATACCGAATATCTGAATGATGCCGTTTTAAAAACCACTCAAGGAGCACCGTATCTTATCAAATATCTACCTCTTCTCGTCTCTCATAAAACCGACGGACTCTTTCGAGAATGGGATCGTTTACAAATAAATGAGGTAAGGGTATTCTTGTCTCAGAGCGGCGTCGTAAAAACCCTCAATAATATTTGAATTGAAAATCGGCATGACCAGGTCACCTCGCACCCAGTCTACCTTTTACTGATCAATACTTGATGTTTTCTTCCTCTGAATCGAACGCAGACGGAATGGAACATGGAATATCATTTCTTTATGTCCCTCCACTTTCGCAAACATTTCATGAACCTCGTTACCTTCAGCATCCAGAATGAATGGAACAGAGTGGTCTTCCATAAAAATGCTCGTCATTTTTGCCAATTGAAAGTCTATGGGTATGTTAATTTTTACCATTATGCGAGGTAATGGGTTAGACTTTCGACGTGTAGATCTTAGGATCCTTGATAGAACGTTATTTTTCAAAATTCTGAACTTTGGAACACAAACGAAACAAAAGGTTTATTTTTAGAGCAATCTCGTATGGCATTCGAGGAATAGAGTGCAGGAGACGCAAGAAGTTTATCTTGCGGTGGTAGTCAGGGGCTTAGGTAGTCGAAACGGGATAGGGAGTAGATTCACAACGAAGCCTGTTTAATTTATGAATAAATCTCTTCCTGTAATTAATATTCCTTCCAGATCGACAAGAATCCCCTAACCACCTCTCTTCGATCCCTCGGTTACCATGTCTGGAGCTATCTATCTCGGAGGAGATCTTAAGAGGATTCCCTACCCCATTAGGCCCAAGCCACAATCAATGCATCGGCTGCATCGGAGGCATTAAAGCGAGGTTATATAAATTAAATGGGACCGTGGTCCGAGAAGTCCTGAAATAACAGGCTCTTCGTGCAGACGTCGAGATAAGTCCGGACGAAAGCCACAAGGAATTTCACTAGGAGAATCTGAATAAACAATACGAACTTTGGGGAGGTACTTATGGGGACAGTGTGTTCTAGTTTATCCAGTTTTGCAACCAAAAGTAACATGTTATCATCGTGAGATATTGCATTCTGAATTAGAATATCTGCTGGATTGGAAATATTGACGTTTCGAAATTAAAAAAAATCAGAATAATCTAGCGAAAACATCAACGAGTTTCTAGGAGTCAACTCGAATTTCGAAGACCACGATAAATGACGTGTTTCATTCCTTACTGAAAATGCTACTCATAACTTCACACTTCATAATAATAATATTCCATGGACTTTGTCAGATTTATATTATGTAAGATGATCGATGTTTGATTGAATTTTTCTTACAGATCCCCCAGAAATATCAGTGGAGAGTCCCATCGTTCATTCGGCAGAAGGATTCGAGGCCCAATTGGTGTGCATTGTTCATGGAGAAAGCCAACCAGAGGTGAGAGCATTGATTGTCTTCAGTTTTTTATAGGTCTTCTTTCAGAATGATTGAACAGAGTTCGTTATAGGACTAAATGTCTGAGATGTTTTTCAATCAAATTGTAGTAATACCTATCGAATTCTAGGAGACATTGCCATTTTTACAAGCTTCGAGTGATTTGGACACTAGATTCCTAAAAATAGAATTAATCATTTAATTATATCCTGCTTCTCTGTATTGAAAAATGTGGGTTCCTGAATAACGCGAAAACTCATTTTACATTTTTCTGTCTTTCACTCGTCTCTCATGTCGTTTTAAACGGAGAGATGTATAACAACGAAGTGATAATGTCCGATTAAATGTTGAACATTTCATTCCCTCGAAATGAACACCAGTGCGGCCGAATATGTTGGACAGTAACGTCATTTCCTGGTTGAAATTGGCGAGACACATCGCAAAAAACAGCATCGAGCTGTCGTTCGGGATGTTGCTGATGCAAAACCACCTGAGCCAGGTCAGGAATAAGCTCTCCATTTGTATCCTGTATTCTTCCTGGATATAATGACATTGTTAAAACCGGCCGTTTTCATTACCGGATCTAGATCTACTAGACATGGAATTTATGTTATTTACAAAATTATGAACATCTTTCTCGAGAACTCCACTAGGAGATTAGCCTAATTCTTGTCTTTTCCAACAAAATCGTTTCTCGTGAAGGAACCTTTAGATGGTCCCCTAGCATTCCAGATATGAGACCTCTTGATAATTTCTTGGTATGCCTGAAACAGAAAGTTTTTACAATTAAACTATGAAATTTGATTTAATTGAATCAAAATATTCATGTCGAAGTCGCTAGTGATGGGTCATAGCTTGATTTATTAAAAAGTGCCATTTTAGGTAAATAGTGAGTGCCACAAGCAATGAACAGACCAACGAGTTAAAAGTTTGTCTCGAAGTAGATTCATTAGCCACTTCACCTACGTTCGAAGTTGCCGCATTGAATCCACATAAATCTGCATAATGTAGAGTCTTATCGCCCCGAATGCAACAGATTAATAGGCCACGAACAACGCAAACGTGTGTGAATAAAATTACTACGGAAACTTCCTGAAGCAAGCATTTCGAGGGCTCAAGCAAGAAAGATCTTCAACTGAAGGAGATTATGGCGAAAAGTCAACAGAGTGGCTTCTGGAATCAAGAGGTTGGTTTCAAGAATATGAAGGCAGAATGTTGATTTCAAACAATGACTTATATATTTTTATGGTCAACACCAGACTCCATTTATTCTGGTGCTTTTCCATCACGAAGTATTCATTTGGTTTATCCTTGCTTTATGACATATTTTACTGGTGAATTAATGTCATAATTGAACCAGCTTCAAACAAGTTTCGATTGAATTCAAGATCTGACGGAATTGAAGGAAACGTGGTGCTCGTAGCCTTAATTAACAACTGTTGCTACTACATCTGTGGCGATGGCTACACAATTCCAACCATCGGTCTGTATCCTGTTAATGCATCAGAATTATAGCGTATTAGGCTGTAATCTGGTTAACATTGCATAATATTAAAGGCGAAATATAATAATCCACTTAATCTTCGTATCAACCGAACACAATAAACCGCTGCTTGTCATGGTATGGAACTTGCTGCAATGTTCCGAAGCCGTCAGGGCCGGCTCTTGTGGAATCCAATTAACATTTTTCGAAATTCTCGAATTTACTCATTTTCAGGCTTGCATCTCATTGGAGCAAACTATAACTGCTTCAGAATAAGATGCTGATGCTCTCCTGTGCTATTCCTTGGGCCTTTCCCAGAAAAAAGGTTTTTCTAGCCCAAGTTTGTTAAATACTTGTTTCGAACTTCAACTCCATGTATCCCAATTAATGGGTTATCAACACTCTTGAAAGCTACAAATGTTGCTGTTGTGGAGCGATTATATTTTTCATTGTTTCCGCAATGAAATTCAATATCTCTGATCTCAAGAAGGATTATCGTTTATTAAATTAAGTTTATATTCACCTTCTTCCTTTCGAATCAAATGCGAATGAAATGGTATTTCTGGCGGAGGAGTGACGCAATAATATTCCTGAATCTGACTGGAAACCATTGAACCACGGACAATGGTTACTGATAGGAAAGGGATTTAATTGACCCAGGGCGAGGATACATAGGGCATGGATTAATTCTGCGAACATGAGAATAATGGCATTAGGAAACGTGATTCAATCGGGTCCGTGTGCATGTGGATTACATATGGTCGTATTTCCTTCGAACGCTGCCCTAGGGGGTGCTGTGCCCACGAAAGAATTCTGTCTATCGAACAAAGACCCTATTACACCTTGTGTGCGTTCAATTATAACATATATTTCTTTCCTTATGCTTAATGGATCTTAAAAAAAGCTCAGACTACTTCGTAGGTTTGTCAGATGAGGAAGAATAATGCTTAATGCCGTCAATTTTCACTTGGAACTTTCTATTCTTACTGTTTCTTCATTTTGTAAATCAATCCAGGTGCCAGATTTTTTCGAAAGGTGTTTCTACATCTACTCGTAAGATTGGGTTTTTGAAGGAGATTATTCCTTCAGTCTGTGAAGTATTAAGTATTAATCATATTTTTGCAAACGTAATACGGCACTGTCTGCACGAGAATCTAATGATTTCCCAACGGTTTGCGTTCATTGTGACGAAAAATCCAACGAGATGAAGGGATGCACGAACTATAAAAAATGCCCAGGAGATTATTTCTCGTCAACTACGTGAGAAAAAAAGTAGAAGAGATTATTTTAGAGAGAAATCTCTCTATTTCAGATCTTATCATGAAACCATTGTAAACTTTGAAAAGTGTACACAGAATTTTTGTTTTCAGAAATGAGATTCAAAACATGAAATTATCTAAGTAATCTTGAATTAAATATGTCCATTTGGCTGTTCATGAATGAATGTTTATAGTCCATGGTCCCAGAGTTGTCTGACGTAACTTTTTTTCACATGGCTGATTTTTATATATGTTTTGTAGAATATTTTTTCTAAAATAGTGTCAGACACTTTCCATGGGCCAAAACTTTTGTCAGATGCTTTCAAGCTCCAAAAAAATTAATGAACTTATTTTCACATTTCTAATTTTTGAATATGTTATTGGGGTAACTATCAAATTACATCTCATTAGTTGGACAAATTGTAATGACCAAACATCCCCTGAACACGAAAACTATTCAGCTGAATAATATTTGTGATCAGGGGATGTTTAGTCACTACAATTTGTCCAACTAATGAAATGTAATTTGATAGTTACTTCGATAACATATTCAAAAATTAGAAATGTGAAAATAGGTTCATTCATTTTTTTGGAGCGTCTGAGGAAAGTTTTGGCCCATAGAAAGTGTCTGACACTCATGATACTATTTTAGAATTAATATTCTACAAAACATATATAAAAATCAGTCATGTGAAAATAAGTTACGTCAGACAGCTCTGGGATCTTGGACTATTATTTCCTGTGTATGTTTGCTATGAATCATGTTCTGAACTTTTTTGTTTTTTTGAAATTTTCAGGCTTTTCTGATGTATAATTTGTTTCAACTATGTTAGAATAATTCTGGTTTTTTGAATTCCCGAGACAGGTTTACGCTATTTTGATCAGGAGGCAACCATAACAAAACAAAATTGCTCAAAGTGCCGAAACAAGTTAAAAATCACCGTTGCGGAATTATGAGATCCGTTCGGCAGCGGGTCTTGCGCTTTCACAATTGAACAATTATGATGCGATTTGTACTCGAGAAGCGAACGAAAGAAGTCGTCGAAAATTAAATTTCCAGAGCCATAACGCGACTGCTTTATTGCTTCGCCTATAGGAGCTAAACAAATGGAACATTGCTGGAAATTCTCGAGGACGCCCCTCAATATCTGGGAAAGTTGCGATATTCGTTGTCATAATAAGGGAAATATTACAGTCGAGAGTTTGGAACGTTTCTTGAAGTGGTCCCTGCTAGATCTGCCGTAGTTGGGAGACGTAACCTTCCGCTTTGTGATGCTGCAGTCGAGTGTTTTTCATTTGGGGGAGATGCTCTCAAGTCGGGATTAGACGGATTCAACTTTCAACATTATTCTGGATCCGTATCAGGTGACGTCGCTGATCGGGTCCCCTCGAATTCAATTGCTGCATTCGCTGGGATTAAGCTAGTTTTCAGCGCTCGCGCTGAATCGCCTTTATTGCCATAGAATCTTGTTCCGCCATTAATGAAAAGTTGAGTCTGCCATTAAACGTTAGTGAAACCAGATGTATACCAAAATATTCGCCTCTTCCCAACTTCAACCGATTATGGAAATAAGGCAGCTATCAAATATTCAACATTTTTCACAGTAAGGAACTTCATAATAAATTGTTGAACAACTTGAAAATTCTTTTCAATATTGGAATAAGGCATTTCAAATTCATGAATTCATGTTCAATAACTTGAACGCCGGGTAAATGTATAGATGTTTCAGCTCATAAAAGAGTTTCTCACTGTCTGAAAAAATAATTGCTTCCAGAAGATCAAGATTTTGACCATCTAACTTTTTTCAAGTTTCTGTCCCATACTGATAAGATTATCAGTATTTTTAAAATAATCTACCCAGTTTTCAAAAATTATTTTACTCAAATGTCTCTGTATCCCTTCGAATGAATTGTAAAAAAAATTTCAAGATTTTCAGGAACTTTTCAAAAGGCAAATATCTCTAGAAAAGTTCGTCACTCGAAGGTAACCATGAAGTGAATATTCAGAAGGAGCTCTAAGTTCTTTCGACAAAAAAAAATCGCAAGGTTCTGAGCTGAAAAATAGAAAACATCTGGAAATTAAGTCTTTTGCAAGAGGTATTCTGGAGATATTGTTTCCTGCAACTTGAAACTAATCATGTCTTCTGCGAAACCCACGTTTTCAACCGAGAGGGATTAAAGAAAGTGAACAGAAACCCTAACCGACTTATTGAAGGAAGCTTTTGAGCGCCCCGAGAATGATGTGAGCAAATTAATTAATGATACTTCCAATAATATAATGAAGGCGGGCGCTCTGCCTTGAGCATCTTTGTGTCGGATGAAATGAGATAATTTCTTCCTGTTTTCCTCGAAACTTCTCGGGAATATTAATTTAATATTTCCGTTATGAACTTAGGAAGTCAAATTCGAATCAAACCGCCAAATTCCAGTCGCATTCAATCACGAAATATTAGGTTTTCGGGCTTTTGTTTTGTTTTGGCATATTTTCGGCAGGCAAGTTGCAATTCAGCAGATGATGAATGAAAAAGGTCATAAACGGAATTTTTTCGTTTTAATTCTTGAAACACATAAAAATTCGACTTATTTTCACAGGTGTTATGGTACAGAGACACCATGCAACTCGACACGACGGAGCGAAGAATAATGGAGTCACGTGGGTCAAGACATACCCTGTTCATCAGAAAAGTGCATAGATCAGATTTCGGAAATTACACATGCGTGGCCGATAACCAATTGGGAAAAACGAGAAAAAGCGTCCAACTCACAGGTAGTAGTCGGTGGAATTTTTCCTTAAAAAAATTCAAATGAATAATCGCTAGAATGTTCAATTTCATGGCTCAATTTTTTTTTAGGTAAACCTAATGCTGCGAAGTTCAGCAGCGCGTCGAAAGGCAACTGGAAGGATAGTTACAATATCAGCTGGGTAATTCAATCTCTGAGTCCCATTGAAGAGTACAAACTTTTGTTCAGGAGGTTGCCGGACTCTATGACAACTTCTGAAGACGGTCATCCTCAGCCCCTGCATCATCAAAGTCAAAAAAAAATGTTCTTTGGCAAAGTGAGTACCTATCATTGATACATACAACCATTCCAACATTCAGAACCATATGAAAATATTTGAACCATATTAAAATAAATAAGGAATCTTTACAAACAACTTCTCAAGTACTCCTATAGAATCTTAATTCGTTGTTGAATTTGAAATATTTTTTTTTCATAAGATGAAAGCTAAAACCATTGGCTTTATAATGGGATGTCTTACGAAAAATTAACTAAAAATTCAAATATTTTATTGTTATTATTCGAATAACTGTGAATACTCAAAAAGTTACCAATCGTTTTAGAAATTTCAAGAAAACATTGAAAATTTTTTCTTCAAGAAAAGTCCGAATAATGAAATCGCTTCTGTCCACAGGAGAACAGGACATACAGTGCCGTGAGTTACAGCAGTGGCACTTATGTTCACGGACGACAATACATCGATCGCAGGACAGACTGGAGGGATGTCATACTCCCCGCACCCACCCCCTCTCAACCTACGGGAATCCAGACCATGAATTATATAATACGTGGCTTAGATCCCGGTCAAAACTACGAGGCAAAAGTGCAGGCGAGGAATAAATTCGGATGGAGCCCCTTCTCGGAGAGTTTCACCTTCCAGACCACAGATTTGGGTAGGTTGATGGAATCTGTCCATTTTTGGCTAAATATGGGAAGGGGAGTCGTAATGTGAAGGTTTAAACGTACCAGATGTACTTTCGTCAGTGCAAATTGATTTGAAGGTTTTTCATATTCTGATGTTCAATCTAGACACCCTGGATATGAATAAATTTCAGAGTTTGAAAGAAAGTAACAATTTATTTGTGCCATTCCATAGTCGCGTCTATACATATAGTTCAAAATAAATTAAAAAATTCAAAAGTATGAAACAGAAACTAGCCTCAATCCACTCCTTTTCCGAGACCCAGAAAATCTACCTAACATCTAACCTAACCTAACCTAACCTAACTTGACCTAACCTTCTCCGAAACCCCGAAAATCTACTGAACAAAATCTTTTGCACCTGAAGAAGAGACTGTTCAGTATCATGCTTCTGGAGAAAGTTGACATAAAATTTTCAGCGATCATCACATATCACACAAAATTCAATCTTCTGGAAAATAATTCTAAGTACATCCATATGTCGAGGAGGTACATATAAGATGAGGCTGACGTAGATCTTTCCTTCTTATTCTTGCACATCTGCTTCTGAAGCATTTTCATTCCAAAACTTGCTCGTTTTCGAATTTTGAACTATCCTGATGATTAATTGTTAACATCAAAAAGATAAATGCATGAATTACGAAGGAAGAGAGAAATATTTATTCTGGCGAGATTTTCGTTTCAAATTGGAATTTCCTGAAAACGAAGGAAATTTAAAATTTTATGGAACGGACTTACTGAAATATATTGAATTTTTTTCAGATATGTCCTACCCTGAGCGACCCCAACTTCCCAGTAATGTTTACAATGGTAAGAAAATTAGTTAGTTTCAAATTGTAAAGAAAATCTAACTTCTTTTCTTATTCTTCAAATCTTCCGAAACCTTTGAATTTCCACATTTATGAAGTAAATCATATATCTGCGTCTTCTATTTTTGGCGTAGAAGTCCAAGGAGGCAAAGATCATGGATTTAATCAGTTTCATGAATATTTTACTCACTTGATTCGCTTCTTTTATGGATATGAAGACCAAAAACATGAAAGTTACCCAATTTATTGTTGGTTAATTTTCAGATTTTTGGGGATTCAGATCCAATTTGAATTAAAAAATTTTCATCACCTAATCCTGGATTCAAATTTAACGTGATCTTTTTTTTTCTGCAGAGAACGAAATCCGCGACATGGGCATCAGGATGTACGGATCCTCCAGCAACAAAATCGCCACGTGCACACTACCCTACCTTATCGGAGTCCTGCTCAGAATCCTCGTCTAAATTTCGACGCCCTCATTTTTCATGTTCATTTCTCTCTTACAAATTCACTGAATAGGTTGAACACACCAAGAAGTTTATGTCTCTGCCTAGAAATACTGCATTGAGTGCGGTAACTTTATACACGGTGGCTGTCGGTGTTCTCATTGGTTCTCACATAGAAGCGCTGTCATCGCATTTGTTTCTTCACATTTTTCTAAATCACATTTTGATGTCGTTTCGTCATTGAATAAATTTCAGGTTGAAGGTTTTCGAAATAGATTAACAGGACCGTCTGAAACAAATACTGTGACAGCAACATATTCAGGTTTCCGTTGACTGGTAGCATCTAGAGGTTGGATTATATTTGTATGAAACTGGTTATAACCTAACTAGTATCTACTATGTGATTGAAGCAATTTCACTGTTTGATGTTTTAGCTGATTGTACTACATGTTCTGAAATTTCAGTTTCGAGTAGATCAGGCTTTTCAATGAGAACTGTTTCCGGATGTTTTCCACCATTTTTGAATTTAAATTTGCTCTCGAGTCGGTTGAAAAGCCCGATCAACTTCTTATTCAATTTAGGTATTTGACAAATGTTAGGACACCGAGTGTGCAGAGGATCCTTACGATGGGAAAAGTACGCTTAAATAAGTTAAAGAGTTCGTTGAACGATGGGGAAACGGTGTTTTAACATTATTTCGTTACCCAGAATGTTTTTGTCGAAGGGTCCAAATAGCCTCAACTTCCACAGTGTTATTTTCCCATTTATGCATTCCTGTTTCTGGAACACAACACTCCAAGAATTTTGATCTTCGGAGAGGAATAGACTTTTGGAATTCTCGTTATACTCACAATTTATTGTTATTTTTGGAGACCATGTCCGATCTGAGTAAAAGTACCTACATACTGCATACTGAGTTGGCTGACACTGGCTTTAAAAATTACAATAATTGTTAATACATTATATTATCCTCATAATTTGATTGACTTTTCAGTTTGTAGTCTAATATTTTCCATTTCGTTTTCCTGTCTAAAAAATATTTTGCTCAGTGTTTGTTTTCCATATGTTTTTGTTGATTCATGTTTGAGCTAGGCAAGTACCTACTTAGCTTTTCATCTGGGAAACAAGCCATTATTTTTTTTTAGTACATCTATGTTTGTTTTCGTTATGTGAAGTGGGTTTGTCATTTTTTTTTCTACATAATATCTATTTCTGGGAATCATATTCGAATTGCAGAAGCAAGAATGCATAGATAAAATTTAGTCTTTCTGAAGAACCTTACCCCTGTCAACCTGCCACATATACGTACTCATCTACATGCTAACTTTATGTAAATATATAATACGTAGTGAAGACAGCTTTTGGAATATTTCTATTTATTCTGTCCGCAAGGATGAACTGTAAATATTTAAGTGTATTGAGAAATAAGAGCATTATATCTTGAGGAGAAAGAACGATCGGTGTTTGATGTGTATGAAAATAAATGAGTCGAGCGAAATGTGATGGATGGGACCTTGAATGGAAAACTTCTGTATTAGCTAGAAGAAATTATTTTTACTATATTATATATTTAAGCAGCTTATAAGTGTCGTGATACCATAAAGGATAATCATATTGATTTAATGTTAGTTGAACAGACCACCTGATTGTTGGTTTTCAGATATAACACATTCTTAATTTTTTTCAGATTGTGTGTATGAATATCTTCATAGGATAATTCTGTCTTGATGTCGGGCACGCAATATTAAGACCTTCTTGTACATTCCAACAATTACATGTTACCTTTCCTCCAGTCACGTTGTTCACGTTTTTGTTATCCATATTTTTCATTCTGAGTATCGAAGTGTGATTTGAGTTGAAGAAAAACATTTTCATGAATCATGTGCTGACTGATACTTTCATGTTACATCTTTTACTAATTTAAAAATGCTATTTTCTGTAATAGTTTTTAGAATTTAAAGAATGTTCGAATTAAGGGAAGAAAAAGAGTATATTAATAAACCATGTTTATATTGTAAATGTACTTTCATGTTTCCTACTACAATATTTTCAGATTTTTATGAGCTGTGCGTTCTCGGTAAGTACTTGGTCACTAAAAACTCGACGAGGCTGAAAGTAAGACCAATTCAACGTATTCGATGAAGCCCAAAATTTTAAATTCACTCGGTTTTTCTATGAAGAAGATTCCGCTCTCAAAAAAAAATCTGGTTTCAGCCTCCAAATTCAACAATTACGAGGTCAACCGCTCACAAGATGAAAGGGTTGAGAGACTAACACTACAATTTGACTTCCTCGTATTATATTAAATGAATCATTCAGTCTTCAACATGTCTGGATATTTAGACCTCAACTCCTTCATTCGAGCTTCAGGAATGGAAGATCCGGATATGTCAATGGTTTTCAACTTGGGAGCGGCTGTCTTGATCCCTTCCAAGTCCAGTTCTTGCAATGGATTACCCCTCAAGCTCAACTTTTCCAGATTCGGGAGTTGGTCCAAGTCTTTCGTGCTGAATTTCGTAAACTTGTTTTCCGCCAATTCTATTTCTCTGACGTTCTTCAGGGGTGCGAAGGCGCTTTTTGGTATTGCTGTCAGTTCGTTGGTGGACATGTCGAGTTTTTCTAGGAGATGGAGACCGTTGAAGGCACCTTCTTCAATGGTTTCGATGTGGTTTCGTGATAAATCCAATACTTTCAGTTTCGTCTCGTTGAATAGATTTCCAGGTAGGCTGGGGTAGCTATTGTCGGTCATGATGAATATTTCTATAGGAAGTGTTCTTACTATTTCAGGTCGCAATTCCCTAGCAAATATGTGTCTGGCAACAAATTCCTTCAAATTGGTTGCTCCTGGAATCGAAAAAGATTTTGATAGTTTGGCGAAGAAAAGTAGATACTTCAGAGTAACACGTCCTCTTTGTTATAAAACTTTTGCAATGACAAGGTATAAATGTCCTTGCTCAAGAATTATGATTCTCACAGCCCGAAAAAAAATTGTTGGGATAAAAAATTTAGATTCTCAATGACAGGAAAACAACTATTCTCCTTGATCAGGGGTCTCAAATTTTAACTTCGAAGTGGGAATGAACTTACCTTCAAATAAATGATCGATATCCACTCCATCAACATCGACTGTACAATTCAAAAAAACGATCTTTTTCAACTTGGGCAACTTGGACACCATTTTTCCATCCATTCTTGTTATGTTACTGTTGATGATTTCGAGTATTTCGACACCTTTAATGATTTCAAATATTTCATGATGCAATGGTCCGTTGTAATCCACAATTGCTACTTCTGGATGCAAATGAATGTGTACTGGGTCGCATAGTACCGAAGTTAAGGTTATGCAAAGGAAACCTACTGATATCTGCCACCTGAAAACAAGATATGTATTACTTTCGGAATTAAAAGATTTAAACCTGGTGAATCCTCATGAAACCTTAGAATCTGCTAAAATCGTCAATATTCCTCGAATCATTGTTCAACTTACATTGTTTAAATTGTTTAAACCTCACTACACCCACTGAATAGTTCAACAGGAATGCGATCTTGTGTTGTTTTATCCAATAAATATCCCAGCTCATACCATTCTTGTTATTTTACACACATAAAAATCTTAATAATTCAATAATGATAACCTTTGAATTCAAGATGTCTTTTCGATTAATCAGCATACCATTCTCAAATAAAATTGTTTCTAGTGCAAGAGTTATCATCGAATTTATGTTAAAACTCATGTAACTGATTATTGCGATGTTTATGAACAATTGTTCGAGTTCCCGAAAAGATTCCTTGATGAGCATTAAAGTGTTGGAAGGCTGAACTACAGAAAAAATGTTCATGCAAAAAAGAGGTGGTTATTTCTTCAACATTGAATAAAGTACACAAAATGAGTGCAAAAGTCTTAGCGGATATGAAAGTTTTGATGAAGCACATACTAAATTTGAAGAGGTACATCAAAAGATAAGCTCCGTTCCAAAACTTATTTTGTGATACAATGTACAGCAGAGTTGGCCAAGAGGTCAACGAAGAGTGAATGAAGTAATTGAAAAAAAATTTTTGAATGCTGAGTGAAAAAATGCAGTGCAAAATATCCACCCAAATACATAATACAGCATGAACATTGTGTGTTTTATTTTTTACGTGTAAATACAAAATACTTATAAATGTTTTGGTAAAATGTTTTATTTTTTCCTCTTCAACTCTACCTCACCGTCGTCCGCAAAAAATGTTTTTGAACACTAGTAGACCTCGGAGGCCAAAAATTTAGCCACCCCTGTTCTACAGTGTACCAATTTTAAGTGGGTTATCATAACATCAAGATACTTGAATTTAGTATACTGTTGACAAAATCAATTGGACCGTGCAAATCTACAGGATAGAAGATTTCACATCTCAAATGTATTATCATTCATTTTGTTTACTTTCATTACATCATTACATTCATGAATCATTCCTGCTTTCGCTTGAAATGTATTCTGGAAAAATTTTGAAACTCTCAAGAATTTTAGAAACCATTCTTGCGGGTTCCTATAAATGTTCAATTGATCATGACATGATTGAGTAAAGATTTTTTTGATCAACAGTCCAGCGATACTTAATAATTCGTGCAAAAATCTGAGGACGAATTTAATAATTGGGTAAATTACCTAATTCCGATTGAAAGACATCAAGCACAATATAAAGTTTATTATATTGCATTCAAAACATCTAAACCTTTCATAAACACTTTCAAGACACCAACAATCTCAAGTTTTGTCACGAATTTCCGGTATTTCAACAATAAGTATATAATTCAAAGGTATAAAATCTAAACTAGCAGCCATGAAAATATTATAGTCATCTCTCTGAAATATACATCAATCAATCTATATGAATTACTTTGGTATCGAGGATTGCAGGGGGAAAAGTTCTCCGAATTCCTATAGCTTTTTTCATTTATACTGAGAAATAAATTTGGACATATAGAACTCATTTTTGTTTGAATTAAAGAATACCCAAAATGATAAAAAATTTGGTTATTGTTGGCCTATGAAATTTTTTACTGCAGTTCGCCTGCGAACAGATGAAAAATAAAGAAATTCGGTTTACTTTTCCTCTGTAGGCTTAACACTATTGTAGCTATTTGTTACAATAAATATGTAGTCTCTATTTATGTCATTATAATGTTTACAGGCACAACAACCGTAACAATTCTGAAATACCCACCAATATATCTCCAATATATTTAAGACAACATTACAGTCACATGTAAGAATCATAAAACTGATAATTGATTTTTCTTGAAAATAAAAGTATCAATTTTTGAAGCAAGAAAGATGATTGCAATTGGTTTTTAGTTTTTCGAGGAGTAAACATCTTCAGAGATGCTTCCAGAGGAATATTCATTATCATCAATCCAGTGATGGATTGCATAAGATGAATTCGACTAATTGGTCGAAAACAGTAAAACTATCAACAATTTCGTTATAAAAATGCTATAAAGATTTTATTTATAGATGTATACTAATTTCAAGGAGTCAATAATTATCTTATGGGAAAATTTCAATATTCAAACTGTAGTCCTTCAATGATTGTTCTAGCAATCTGTTTTGTTTTCATATAAATTAGCCTCCACTTATTCATAAGAAAAAAATCTCAAATAATGAAACTCTACACCCAAAATTAAAAACCTATCAATCAAGCCATGATGGGTCAGGGAAGATCACTGTATGAAGAATATAAAGCAAGAAGCATTTCTTCAATTTAGGAAATGATTCGACCAAAATCGGCCATAGTGAAGAACTTTTTTCATTCATTGGACAATTATTGTCAAATTTTAATTAGCGTTTTGGTATTATTTGCAGCGTTTCTCGTTCTTAGTGTTTGGAATCGAGGATTTATTTAATATTCTGAACGACTTGTATCGTGTTGTTTTCATGTTGCATCCGTGGTTGATAAATATTTCAGTTTTCATAGTTAATTTGCGAGAACCATTCCGGTCAACAAAAATAATTCAAGTGCTCCTTCCTTTATATTCTATATTCTATGGGGAAGATGCAGTCTTTCACAGAGTAAGAGGAACTAAAATTCATGAGATCTGCTTGAAAAAATAAAGGATTCTCAACTTTAAATTCTCTCGGATTTTACAATCTTGAAAGCAAAAATCTAATATGAGAATCTCATATGATGTTTCACTCAATTCGAGTCTAATGAAAAATAACCTCAAATTCACTCCGGCAGTTTATGTTTCGACTTTTATTTCGTGTTAGGAAATAGTATCTGTACCTCCAGTTCAATCTAAATTTATTATCAAGACTGCATTTTTCATTGTCATAGATTTCGTCATATAGATAAGTCTGGATTCGACCTTCGATTCGAATTGTTTGTTTTTCATCGGATTTTATCAAAATATTGATGATATAATATTGGAAGTGATGAAAAAATTATCTGAGTTTAGCTATTATGAATCCATTGCAGCAGTTTAATTTCACCTCATCCCTCAGTTGAATATATTTGCTATTCTACAACTTTTAAAGCTCATTCACCAAGATGAAAATAGTTTCATCATATAGACACACAAATAAGAGCTTCAAACCTAACGCTAAACATGAAATATGCTAACGGTATGGAATACTTTACAAATATACAAGCGCAACGATATTTTCTTAATTGAATGAAAAAGACACATAAATCAATCATACATTATTTCTTCTTGATTCTCTCTTCATTTTTCCTCAGATTAAAATTAATTCGTGTTTTAGAAACGAAGCATTTTAACGCGGTTATCAAAATGATTGGAATGTTCTGAAAGTATACATGGTAGAAAATTTTCGAAAAGGTAATATGAAAATCGTGTTGAAATAGATGATAATAAAGTGTTTCGAGGTCTAAATGAAATTGAATTCTACCGATTATTCGAACATATTTATTTTAAGAAAAATTAGTGGATTTGGGGAAAAAGGGAAAAAAATTTGAATGCAGGTACCGTTTTAAAATGGCTCATCGGTTCAGCCAGAATAATCGTAACATTGAGAAAGGAATGTATGGAGCTAGAATAAAAATATTTTTACGTATAAAAGTTTCAGGAGAAGCGAGAACATTCATTCAACATAATTTCCTGATTACCATCTACCTTAAACCGTCCATATCTTTTCAAGTAAGTATCCTATTCTTACATGAATCACACAAGAATCGGAACTGAATGTAATGAAATTTTTTTGAGAATAGGACTCTTCTTGAAGGCAGAATTATGCGAATTTGTCGGGTTTAAATGCGGAAGTGAATCCATCTCATGATTCACCGATAAATATAATCTCTATTGAATAGAAGCTAAACAATCGTCTGATCAAACTAAGTACCCAAGTCGTCAATGACACAATAGGAATTATTTCGAGTATTTGAGGTGTTTTCTGAAACGAGTGCTACGTATAACGTTTTATAACCAGCAAAAACGCATCTAAAACCTATGGAAATCTATTTTTGTCCGCACGGAAGCCCATGCCCTGTTTAGGATGCTCTGGTCGACAAATTTCAATCTTGATCACTATTGAATAATGAAGATAATAATAATTGAAAGTTTCTATAAAATTGATTATTATAAGTTTTTCGGAACGAACAAATCAATTGACATTTTTATAAATCAATTAATTTGATACTTTATTCCTAGGAGTAACGAGACCTACTGAAGATTCGAAGATTTCAACAACTGAATACGTAAGTCTTGTCAAGCAATAAATTATAATGGGTGTTTTAAAAAAATTCAGAATTTTCTCGATATATTTCGAGGTGGAACTTGTGTTCATCGATCTTCTAGTGACCTGAAATTCTCGACCAGAACATAGAAAACAATTACGAATCTTATAAAATCCTTCGCGACCTGCGAAATTGTCGTATATTGAAGCACAGCGTCTTTGGTGAAACTCAACATTGAGATAAAATGAGAAGTTGTCCTAGAACAACAGGAAGGAGACTCGAGTCCTTCTCGAGTCTCCCTTGTTGCGCCGGGACATCCCCAACTGTCATAAGGACTGGTCCGAGCCTGATGCCCCAGCAACCTTGGTGTCCCCTGATGTGGCGCCACTGCCCAGAGATCCTCCTTCAGCGCCCGCGCCTCTTCCGCCGGCTGCCCCGCAACCGCGGAACTCCAACTTGTACTAAAAATAATAATGTTCAGTCAACTTCTTGTTTTCGCTCTTTCGAGGTACAACACGTTACTTTTCACGATCTATATGATCACAAAGACAATAGCACCATCTCCAAGTGAATTTTTCAAAAACAAAGCAAACTCAACAAGACCGACATCGGGAATATTGAGAATTTCACTTGAATTCATTATTCTCTGGTAACAATGTCGCTATCAAAATTCTCGAAAAAATTTATATTTTATTTTCGGTAATTATGAAGTTCCCTGCCCAGTTATTTTTTTTTTGTATTTTTTTTTTGTGATCTTGAGGTAGGGAAAATGAACCTAACCTAACCTAACCTGAATGCGGATCGATGTTTTATTTTTTAACAATTTTTTTTCAATTATAAAAAAAAAATTCAACTTTTGGTAAGGAGAATGAACCTAACCTAACCTAACCTTGTTAAACTAAACTATATAGACTATATATAAAGCTATATCAGAGATGCATCTGAGGTAAATGGGGTATATTTATGAGTTTCATTTATTTTTTTTCTCGAAAATTACTGCCTCCCCAGAGCTGTTATTGAGACTGTAGTATCAGGAAGTCCTATAGATTCACTTTCAAAATATTTTTAAAATCGGTAGGGCTATAAAATTTATAATAACCTTATTTTCCGCTCCACAAGAGTTGGGGATATCGTATTTAATCATTTTGAAAAGTATGTAATCTTCGAGAAAAACTCTGTGAAATGATTTAAAACTCAATAACAAGTTGAATCGATCCAATAAAAATCAGTATGAGACATTTCGTCAATCTGGTCGCCTTTTTTCTAAAGTTTGGTTCTGATGTAAATTAACAAGCGCTGAGGCTAATAATTTTGTTATTTTACTCGATTTCTTTAGCCACACTGTATACGCTGCAGACCTACAGGCTTAGATTAATTTTATTTCCTGCAACTTGAATTCATAAAAATATGAATTTTCATCAGAAAATGTTATTTAAACGATATGTTTTTGCAATTTAAGTCAATATCCTCAACTCATGTGGAGCAGTTTATTTGAAAAATATGGGAACTTTAAACTCGATTATTTCCTCTTAGAAAGGATCAAATGATGTATCTGAGCCGGCCATTCACCACAACTGATTTTTCTTCAAAAAGATGTTATCACCACGATTTTGGGGAAATTTTGAATTTTCTTATCTATTCATTATGGGATAAAGGTTATCTCCTATTTCATGAAAACTGGACGATATAAGGAAAACAATGAAGAATATTTGAGTATTTCATTGTGTTTCACCCTTATATTATTAAATCTTTTTTTATTCAGAAGTGAACTTTCTAGTTTCTAGAAAGATTATTTGCAGATTTTGTTGCTAGTGACTTATTCACCGATGAACAAGTACTTGGATATTTCCAAAAAAAATTCGAAATGAGCGTACCTTTGAGTGAAATTTCCATTACTCCCGATATAAGTCTTGTTGAATAATCCTTTCACCGAAAATAAGACTCCAGAATGTCGAAAATTTTGGGACTTACTATTTTTTGTCTACATAAAGTGATTTAGTGAGTTAGAATCAGTTAAATGCATGTTGACAGCGAAAAATTGTAGACAAAATGAAAAATTCACACACTATGTTGTAGGAAGTTATATCAGATGAGCTTCATCTTAGTTTGGAATAATTATATTTAGGTCAATTTTTGATTATTGGTTTAATTTTCCTCTGAGCTGCTCTAGAGATACTAATCGGAAACAAACTCGAAGCTGCATCTGATACAAGCTATTGGTCACAACAAGGACAAAGGGCTATTTGCTAATATAGTCGAAAAAATGAGTCCTCGTTATGAGCAAAAGTATCTAATGACTACAAAGTGCTAGATCTAGATAAACAAAGTAAAGCAACAAGAAGTGAGAAAGCGGATCAGCTCAGCTTATTCATGAGGATGGAAGAATTTGAAAGTCTCAACTAGCTACCAAGCAATAAAAGTTGTGATTTTCATCGGAAGGTTGGATTGAACAAAAATTGAAAAGGGAGCTCATGTGTAAAAGTTTTCCCATTTTATTCCATTTGTCGTAATCCTAGACCTGTCGCACATCCTTTATTTTCAGTTGAGATTGTTGCTTTGCTTTATACCTCTGCAGAATCGCCTTTGTAAAATTCTGAGATTCGTGCAAAATGTCGACACTAAAGTGGAACACATAAGGTCATGAAAAGTATGAAAAAAGAGGGACATATAATAATAAGCTCCTGGAGCTGAATTCAAGAAATCGTTAAATATTCATGAACTGATGTTGAAACATGTACTGAAAATATTTGGTGGCGAATGCAACATTTCATGTATTTAACTTAAAAAGGAGAGATGAATATTGAGAAATTCGAAATGAATTATATGATAGAAAATTGAACTATGTGTACTATAAAATTTTATTATGAATTCCACCTTAGATGTCAAGTCTCTTTCAGGACGTTTTTTTTTTTGAAAAACTGAAGAGTGACAAAAATCCCCACGAATTTTACAAACAGGCGGAATCGAGCATGTGACACAGCAATACTACTAGATACAATTTTGGCAGCTACAAATGATTTTTTTTTACACATGCCTTGTCAAAATTTTTAAACTCTTCGTCAGCTGTAGGAATATAATACTGTAAAAAGAAGAGAAGAACAACATGGGATTAGACCTTTGTCAATTGAGTTCAAGATAGTCTCCTATCAAACCTACAGAGGTATTATCTGGTAAGTTGTGTTAGTGTGTTTAGTATGAGATTGTCAAAAAGATATTTCTCAATTCGTTAAAAGGCACACAAGTCGGTAAGACAAGAAATACCCTCCGGTGTTGTTATCTCGGCAGTGTGGAGTAGCTATTGGCTAAGCGCTGTAACGCTTGTGGACTCAGTTGGTTGGGCAAAGGACCATCCCAAGGACCACAAGGTATTTTGACTCTTCGTGGCATTGTTATTTTAAACTAAATAAAGTGAGAATGTTTATCTAAGTAAAGTGGAGAATTGTAACTACGAGTAAGCGATGGTTGGGTAGAGTGTGATATAGAGCTAGGAACGTTGCAGGAGCGAAATCAAATTCGGGTTCTTATGAGAATTTTTGAACCAAGAAATATTTTGAGTTGATGAAAATGTTGCCGGGATCATCTAATCTAGGCAAGTAATCTAGATACAAGAATTAAATCGCTGAATCATCAATCATGAATCAGAATCCCGATGACCATGATATCTTAAGATCAAAATACACTAACAGAGTCAATAATGGTTTGATAATTTTATTTGTAACATATCATGAGCTCCTGCAGTATTCCTACTTGAGAAAATAGTGAAATGTAGATAGAAGATAGTATAGAAATTCTACGTCATTTACTACGAAGTCTAAGAGTGAAAAAAGTTTTTTCGAGTATGTCGACTCAGTAAGCCAACTCACCTTTGTAGCACATTCGAAACAAGTTGTAACAACTTTAGAAATAACGTTCATGAGATTCTTTGTCTCCTGTATCACATTGTCCACTTTTGTAAAGGTCGCAGCCTTACCAACTGTGTGATCCTTTACAGTGAACTGCAGGCGCTGAACGAAAGTGGGCACCTTATCCAGGTTCTCCAGCAGTTCCTTTTTGTTCGCTCCGCCAGGAACCTGGAAAAAAACTTATTAACTCTCATTCTTCTTGAAAATTACAGCTTGTCGAGTTTTTTTTCGATCTGTTAGCTTTTCTCGAACTTTGACGCTTTTCAGAACTTCATGACGATATGAAACTAGTTGTAAAAAGTAACTCGCACGATTGGTCATCACCTTGTCGTGGTGTGTGAGCTTAAGTAGTTGTGATGATCCCTGAGAACCATGTTCTTAGGACGAGCAACGAAACCAAGAATGACCAGAACCCCTTTCTCTAGTGTGTAGTTTTGCAGCACAACTATCTATTGATATATTTTCTGGGAGATTTTTGCATATTCTTGATAATTTTATTTGAGTTTTTTTTTCAGTCTCTGGAACAAGAAACAATTAGAATTTTTTTTTTAATAATAGAAGAATGGCCCCTGCGTAATGATTTGAGCACTTTATTGTCAGGGGCCAATAAAAAATAAACACTTTGAACTCTGAAGCGTAACGTTTCGGAGTCTAAATCAGACTCCTTCGTCAGGCAATTTTTATTTTCCATACAACTTCACAGAATCGTTAGAAAAAAAAGAGAAATCAAAATGTCGTCACGATTCTGTGAAATTGTATGAAATATAGAAATTGTCTGACGAAGGAGTCCGAAACGTTACGCTTCACAGTTCAAACTGTTCTTTTTTGTTCATTGTTCGACAACAATTTCTTGTCGTAATGTTTTGGCCCCTGACTAATTGGTGCTCAAATTTTTACGTGGGGGATTTTCTTCTATTATTTAATTTTTTTTTAATTGCTTTTTGCTTCAGAGACTGGGGAGAAAACCCAAATAAAGTTTTCAGGAATTTGTAGCACAAATGTATGCATATATTCAAATTTTATGAACCTGAGTTTGTGTTCTTATAAAATGGATATTCAAAAAGTTACAGGGTGCTTCTCATGGAATTATGGTAACGATGAAACTTAATGAAACAGGGATTTTCTAATTGAGCGTATAATTTCTTTCGAAAAAAAATTTTTCAACAAACAGCGTTAGTAAAAATTCACCAGAAATTCTCAATTTTCTCACCATGAGATTTCATGCATATTTTTTTTTTCTGGGGGCCACTTGAAATCACAAGTTCATAAAACCAGAGTTGTAGATTTAGACGACCTCAGAGTACGAATTGTGGCAGAATGTCGTAACATACTACAGCATGTACGAAATAATTTTGAAGAAAAATTATATGTAATCTGAGCATTTGTGGTAAATTTTTACTTAAACTGTTTGTGGAAAATGTTTTTCTTTCTATAAAAATTACACAGTCGCATTAAAATATCTCCTTTTTATTCGGTTTTATCGGTACCATAATTCCATGAAAAACATTCTGTAATTTTGTGGGTATCCACTTCATAAGAACAACCCACCTACCCTTTCAAAATTCCGGATAGGGTTGCAACCCTCTCCAGGAGGTAGCTAGTAAAAACAAGCTGCGTATCCTAGATCATGTCCACCTGTCATCAAAAATCGAACTGTTTTCATAAATTCTGATTCGTTAATGAGTTATTGAGGATGGACACTTCTAAATATGTATTTAAAATTCCTTACATATAAAATTTTTCGAAAGCCAAATGCCTTTGACTTCTTGGCAATTACTCTTCAACATCGCTTTGCAGCTCTTCAGAACTACAAGATGAAGGGTTGGAAAAAACCTGTTTTTTTTTTTAACAGCCCAATCCAGCGGGTTTTTTCTGGTTTTTATGTTTTTTTCGGGGTTTTATGGGTTTTTCCGCTTTTTTGGGTATTTTCAGTTTCTTCTTTAGATTTGATATATGTATAGTCTCGGTAATTATGCAGAATGAGCAGAACTGTATCGGCGTTGTGCAAAAATTTCACTTACACTTTTTGGGTCCCAGTTACGAAAAAATGAAGACGAAGTCGTCAATCCTTCTAATTAAAAAAAAAAGGTAAAGTTTGCTTCTGGAAGGTTAGTTCGAGTTTGAGCTCTGGTTTCTTAATAGACAGTTATTAGAAATGTTTTATTTCGTTAATTTCAGAATGCCCGTTCTTTCGTCAAATAGGAAGAAATCCTCATTTGAGATTGAGAGATCATTCTCATTAAAAGTATATTTATTCAAAATATGCAAATGAACCATGGCAGAACGATCTTCAAGAACATTCACAAATAAGTTTTTCATGTATATGAAGTTTGTTCAACCGAAAATTTGGTATTTTTGGAAAAACCCAATAATAGTGGGTGTTATCACTGGGTTTTGATAAGGTGTGTAAATTTTATGCCAACCCCGACAAAATGTCAAACTGACATGAAGTGATAGCAATCAAAAGAATCCTTTTCACGCGTTGTACAAAATCAGACATTTCGTAACTGATAACATGAATAGCTAATATCAAGCACCTAATAATTTGCGATTTGCGAAAATCTAACTGTCCAATCAATGCAAATGTAAATCAGACCTCACCTGATAACTGAATTGCCTGATGACCTTATACAGCCTGTTGGCCTCCTCAGCGAAATACTCGGCCTGCGTGAACAGGTCCTGTGTGGTCTTCAGCTCCCCTTCGCCCTTCGTGAACTGGTACATCGAGAACGCCATGGCCGACATGTTTTTGGCCCTCTTGACGATGTCGTTGTTCTCCTTGAAACGCAATACTACTTCAGAAATTTTCATTAAGACGTCCTGTATAAACTCATACAATTATTGAAAGAGGTTCAAACAGTATATACAGACTCATCACTTTCGGTTTTACAGAAAAAAAAGAATCAGGCCAGAAAAATCCAAACACGCTCAAACAGAATGTTCATTTTGACGTCGAAAATCTTCTGTAATATATGTGGATCCATCCTATAGGGAGTAAAAATCAGATGGAATGACGAGGGTAATAAATCGAAATCGAGGAAATTGAACAGGTTCGAATAAATTTTGGACTATAAATAATTCAAAGATAGGTGGCAGCTCACCTCCACTTGGGCACTGTTACTTTCCTGCCACTTATCTGTCTCGGCATCCATCTCGTTCGTGATCAATTTCATCTCCAACCCGGATTTTGCTATCTTCTCCTGCTCGTCCACATCCAGCCGCACGGACTTCACTGGCTTCGAAGTCGTACCGTGTTTCTAAATGGAAAGAAAAAAAAATGATCACCTCAAGTAATGACAGGGACGAGATATAAAAATAATTTTAATGCCCATGGTTCAGTTCAGATCTTAACTCCTAGGTCGTAGGTCTATTATATTTTGTTATGAATTCAGTTTGGTTTATTGTTATATTATTTACTATTATTCATTATAATTGACATATGGAACTTTCCATGTATAATTTACATAAATCTTCAGGAATATCAAATTTGAGATCAATGTTACATTTGATATTATTATTAAAGAGTTTTTTTTTGCAGGTCAATGATCCAATTATCAATATTGATGTGATTGTAATTGATTATTACTTGCTCTAGTTATTTCCCAAAATCGAAAAAGTAATGCGGAAAATACCACTTAAGTATTTCTTGTGTTTTGTTCTTATGTAAGTGTGAGTAAGCACCGACGAGTTTGAAGATAACGCATGTGGAGAGAACAAAGGATTTCAATCAGTCAGTCAGAACAAGCGGCTAAGTGAGCATTCAGAAGAACCTCCACTGCAAAATTGAACGCTTCGTTGATGGAAAACTGGGACATTTCGCAAAAGACTGCTGGACCAAGGATAAGTCTTCGACATCAAAACAGGAAAGACCAAGGATTGTTTCAGGAGACAAACTGGGTCGGATCAGAAGACTGACTTGAAACGATGCAATATTTGCGAGAAAAAAGAACCTGAGGAAGTCAACACATCAGGTAGGGTAAGTACCAAATGATCTATATAGACTTTCAGTTATAATAAAGAATATTCCGTTCAGAAGGTATTTAGATACACGTAATTCAATGAATGAGGCAAATATGAAGGTTTTAAATAAAACGAAGTTACAATCAATGCCTTATTAGAGGTTTTGGTGGGTCATTCGTGGTTCCAAAAAGTACAACAAAATTGTATCTTTCAATAAATGGAATGTCAGGAATAATATTGGAGATCAATGTTACAATTAACATTATTTTCAAAGATTTATTCGTTTTCAAGGTTTATGATCTCTTAATAGAAAATCTGAGAAAATTTCGGGTTCTCATCAAACACCTCCATAATATTCGAAGACTCAGCCCGCTTTCACAGCATTTCTTAGTTGCTGTGTTGTCTTTTTGGTTGATCTTTTATTCATTTAAATTTCTCATATTTGAATAATCGTTGGAGAAAATGAAAAGTTTCGAAACAATATCCGAATTTCCGATCGTAACTTTCGTAGAGCAGTATATTATAATAATTCTGGCACAAGTACTTTCGAAATCCATTCTTCTGGAATATTGCTGGAGACCCCATGTCTGCGATTGTTCGACTATGTGTTTTTATATGTGAAATGTTGCCAAAGCGCCTGAGTTCTCGTGCCAAACTGAACTACAGGCGTCATCTCGTTTGATAGATAATTTTTCAATGGGAAAAAGGTTTTTTCTCAAACGTACAATGAAAACTTCGACTGATAGAATTATCATTCTATTGATCACTCAATTATATCGATCGTAAATATAAAACTAATCTAATTGTTGATATTCTTATTTTTATGAATTTCAAAACGTTTGAAAAAATAGCATGTTTCACCCGGAAATAGTGACTGCTTGTCAAATATTAATATACTATTTATTCATAAGGCAAAATTAAATCGCTCTAGTAGTTAGGTATGAATATTTTTTGAAAATTCTGACTACATGCCTGTCTCTGAATGATCACAGATGAGTAAATGTGCAACAGTGATATACCTAGTGTTTCATCTTCGTAGATTTTTGGGAAGGATAGTCAATTTTTTGAGGCTATCGCGCAGGCCCCCTATGTTAAATGAATATCATAGAAGGTTTAAAAGAACAAATATACAATAAGGATCAGTTTCTTTTCATCATGAAGTTCAAACATAAAATTGCACTGCAAATTCACTCTTGTCATTTTCTACATGACGACTTGATTTTTTTAATGAAATTTATTTGACGACAGTTTTTTCCAGTGCCTAAATCAGTAAAAGAAAATTGAATTCATAGCCGTTTTTGCTTATCATATTTTCGAAGAATGCTGATCTTATCAATTTTGGTAAGGGTAGTTTCTTGAAGAATCGAAAGCGGATTCTGCACATCAAGATTCAGAGGTTGGCTTTGGGAATATTATTTCATAAAATAAGGAAATAGCTTCTCTCATTAGAATAGAGTTTCGTCGAAATAAATGAATATTCTTGAATTCTTCAACTACTCGAGAATGAAATGAAACAATATTCACTTCAATCAAGGTAGAATGCAAATTGCAAAGCAATAACAAAAAAAAATGCAGCTCTTTAACTATTTTTGAATAAACAAAACAAACTCAAAATCTCAGGAAAGCATCAGTTTACGAAAAAATCATAAACAATAATTACCACCGGCACCGTTGTTGCCCGTTTCTGCCACAAGAACATTTTGTTTACTTCTCATCAATTCAGTCCGCGCTAAGGAAACACGTCTTGCGAAGGTAGACAATCGTATGAATTGATACGAAACTGGAAAAGGGGTCCTGCGCAAGGCGCCGTTCCAGGAGAGGCGACAGGACTCTTGGCGACGGTCATGAATAATTCCCGACTGGCCTGCAGCCAGGACTAACATTCGTAATTTACAAGACGTTGGGATAGGAGGGGCCGAACAGGTTCAAAGCAATTTCCTGATGGAAGATGTGGAAATGGTAGCGAAGGCAGAATTGGCAAGTCGGTCATGATTTATTTAGTTTCGTTCCGATGAGTTGAAAGGAAGGTTGCAGCTGTCATATTTAATGAAAACTAAGACAAAGGAGACTCTATCATCGATATATCTCTTTGAGTTCACGTAACTGGAAAAAAAACTCGAAGAAAATTTCACCACAGTGTAGAGAATTTATTCGAGTGAGATTTGGTGTGATATTCATTCCTACGTAATGAAAAGAATTCTTTTATGTCCGATCCAGGTAAACTACAGGAGATGAAGGGAAATGATCAAGTACAATTTTGTAGAGTTCGAAAAAATGAATGAATCAGACCGCGAGTTTCAGCTAGCATTCATATAATTATGTATTTTGAGTTGAAGACGCCGTTTTTAAAAACAGTTTTATTTGAGAACAATGAGATGATACAACTATGCTTCACTGATACAATTATTCTTGAGAGATACAATTATTCTTAAATGACGATTTATTTTCATGCCTATTTATACCTTCGGTATTTACGATGCATTCAGCATAAGATAAGGGACACGTCAGCTAAAGTTAATATGGACATATTCAATAACGAATGAGGTTACAATGTATCGAGTATACAGGGGGTGTATTACGTAATTATATAAATCAAATCGAGTTTAAGGAAGACTCACCCCGGGTCTCGGAAGAGACATGTACACCTGCTTTTCCGGCTTGCCTTGACTGGTCTCCAGCACATCCTTAACGATGGTCGTTACGTCCGACACCAGCCATTGATACATATCGGCGAAGACTTCCAGGTTTTCCTGGGCAATCTTGCTTCCGGGGTAGGCCGCCAATGTCTTGGCCGCTGTTATGACCTGGGGACCGTACACGCGAAGGTTGATCTCGGTGAATTTCGCCGAAATCTGAAGAGTTTCCGACACTGCCACGTGCCGAAGGAGTTTACACACCTGCAGAAAAAAAAAATAGTTCATTTCTAACCACGGAAGGTGAACCTGGGTAAATTCCGTGAAGGAACTGGAACGCTGGCACCTCAGAACCTAAGAATAACTACACTGCGCAAAAAAGTTAACGCACATCATGGAAATCTCAAATTTATTCTACAATTGAAGGTGTTCTCAATGATAATTATTTTTATCAGAATTATGCATGCATATGTTATCCAATTTCAACGTTTTTCTTCAATACAGATGTTTCTTCCCAGCAGGAATAAAAAAAGATGATATTATCAGATTTTCAATGAATTGGCTCCATTCTAAAATCAGTTGTTCTCGATCAATTCTAGTGATCAATAGTTTTTCTTTCGTTTGATTTTCTACACTCTATCGCTATGCAACGCGAAACACGCAATTTGGCCTAAGAGGAATGTGTCCAAGCGGTAGTTTTGCGAGAAGAAGGGTGGACATACACAAGAATTGCAGAAAAGTTTTGAGTTTACCATACAAGTGTGTCTAGAATGTTGCAGCGATTCAGGGAGACAGGTATGAATGTCCGAAGACCAGGACAGGGTGGACCACGGATAACAACTGCCATTCAAGAACGTTACTTGAGAGTTTCTTCGTTGAGACAACGGTTTGCAACCGCTCGCCTCCTTCAAAATCAGCTGGAGCAAACTCATGGGGTGCAAATTAGCACTCAGACAATAAGAAATCGCCTTAGAAAAAATGATTTAAGGCCTCATGTCGCGTTTGGATTCTGCGAGAGAGCATATCCATTGGGAAGAGGCCGATTGGGAAAGAGTTCTCTTCACAGATGAGTCTAGATTCTGCCTCTACCATTGTGATCGACGTTCCCTTGTAAACAGACGTCCACATGAAAGATATGCTCAGTGCAATTTCCTGAATACTACTGGTTTCGGGGGAGGATCGATTATGGTAGGGAGTGGAATATCTTTGACTGCTCGCACAGACCTAGTGGTCGTTGATAATGGAGCTATGAATGCTGATAAGTATATAAGGAACATTCTTGAAGATCATGTGGTACCATTGGCCCCATACATTGGTGAAAATTTCATTTTTATGGACGATAATGCCGGACCCCATCGTGCGCGCATCGTTCAGGAGTACCTTGAAGAGGTTGAAGTCTCTCGAATGGAATGGCCAGCAAGAAGTCCAGATCTCAATCCGATTGAGCAGGTTTAGGACAACCTCAATAGAAGGCTGAGAAGTTCAGAAAATCATTCAGCTACTCTTAATGACTTAGGAATCCAACTCGGAGAAATCTGAAAAGGATTAGATCAGAACATTTTAAGATCACTCATTTTGAGTATGAACCGTTGTTGCAGAGCTGTAATTAACGCAAGGGGTGGAAATACCAAGTATTAAATCACTTATCAGCATTTCAGTATTTTGAAAATTGTTCATTTTTCTTCTTTCACATGAGATTCGGTGAAATCCTGAATTTTTCTTCCATTTAATGTGTCTTGTTTCGTTAAAAACCTACCCGAGAGAACAAAAAAAATAAGTTATAAAGTCAATATAGAGTTAACTTTCATTAAAATTGAGATTTTTCAGAATGTGAGTTAATTTTTTTGCGCAGTGTATTTGCAGAGACAGAAGAACCTGAAATGAAACTGATTCGAGATATTCAAATCGCTCACCTCGAGAATGTGATCTATGGAATCCTGGAAAGCGTTAGAAGTGTGGTGCAATCTGTTGATGTCGGATATGGAAGCTTCCTGTTTTATCATGCTGACCAACTCCAGACCCTGTTTTGTCGCGGTGCTCAGTTCTTGCGCCTGATTACTTGCAGCTATCGCAAGGTTTCGGGACACCTCTTTCACGGCGTCGATGCAAGCGCTCACCGACGCCTCTATCTCGGGAGAATGGGTGGCTTCTTCGAAGCCCATCTGGAAACACCCCCTACATTAACAAGATTCCTTCAATACATCAGAAAGGGATCAAACAGAAACATTAAAATTCCCATTCTCGAAATTCTAATCCTCCAATTCCAACGGTTAATTCATCTGACAACCACTCTCCTCCTCTTCCATTCATCACGTGAAATTTCCACCATATGACTGCGCTCTAATTGCCCTCAGGGATACGAGTGGAGTAATGCGAAAATGAGCATCCTCGTTTAGCCGGGTAACCCTTATCCTGAATGTTACGTCCAGGGGGTTCAGTGGAAATCCGGGAAAACTCGAGTTACGTCATGTTTGCATGGAAGTAACTGAAAATTATATTCAGGAAGTCGAGTTCAGTTGTGTGATCCTTTTAACCGTTGTAAATACGAATGTACCAGGGTGAGATTTATCACACTCTATTTCCCAGACATTGATATAGAATTTTCTCTTTGATATACTCCAACTGTCTTCGAAATATGAATATGAAAGGCCACTTACCACATTTGCGTACAGCCCTAGTAAATGGTCCAATTCTAATTTCAATCTGTCACTACGTTCTAAAATAGCTTCTCTATGTTCATGACTAGTGTAGGCACTATCAGTGAAGTCCTGAGTTCTTTCGAGAACAGCTTCCAGGGCGCTGGGGATTGTCTCCTGGCACGAAGGGTCTGAAAAAAATGACACTCCAATTGAACATTCCAGGAAATCATATAGTTGAGCTTTCTTTATTGGATGCCTAATTTGTTTATAAGTAACCGTAGCCTCCAGTACGGCAATATCCAATATAAATAACGTCATTTATGATTAACTCAGGAACTAAGAGTTTTCAAAGATTTAAAAAAAGTCTGGTCAGTTTCTGTTTTGAGGGGGGCAAATTTCCATCATGAGTTTGTTCCGAGAAAACCCCACCCATGAAAGTGGCCTCAACCGCCAACATTTTCTAACAGTGTAGAGATGACGAGTGTTGGATAGTTTCAAAATTATTTCTGATCTCTACACCACCAAGTTTAAATTTTCAAAATGGCAAATTATTTTTGGATTCTTAAAAACCCTTAGATTCTTGAATTTGGGCGGTTTTTTGTAGGTTCAATATATCATTATTTCTCAAATAATGAACATACTTTTTGAATTTTAAGTGTTTTATGTTCTGTACAGGGTGGGCAAAATTGGTAATACTTGAACTACATCTTTTTCCCCTTCAAAAATGTTAGACTAGACCCAGTTTTTTCAAATCTTCGGAAATTTACTGATTCTGAGAGGTCAATTTGTCGTCAGGACACCCTGTATCAATTCTTGAAGAAGATGATCATTTTTCATGAATCTGTGAACTACATTATTACCGAACAACGGTTCTTGCTTGCTCATTTCACAGAACAATCCCCAACGGTTTCAAAACCCAGAAATCTCTCGAATATATCGCGAACGTTCCATAAATACGTGTACGTACAGAGTTCCATTGTGGAGGAGAGAAGTGGAGGCGTATTGAGAACAAAAACGGCGGCAGCGGAAGGCCATTCAGGGGAAAAATGTAGAAGAAACTTCAATACCGAGATTGACGCGTTTTAAACTTGAATCGTTCATTTCTATGCGGCATTCCGGATCCCGCTTTGATATCTACAATGCGGTAAAAGGTTTTTGTGACGATCAAAAACATAAAAAGGATGAGCGAACATCCGAACCGTTCATGAGTGTCGTCAGTTAAACGATGCAGGCGAACGTTGTGAAATGATAAGGGCGGAGAAATTTAATGATCAGTGGTGCATCACGAACAAGCGGTTAAATTTTACCTTGGGATATTGGGATCTGTTGCAGATCTCACTATTTTTGAGATGCATTATCAGTCTCTACCAGCTGGATATCTTTTGTGTTTAGGGGACGTTTAGTCACTACAATTTGTTGAACTTATGAAATATAATTTGATAGTTACCTCAGTAACATAAACTGCTCGTCACTCGAAACGTTAATAGTGAAATTTGGCATCAATTTTCACTTCTCATAATTTCTAAAATACTGAACGCATTTTAAGTTGCAGCCCAGATTTTAAAAGCTCTATTCATTGACTATCGAATAATTTCTTACAGCTCCTTCAAGATCGATCAGGGTCAAAGATACAGGGTGAAACAAAATTTTGTGCATGTTTAACAAAAATTCTCCACCCCGCCATTTTGTCCGAAGACCACGGTGCTCTTATATCATGCAGTCATTTTATAAATAGCAACCATACCTCGGGACGTTTTTGAGTTTTTGTCAATAACTACAAGGGTTTCGGAAAAAAAAAATTTGAATTTTTGTTTTGAACTGACTAATTTTCGAAAATTTTTACAAATGAAGGCTTTAAAGCATTTCAAAGAAGTCTTTTAGTAGTGCTTCATGTTGTAGGAGGTATGTATACCAAGTTACCCAAAAACAATCAATAATTTATCACTTTTGAACTTAAAGTCTACTAAGGTTCAAACTTTTATCATAGACTGTTCAAAAGTAATAAATTTTTGATGGTTTTTGGGTAACGTGGTATGCATACCTTCTGGTATACCTACCTGAAACAATACGAAGCACTGCTAAAAGGCTTCCTTGAAATGCTTTAGAGCCTCCATTTGTAAAAATTTTTCAAAATCAGTCAGTTCAAAACAAAAATGTAAAAAAAATATTTTCTTCCGACACCCCTGTCGTTATTGGCAAAAACTCAAAAACGTCCCGAGGTATGGTTGCAATTTATAAAATGACCGCATGAAATAAGAGCAACGTGGTCTTCGGACAAAATGGCGGGGTGGAGAATTTTTGTTAAACATGCACATGATTTTGTTTCACCCTGTATCTTTGATTCTGAACAATCTTGAAAGAGCTGTAAGAAATGATTCTATAGTCGATGAAAAGAGCTTTCAAAATCTGGGCTGCAATGCGTTCAGTAATTTAGAAATTATGAGAAGTGAAAGTTGGTGCCAAATTTCACTATTAACGTTTCGAGTGACGAGCAATTTATTTAAAAATCAGAAATGTTGAAATTTTGGCCCATGGAAAGTGTCAGACACTTATGATGCTATTTAGAAATAATATTCTATAAAACATATATAAAAATCAGCCATGTGAAAATAAGTTACTCCATTCAGCTCTGGGATATTGGACTAAGTCGAAAGCGGTCGAACCATTCTTGCTGAGCATTTCCGAACACCGATCCGACAACTGCGATGAATGTTACGAAACGTCCTCAGGAGTGACCGAACAGTAGATCCCTGTCTACGCCATGAATCGACCCGGCTGATTTATATTCGGAACCGTGTCCTGATCTTTCTTTAACGGAACTAATTTGTGGGATTACCCTCATTAATATTCTTCGGAGGAACGTTCCAGGATAAATGGATTCTCTCCAGTTTCTTTTTCATGTTGGTAACTGGCTCTCAAAGGCGTAACGAATGTTCCACTCATTAGATATTCGGAGAGTCGGATCCGTTTCATGCCATCTGGAGGATATTGCCGCAAAAAGGAGGACGTAAAAGGCGGTCATTTCATTCCCCCAGTAATCTTCAGTTCTTCAGAAGTACTCTGCTGCAATAGCGGAACTATCATCTTCATGAAATGAGGGTGGTAAATCGATCAAAAGTTCGGACATGAAAAACTGAACTTTTCCAGCAGATAATATTCCAACACTCACCCATAGTCACTTTGCTCACTTCCAAGAGTCCCGTGAGATGCCTCAGGCAAGAATATGCCGTGGCTCTCTCGTTCTCCAGCAGCTCTTCCCTATGTATGTGGCTATCGGTGGAGTTCAAGACGCCGTCTTTCACCACGAAGTGGATGAGGTCCATCGCCCTCCGCATCTGGCAGAAGACGGTGTCGCGATTTTCCCTAGAGGAGCTGCAGTCGGGATGCCGTAAGCAAGTCTGGAAGACAAGCAGCACATATTCATTGACCTGGTAATCGTAACACTACCAGGAGGTATAGTCTTTGGCATTAAACTACTAAATGATGATCTTCTTGAAGGGAATTTAGACTTTATTTAATTTATGAAGGTTTGGTTTCTTTCAAACGAGGACACTCTGTATCTTATCTTCTTGGTTTAGAATAACACCACTGGCACCAGAGAAATTGCCCAAAGAAACTGGAATGCTAGTGGTGTCAATAATCTTTACATGTGAAATTTTTTCTTCATAGACATATTTTTCTACCTTGCTGGAAGTTAAAAGCATCATGGTGGACCTCTCCAGCACCTGTCTGGCTGCCCCCATCTGGGCCCTTCTTCTCTCGTCTTTGAGATCGTTCTGGCGATCTCCAGTCAGGTGAGCCAACTCGACCATCTCGGCTCCGAATTGACTGAACGCCTTGACGAACTCTGTGAAGTTGTTGACTGATTCGAGACGGTCCAAGCTGTGCGAGACCTGCAACATATTGAAAACGGTATTTTTTCTTATTTTCAACATCGGGAAAGCCGACACCACATGATCATACAAGAGCGAGAGCCTGAAGTTGTATCCAGAAAAGATTTCAGTACGTTCTAAGTAAAAGTATTACAGATAGTCCAAGCAAATTAGCTTCAAAAAATGGCATGCCTGGAAATAATTGGTGGAGTTCAGGAAATCGTTTTAGTAATTCTTTTAGGTCTCTAATAAAAGTAGTTTGAGCTTTGTCCCAATTTGCCAGTGGAGCATATGTCGTCACGTTCGAAAAACCTCGAAATTTTAGGACTATTTTAGGTTTTTCTCGAATAGCTCTTAAACTAAACATATAATCAAAAACTTTGTAATACTCAAAAGTGTAAAGCATTAAATTCTGTTTCTAAAAAGTTATACCGCATTGTATTGGAACAGATAGTTTCATAAATATCATACATCGAAATAGGGCAAATTTTTACTTTTTTCGAAAAAACATATTTTTTCACTATAAAACTCAAAATTCCCATGAAACTACGAACATTAAAACGAAATGTCATAGGCTAAGATTGTAGATCATCATATTGTGATCAAAACGTTGCCCTACCCCTTCAAACCATAATTTTGAATCAGGCAGTAGCTCATCCTGCTGAGTATGCTGATCATTTCATCGTAGCTAGTGCTGTTGAATTTACTCAGCAATCTCATGAGTGTGTGGATAATGTGAGGAAAGACACTGAGCTTTTTGTGATTCTGATTGTTTTAGCACATATGTGTACCAACATTTTTTACTAGGGGCTAGCAAAGGCAAGCAAGATGTTGTCTTTTTCCCTTGCAGTTTTCATCTGTTCCGAAAAACAACATTATTATTCTTTCATGTTTTTAATGGCTGCGACACTAAGTCATCATTCTTCGGTAAAGGAAAAATGAAATTCCTAAAGACGTTTGAAATCGACACAAAACTGCTGAAAGCAGGAGAATTGTTCAGCAAATCTTATGCTTCTGCCGATAAGGTCGACGAGGCAGGGAAGAAATGCATGGTAGCCCTATATGAAAATTATTTCAAGCAATTAAATGTGTTGTGTTACAAGATATTTTCAAAATTATTAACCAAAACCTCATTTGATCTTACCTCCTTTCAACTGGAGCATCACCTCGACAACACTCGCTAGGGACGTATTTACAGGTAATAAAAATATATATTATTCTTAGTAACGAATTGTATAGTTAGTTATTAGTTTGTTATTATAATTGTTTTAGTTGATTTTAAGCGTCTTCAGGAATTTAAGTTGTCCTTTACCAAGGCACAAAAACATGAATGAATAATATGTTGTTTTTGGAAACGAAGAAGAACTTGTAGTGAAAGGGAGAATAGACAATTTATCTTCATGCTTGCTTTGCCAGTCTTTATTAAAAAAAAATTGGTGCACATACGGGCCGAAGCGGTCAAAATTACAGGAACTGTAATGGGACTGCTGAGCAATTTCAACAGCACTAGCTATGATTAAATGATCAGTATCCTCAGTAATCTACTGCGCAATTTTACATTGTGAATCGGAGGGGGCAGGTTATGTTTTATTCACAAATTGTTGGTCTACAACTCTCATTCTATAACATTTCGTTGTAAAGCTCGCAGTTTTAGAGATATTATACGTTTTATAATGAAAAAATGTGTTTTTTCAAAAAGTGTAAAAATTTGCCATATTTCGACGTATGATTTTCATAAAACTTCATGTTCAAAATATAATATCGTAACACTATTTAGAAGCAGAATTCAATGCTGAACACTTTTGAATACAACAATGTTATTGATTAAGTGCTGAGTGTAGGAGCTATTGGAGTACAACCTAAAATTGTCCAAAATTTCGAGTTTTTTCGAACATCACGGCATACGCTCCACTGGGAAATTGAGGCAAAACTCAAACTACTCTTACTAGAGGCCTACATAAAAGGTTTAAACTGTTTCCAGAATTCCACCCATCATTTCCAGGCAAAAGTCTGATTTTTTTAGCCTAAGATGTTGAAGAGCAAATTTTAAAAATTTCGACTAATAATCGCGGTACAAGTGTGAGAAGAATTGTTTGGTGAACTATGCATCAATCACTTCTCTATCCATTCCATAGATGCCATCACCAGAAAATGAAAATCATGTCAGAAAGACTTCTGGCCGGTTAGCTAGTTCGAATCCCACAGGACGTAAGCATCCAGTTTCGATACATGAATGAATTCGCAATGCGGTTTTTCAGTCGGTTGGTTCCCATAAACCTGCGAACTTGATCGCAGAGATTTCACATCCGAATGAATCCCTCAACCTTTTCGTTATCTTCGAATCGAAAGTGAAATCCTCGCTTCCTCACATGTTGACTCTGACCTTTTCGCGAAAAAACGTTCAGGATGCTCCGGGCGGGCAATTTGCATGTTTCAACACGTGATTGATCGCATGCGATTCGGCGACTCGCGATAACAGGCATCGGCCTGATGGTCTGCCCGGAGATGACGAATGAGCGTTCTTGTTACAGGTGTTGCAGATTGATCGTGTTATGGTCCGAATTGGAATTTCGCCAAGGCGCCTTTTGGTGCGTGAAGCACGATTTAACGCCCGAATCGGTGCGGGGAATTGACAGAAAATGCGCAGAACACGCCGGTGAGGAAAATCACGGAATATTTGAAAGTAAACTGCTCCACAAAGGTACATGAAGTTCAGAAACTTGCCGACCAACTCATTCGTGAGAAAACAAATGTTTACTCCTTCCTTTCCTCCTTTGATAACGTTTTCAGGTTCATCCAAGTTACTAAGAAGTTGGCGACGTCCTCACGAAGAACTCTGATTTAAAAGTTACAATGCCTAGACGAATGAAGGCAATAAGTAGAGATGATGTGAATTCAAATGAAAAATTCAGGAAAATATCAAACCTTCAATTACCCACCTTATCTTTCGCTAAAAGTAATTGTTTAACAACTACGATATCCGCTAACAAAAGCACCCTGGTGATGGCCCCAAGAAGACATCTCGATGCCCGGATCAGCACCGTCCGATCAGGAACAACTTCGTCCGCAGCCTCAGTCTCTTCGCAGATTCTCTCGATGGCTCCTCCTGAAAGACATTCAATTTCGAGTTCAATTTTCCTACATACCTCTGCTGTTTCCATTAATCATCGACCATATGGTCAAGACCTAATTGCAGAAGTAAGAAAAAAACTCTCTATTTGTAATGTTGAGATTGAAGAAATTTATTTATTTCCATCAAATGCTACGATATTTCCGTCATTCATTTTAATTATTAGCTAGCAAATAATAGGTTTGTTCCATTACAAGAGATTGCCATACAGTGATTTGCTATTGCAATTGACGTAATAGGTATTTCTCTATTTCTGTATCGTAATGAGTTCATTACAGTACTGAAAGTAGAGCTCATTACAGCATTGTTTTAGTTATATTTTTCATTTTGTAGTTGTCAGTACTGACCTCCGATCGAATCAAGTTTCGAATCAAATCAATTCAAATTCCGTAATCTGTCAAATTTCGTGAGTCACACCAACTGCCAAGATGAAATATAAAAGTCACTAAACTAAATTTTTATTTGAATTTCGAGAGTATTTCACAAAACTTAACTGAAATAGAAAAAATATCGTCTATCTATCTATCTCACGAAGTGGCTTGTTTTTGAAGGAACGAGTGTTAGAATAAGTCTTCTGTACGAATATCATACATCATTTTCTATAATTCGTTGAATGTTCATCGAAATTAATGAAACATTTCCGTAAATATCGTTCAGTGAGTTTTGTATTGAAAAATTTTGATTGGCAAAACTGTTTGCTCTCTCGTTCAGTTGACAGATAATAAATAAATCCGTGGCATTAGGCCAACATGTCATAAAAAATATTACCATGAAAACTGTGTTAAGAATGAAATATTCTCACATGATTTTTTTCTACGATATGTGGCAGAAAAAACGGATTTGACACAAAATTAGAGAAAAGCATTTCCATTATTTATAATTTTCTAATTGAGTTCGTTTCAGAAATCAGAAGTGAAAACCGAAAAAATTTTCGGAAAATATTCAATTTTCGCAGGATAAATTGAAATTGAACGTCAAATCGAAATTTCGAGTGTCAAAGCCAGCGAACTGAATGCCCGTTTCCGAAGCCATCCTCGATAAAGATATCGAGTCGATGGGGAACAGTAATCAAACGAATTGGAAAAGGTTCCTATTAAAAGGAGATCTGCCGTCTTAGCGAACGAATCGGTCTGGTTTATCTCCTCCAAATAGGGGGGATTCGTATTTCGGAGGGACGATCGGCGGTGCTATTTTCAGTTTCCGAAAGCTCGAAAGGGGAACGTCTGCTTATTCGGGTTGCTGATATTTCTTTACTTCGGTCGGATTTAATATTGGGAAAAAGAACACCGAAATGTTTTCTTTGAAAAAAAGAACTTAGTTGTTTGCGCTAAAGCAATTAATCACTTTTCCTCCCTGCTGTTATTAGGTACCCAAAAAAATTTCATGGTCCCGGCAGACATAGAAAACTAACTTTGGTAATAATTAATTTTTTCTTCGTCCTGGATATGTGACTGTTCTAGCCACTCAGATGTTCCAGGTATAATTTTGCCCGTTCGAGGAAGAATTGGCGAAATGCAATATTAAGTCTTAAGAAGTTATATGAATCCTCTTAAGTTACAAAGACGTCAATAAATCAACCGAGAATTCATTTTGGACGATTTGGCGAGTAACAGCCTCTTATCGAGCGCGATACTGCATAATGTCATCGGCTGAAAACGTCTTCCTGAATAACGCGTTCTAATTACCAAGTCTGATGAATCCGACGTGCGTGACTGTATAAACTTCAAGAAGTTGGTTTCCATTGTCATGGAATAATTTATGAGGGGCATAGCTGTCATCGCAAATTCTCGGGCCTCCGGAACTCGTAAACCCGTTTTCGCAGGAATTCGGAACGTCCGAATGCGCGCAATAATGGAAAGTGAAGAATTACGTGACGGCTGTCGAAAGGAGTAACTTTGCCAATCCCATTTTTGGCAACACAACGACCGTATTTTATTTGAAGAATGCTGTGCTACTGATAACAATGTTGAGTTTGCGTTTCCAAGTCCAGAGACTTGATTGACGTGGCCAAAAGCTTCCAGAAGTAGGATAGCGATTTTTTTCTCTTCTTCTATTTTCTTGGTAACCCAAATTTTTTCGAAAATGTCCGAATATTTTTTGATTCTGTAAATGGCGTTTTGAACAAGTCGATGCCGACTTGATGCGCATAAAAATCTGCAGAATAAATAAAGACGCCTGGCGTCGCGGCGCTATCAAACATTTTTTCTCCAGGGACATACCATTTTTATCATGTCATTCGAAAGATAATTTCATTTGAACTTTTTTTTCCAACACAATTTTTGTCAATTTCTAACCGTCAGCGATCTGCAGCGTGTTTTATGTTGATTCTATTCCATTTATTTTTTTTTTCTGTATTGTGGCAATATGCCTTGCTTTGGAGACATAGATATGATTTTGTGCCTTGAATTCAAGAAGGCTAGTTTTCTCAACAATCTGCCTCTTTAAATAAGATTAAATATGTGGATACAGCAAGATGGGGCTCTATGTCACAACGCTGCCATTGTGAAGAGATATTGAGATTAATAATTCGAAAATGAAAGGACCCTTATATTATGACCAAAGTGACTTATAATGAAATAGGGAGATGATATAACTTGTGTATGGATCATAATGGCTAGATGAACTAGAATTGATTTTGTTTCGTAAGATGACGGAGGTTCTGTAACAAATTATTTTTTTATTATTCTATTCATTAAATATTATATCTTATATCAATAAACATTTTAATCAATAACAAACGAAACTTTCGAATCATATGTTCTATATACCGGCCATTATAATAAATAAGTTTTTTCATTCCCCTATTTCATTATGAGTTACTTCGGTCAAATTATAAGGGTCTACTTGGGCACATGCGTTTCTCATCTTCATTTTCAAATAGTCCAAGTTATTATACTCAGTTTGGTATACCATATATTTAAGGGGACCCCTCAGAAAGTAATCCACGAGCGTTGGGTCTGACGATATCTGATGGGTCCATTGGTTCCTATCCATTTATTTATTCTTGATCTAAATATCTCTTCACAATGGCAGCGTTGTGACATGAAGCCCCATCTTGCTGTAGCCACATATTTCATCTTATTTGAAGGGGAACATTGACCAGAAAACTAGCCTTCTTTAATTCAAATCACAAAATCACATCTATGTCTCCCAATAGAGGCATACTACCAAAATACATAAAAAAATAAATGGAACAGAATTAACATAAAACACGCTGCAGATCGCTAACGGTTAGAAATGGATAAAAATTGTATTCGAAAAAAAATTCAGAATGAAATTATCTTTCGAATGACATGATAAAAAAAGTATGTCCCTGGAGAAAAAATTTTTGAAAGCGCCGCGACGCCTGGCGTCTTTATTTATTGCGTAGATTTTCATGAGCATCTCAAGTCGACATTGACTTGTTCAAAACGCCATTCACAGAATGAAAAATATTAAGACGTTTTCGAGAAAATCGGGGTTACCAAGATAAGTGAATCACCCTGTACTGACAATATTCAAAAGAGATTTTCGAAAATCGGCTCACCCGCTTGCCTCGCCTCCTTGCACGCCTCGTACATGCCCTGCCTGACTTCCGGGTAATCGTCGGCGATAGTCTCGCCCACTGTGACGAACCTCTCGACTGCCAGATTGACAGCTTGGCCCACTCTTGCCACCGCTGCCGGTCGGAGTCCACCAGGAGATGAACCATGCTGCTCTACCAGGGACGAAATCTACGGACAAACATCGGGATTATTGGCGACCATGCTCAAACTGTATGGAACTTCAAAACATAAACAAGAAATTAGGAATACCTCGCAAAAATAGGTATGGAAATTACGACATTATCAAAAGATCGAAATTTCCTGTGGCGGAGAGAACATGAAAATCGACAAGACTGACGGAACAGGCAGATTAGGATCTTGACGCACTCGAAAAACGAAAATCATTAAGTGGAATGAAGACAGGCTTCAACATTATCATATAGGAAAAGGAGGAAACAAGGAAGTAACTCAGATCTCCGGTACATGTGGATTTTATAGAATAGATAATCAGTGGAATATTGTCTCGTATTATCAATGAATTCTCTCCATTTTAAAGAGAATCCAATGAATATCTTTCATTGTGTACGCCTAACCCAGAAGTAAAATCTATTCAACAGCATAACTCAAGGTTTTCCAAAATGAAATATAATTTCCTTTCTTCAAGATTATTTATATATTGTTGACGAGTGAACAACAACCCCTTTTTATCGAGGAAGAATCACCTATAAAGGTAGCGTTATCCCATTCCACGACATGACCCAGAAATTCGAATGCCATGTTTTCATTGCCAAGCTCAATGCCACAAACATTTCGAAGCATATCGCAACTAATTTTCATCTAAACACGCAATAGTTGAACTACTGATAGCCCAGCAATCCAGTCAGAATGCCTTCAAAGTGAGTGATTCATTATTTAACCCGAGTGAAATTATTCACTGAAGAAAATATTGGTATTCCTTTCAAATAAAATTATTTAGATGGTTTGTTGTTTCACACAGTTGTAAAATTTTAATGGAAATCGTCAGGAAAACCCTTGCTCTGTGAATAGAATTTGAAACGCATAGTCAATCTATGGACTTTCGATCACATTAGATCACTTTATAAAATTTTTTAGCAAAAATCTCAATTGGAGAAATTTATAGAGAATAGAGTTTGAATTTAAGCTCAAATCTTTGCTTTTTTGGCCTTATCCTTATTTCACAAACGATTGGAATCAGTATAAATAGTTAATTTTTCAAATTACCTATTGATTATGGGGTCGTCTCAAGTAATTATTTTTCTACAGAAAAGGTGTAGTTCTTAAATGCACATTATACATAATCATTCAAAAACCCTTCAGTGTTTCTAAATGCAAGGCCCACTCCCCGAATGTGTTCCTAAAAACGGAAATATTATGCTGCAGGGGAGATATTACGTTCGATCAGCTCACGGTTTAAAAAAATTGGAGTTCTTATGCGCCGAGTTTATATTGATAACGCTCCGGAAAAGTTGTATGGCAGGCGGCCATAAATTTATACGAGTTGACGTCGACACGCCACGAGAGATAAAAATGTAGAATGGCTGGAAGACATTGTTTCTCGCGCTTTATGCTGCATTATCATAACCGAGCAGTTCCCCTATAGAGTTTGCACTTTTTGCGTGGAATGTTTTATGTCTTCGCAAGGGTCACGAATGGCTGAGGGTACAGTTGCCGAATTTTGATGAATTTATAAACGGAATTTTTAGCATAATTTTCTCGTCTAATATGGAAATATCGATGAATAGATTAATGCAGAAGGAAATAGTGGAAAGCACGAATACACCTCAACATAATTGACAAATAACGAGCCTTCTGTTATTCAATTATTTTCTGTAATTCACCAAATTTTCACTAGTAATACCATCAGGTGTCAAATTATTTCCGGAAATTTGTTTCTCGCTCATGAATATTTGAAAAAAATAATCCCGAGTCAAAGATTTGAGATAATATTCCGAAAATATTCATGATGAGCAAGAAAAAATTTCCGAAACTTAATTCGTGTGGTATTCCACATCAAATTGTGTTTGAATAAATCAAATTCAATTTTCGAAGTCGAACAGTCGAACAACGTCAATTTTCATTAAGTACTTGCAGAACATAGGATAGAAAAAAATAGATGAATACATGACATGAGACAAATGGTAGGGTAGCAAGTATTTCAGAACAAGGAGAGTTCCAATTAAAGTTCCCATAGCCAAAACCATTTCGCCATTCCGACTCGCAGACAAGAAAGTTCAAGAATTATTGAATAACAGACACTGGACTTCCAACGAACGAATGGAGTAATTTTGTTCAAACACGCCATTCTCTATTCTACCGCCATGAAGAAAAAATAAACGCCAGATTGAATTAATTGATAATTCGGAAGGAAGCTTGATTAATGGTACATTATCAGCACCGGATTTAACGATGCCCCCGCCTTCTTATTCGGAAGGACCTCTTCGTCCAAACTGCGGGAATGTCATGGTCCTACTGTAATTTCAAAGGTCACATCTAAACCTTGGGTTATTTTTAACGCCTTTTAACGATTTGACTGGATTTACATCAGTGAATAAATGAATCCCGAATGCCAATTCGGCTTGTGAATAGAATGTCGAGAAAGCAAATGAGGCGGGAAGAGTATTTTCTAAAACAAATTGGAAAACGAGCACATGTACAGGGTGCGCAAAATTGGTGATACCCGAACTAACACTTTTTAACCGAAAGAGATAGTATATCTTCGCATTTAATCTCAACCCTTCAGTTTCATCTTCAGCTGCGGATCCCGCACCAGAAAGACTCGACAATGTACGTACAATGGCCAGTAACGTCGATTAAATTTTCAGAGGGGGCAATAAACTTACGATTGAATAGATGCAAACAATTCGATGTCCCATGGAAAACAGGGTTGCCTCCTGCCTTTGTGCTTTCTCCCAGCCTCCTCTACTTCCCAAGTTTTCAACAATGGCCATCCAGTAATTTGTCACATTTTCGGTGCTACGAACACCTACTTACTTTCTGAATACTTTTGGGTGGGACCCATTTCCTCAATAATTACGTGCTAAATCTGATTAATAGCGCAAAGATATTTTTTATTTTGAACATCCCATAATCGCTATTCATGATTCGAAAAGATGGATCAATCTCATTTTTGGAACTATTTTCTATTTTGAAAAATATTCCACAATCCCAATCTTCAGAAATTTCCTTTACATCACTAATATCATTCCAACCATTCCATTCATTAGAAATAGTTACCTGTCCATTTGTCATCCTCCTTGTTAAGCAAGACCGCAAGTAGCTCATTGTCTTTACAAAAAAAACTGACCGTGAGTCACTGTGTCATCAAACTTCTCACACTTCACAATAAAACTCGCTGAAAGCACAGTAAAATTTGGTTTTCGTCAACTGGCATTCAAAGTTCTACTCATCTATGTTTATCTATGATACTAATAGTTTCGAAAAGGCAATTGCAAGAATTAACAGGTCATGCACTACAGGATGTTTATTCTGAACCGATCCCGAAATGGAACAATCTATGGAGAGTTAGAGGTGAAACAACAATTTTCTCATTTATATGCCGAAAGTTAGGATAATGAATTGTATCACCGTAGCTTTTAATTATTCGACATTCATGATATCCTACATAGATCTTCTCCTTTGATTATTGTGTTTGTTCATCATACAAAGTGGCTCAACGAAATCTATGTAGAGGTTTCATGTGAAAATATCAATGATATTATGTAAAACTACCGTAGATTTCAGAAAAGAATAATTTTCAAAAGCTGAACATTTGCCATGTGTTTTTTGTTGCTTCTCGAATGAATGGATGATAGTTATTCGTTGACATTTATGATAGAAAAGTAGTTTTACAAGGAACGAATAATATATCTACCTGACAACGTATATTCGAAGATCAGCATAAAATGTTTTTACAATTTTCGAAAGCAATAAATGACACAATTTCCATAATGGGCAGTTTTCGTATCTTTTCAATATTTACCTTTTCACTCATCGTCCTGTTGGCCAAACAGGAACGTTGATAGCTCATATTGGTGTTATTTTATATCACTTTGCACTGAACCACTTTCGGCTGTATCAGTACGATAAAAATTCTAATTCTAAATCACAAAACAAACAAGACTCTAACGAAGTCATAACAATGTAGCTAGTCAAAAAATCTAAAAGGTACCTAATATCACTATTCTAAACTACGTAAGAATATCACAACAATTGGATACGTATAATCTAATGATTGAGAAAATACTTTTAAGCTCGATTCTACTATGATAGTGCCGTTGTTGAACTATTACAGCACCGTTTCGTAATTAGGATGTAGGAATTGATCATGATGGATCTGCGAACACTGTTAGGAGTACATCAACGGCGATTTAAGTATCAAGTGCGTAGGGTTTCAGGGTACTTTATTCATATAAGGTTAATTATTTCAACCTTGATCCATTAATCAAATTTAAAAAATATCGATTTTATTGCACCTTATAAGTTAACGTTTGCCGAGTTATTACTAGATTCGTCCTTTTCGTACGTCAGGAAACTTGTTGATGCATCGCCGAACTTCAGAAACGATTTTTTTGGGGTCGATGCGGATGATTCGAACGCAAGTTTCTATTCGAATAATTGTTTTTAGCGTAAGCGATCGCAGCGTCTGTGTCTGAAAACTATTGGAAGAACGGGTGAATGAGTAACCACGCCGAGAGGAAACTCTGGGAAGACTGGATAACGTTGCAGTGTTACTCCGGAGAGTCCGGGACTTCCAACTCCCTATTGATCAGTAGGATTCGCGCCAAGAGTTGACGCTTGCGTGAGGAAGTTTATCCAGCCTGTAGCTCTGTATCATCGAGGCTCCTGCTGATGGTACCTCGTCTTCCTGCTGACACTGACTGAAAGACGGCTGAAGAAACCAACCCATCTGTTAAACTTCATTTAAGACGACCGCACTCATTCGACATGATGAATTTTTCATGAACACGGCGAAATTTCGTGAATAAAACATTTACAAGACAATCTACGATATTTAACAAAACGAATCACACTCCACTTCTGTATGTACCTTGCATAGACTATTAATATATTTATTATTAGTAGTCTATGGTACCTTGTCAGTTCAATCCGAGATTACCATTGAGAAGGCTTCTCGTCTCGATCCTTTTAGCTATATGTGGGAGTTGTCCTGAACCTCGTATTCCGATCCACTCCCAAATGTTTTTAAGCCCTATACCCCTTCGACCTTCTGTTACATTGGTAATATCCCATCAGTAACTTTTGAATAGCAGGATTCAAGATGATGTTGATAAAAAAGACTGACGATTTCAAAATTGAATTAATTAAAGGACGGAAAATTGTTTGAATTTGTTCTTGAATTAATTGATAATTACTAACTCTGAATTTGAGCATTTCATCAGTCTTGTCTTTTTAATTATGCAATTAAAAATTACGAGAATTGATCACCAGTTGACGTGAATAAATCACATCGAATTTCAGCTGATGAATCATTTCATATAGGAAATTGACCATATTCGTTAGCTATCGGTTGCAGCTTTTTTAAGTGTTTCTGGGTTGGCGACATTGTGAGATTAATCATAATGACATTCATCGTAGTTGTCAATTGTCATTATTTATTTACTTATTTCAAAATTTGAATTTTGAAATGTTTCCAATCATCTGTAGTGAACGGACATTTTTCAAAATATTTTATCAATCTAGTTAGGTTTCTCCCTGACTATACTACAATCATTTAAAACAGATATCAATAAAAATTATTGATATCTGTTTTAAATGATTGTAGTATATACAGGGAGAAACCTAACTAGATTTATGAAATATTTTGAAAAATGTCCGTTTAATATAGATGATTGGAAACATTTCAAAATTCAAATTTTGAAAAAAGTAAATAAATAATGACAATTGACAACTACGATGAATGTCATTGATTAATCTCACAATGTCGCCAACCCAAAAACACTTAAAAAAGCTGCAACCGATAGCTAACGAATATGGTCAATTAATTATGTTTGTTTGAAATATATGTACCTATAGATCATAAAAAGATCGATAGTCAGCTGGAGAAAGAAGTGAAAACTAGATCGAAGAAAGTTGCATATAGCACAATCCCAATTTTCAATATTTCTGAATGAGTGAATGTTGTCTCAAGCGGAGAGACTGAAAGCAGATTGCATTAGACTTTGTATCATAAAGGGTGTTCCTTAATTGGAGGTATAAACGAAAAAGGGAGATGCCTCAAGTAATTTCAAGAAAAAAAGGCCCTTGAAAATGACATCGCAAACAATTCGTTTTCCAGATACAAGGAAGTGAGGAATGAATTTTTCAAGATATTCATTAGCCTATCAATTGGCATAGATATTATCATTTAGAGTTTTACACTTCATGATATGCAAATTTCGATAGCAAATCTACAGGGTGATATTTCTTCTGGAACACTGTTCCTCCTCCAGAACATTTTTTTGTGAGCCACTGGTGATTTGAAAAAATGTAAAAAGAAACTCTGTTGTTATACTAAATTAGGGTTTCTTCTTGTTTAGTTGTATCTACTACCGATTTCGAAAAAAAAATTATTCTCTTGAAATCCTCAGAAAAATCCAAATTGTTGGGTTAGGTTAAGTTAGGGTTAGCTTAGGTTAATAGGGAAAATATTTAATACAGATAAAATTAAGTTAAATTTCCAATAGAACTATTTCACTCGTTCAAGTCAAGTAATTCAACTAAATTTTCAAGGGTCTACTGCTGTCCCAACATCCTACAATAACAAATAATTATTATGATCTAAGCTAGGTATTGAGTATCACGAAATTAATCTTCAACGTGCCAATAAGAAATTAATAAATTTCAAGGACCATAAAACCTGATAACTATTTGTTAAATTAATCATTTTTGGATAAAGAGAACACAAAATGTCAAAAATGCACACCCACAATTAAATTGCCTCCCCTCTCGAAAGCCAACTCTGTACATTCTGTAATCTACATCAAAAAAGACCTCCTATTTTACCTGTTTGATAAGGGGGAGTAGAGTTTGTTCTATACTACGGGTTTTAATTTCTAAACAGTCAGAATTTGTTGTTTCTACACCTGCCATTTTCTACACTACTGTCTGTCTTTTTCTTCATCATGGGGAATTCAATAAAGGCGTCCTTTTTTAATATAACCTCTTTTCATTCTATCACTTCGATCAGCTGTTTTGACACGACAAATTTCGCGCATTCAGCGACATCTGGCAGGTAACAACTATCTTGGTGAATGGACGGAGAAGGATTCTGGACTTTGCCGAATTTAATTCGCGATTAAATGATAGGTTGCGCCTTTCACAAGCACTTGTACAAGAGAAACAGTGATTCAAAAGTCTCAAAATGTTGAATTTATTTCGCGCTCATGTGGATAATAGGAATTTTTACACTGAGATATTCAGTAATTTCGACCGAGGAATCGAATGGGTTCCATCATATATTTCCGACTTTCATTCAGTGATTCAACTACCAAAACCTTTGTCAAACGTCTCTAAGGTGAAGATATAAATGAGCGCAATCTTTCTGGCAGTAAATGAATGAATGGGTGCTGATCGCAAAATCACGAAAGAAATGTATGTCCAAAACCTCGAAGTTTTTGATCACAAGTAAGTTTAGAGCCATGTTTTTTATGAATGAATATTCCAATGGAGATATTGAATAGTTATTTATGATACAAGTGCAGAAGGCATTGCAATTCTTACACGAGTTCAAAATTCAAAAAGGAGCCACGAAGTGGCGAGTTTCTCAATGAACGAATGTTGGAATGAGCCTTCTGTACGGGTATCATACATTATTTTCTGTAATTCGCTGAATTTTGATCGAAATTAATGAAATATTGCCACAAATATCGTGTGATTTTTGCATTGAAAAATATCGATTGGCAGAACTGTTTTCTCTCATACATTTGACCGATGTTAAATAACTTCGTGACAAAAGGGCCAATATGTCATCAATAAATATTACTGAAAACAATGCTAGAATGAAATATTCTCTAATAATGTGTCAAATCTGTTCATTCCGTCACATCTCGTAGAACAAAAGACGGTTAGAAAATTTTATTCTAGCATTGTTTTCAGAAATATTTTTTGATGACCTGTTGACTTTCTGTCACGAATTTATTTAACATCTGTCAAATTTATAAATAGAAAACAGTTCTGCCAATCGATATTTTTCAATGCAAAAATAACTATACGATATTTACGGCAGTTTTTCATTAATTTCGATGAAAATTCAGCGAATTAGAGAAAAAATGTATGATATTCGTACAGAAGGCTCATTCCAACACTCGTTCCTTGAATTTTGAACTCGTATAAGAATATCAATGCCTTCTGCACTTGTCTCATAAATAACTATTTTAACATTGTTTCATTCTACGAGATGTGGCAGAATGAACAGATTTGACACTTAATCATAGATAATTTGTTCAATGTTTTGACATAATTCTTGGACACTTTATATGTATAATATCCATTGCAATATTAAATAAAGAATTTATTCATTTAATTATTTATAAACATCTACATAATGATGGATTCTCGGATCCAGAGGTTGGAAGTGCTTGAATTTCCTCCAAGACACCTCGCATTCAGATTCCACATGTCCAGATCTAGCACAAGAGCTGCACCACAAGTTTCTCCTGTCCTTCAACTTCAAAGGCTCCCTCTGTACCAACGGACCATGATTGACCTGAAAACAAACACACTTCTTGATAAAGCAATCATTGTGGTCATAAAATGACTGGAATTGAATTTCTGAACATAAGAATTGTCAAACTCAAATTTTTACTTCATAAACATTCGGAAAACACCTCAATATGAGGAATGTATTGAGAATTGGTTACACTAGGGTAGCTGTTTCCTCATAGTAATGACAAATTATACTACGATTATCTACTCACCGTGAGGTGATACCTCCGCCACAAGTCTGGGCATTTGTACCTTGGATGGCCCTTATTTTTACATAATACACAGGTAACATTTCTATAATGTTTGCAATGGTCACAACAATTTTGCATCATAGGAGTCCTTCTTCCACACTGCGAAAAAATAGTAAACTGATTAAATTGAATTTGGACCTCTTAGAGGTCAAAACCTACCTGAGTGCATATTCTGTTGGGACATTTGAAATCCAGATGACCTTCCATTCCACACAGAGGGCATTTCGGCAAGTTGAGCTTGTTTGGACAGTTATAACCCAAGTGACCTATTTCTCTACATTTTATACACCTTTTACCTTTGGATGGAAGTTTTACAGGACATAGATCTTCTGCCACAATCTTCCATAGTTTTGGATCATCTGAAAAAGGGGAGAATTCTTTAATTGTCATACAACCCTGAAGTTTTCAACAATTTGTTTCAACTTCAACTGGAATGCACTGGAAATGGGTGTGAAATTGAAAAAAAAATAATTAAAAAGTACACCGAAAATGTCAAAATTCTGGGCCTTTTCTTTTGAAAATCTTTGTTAACAACCAGAGAGCTGAAGGGATCAAATTAAATTATCAACCGTCTTCCCTTTTTGTTAGAGACCACTTAGAAAATTGAGGACAGGAATAAATTAATAATTCAAAAGTACAATGTTCAGAAACATTACCTGTCATAGTTTCCTGGATATCTTCAACTTCATACTTATCAAGTCCCATCTCCTCCCGAGACTTTGATCTGGAATTTGATGTTGCTTGACTCGTACTTTGGGTTTTTTCAATGTTGTCATTTCGTTGCACGGTGTTATCATCGGAATGATTAGTTTCCAAAAGATCGATAACTTCATCTTCTTTTCTATCTTTTCCATCTATTTCCGTGAGATCACAGTTTGCCAAAGTTATGTCATCATTGATACCAACAACTGCAACATCATCGTCTAGACACAACACGGAAGACTCGCTGGATGAAATGGACAGAACATCGTCTTTATCCTCGATTATTTCCACTTCTTCGTTTGGTACTCTCGAATCTTGAGCTTTGTCCTTGAAAGCCTGTTTCAACAAAGATACTTTTTTCAAGACTTCTTTGGGATCCCTAACTTCCTCAAGAAAGTCGCACAATCTCTTAACAGTGTTATGGTTGTCCTTTTCTTTGAAAATCTCTTCGATTTCGTCGGGTAATTCTTCAAGGCACTCTTCCGAAAGGTTGGAGGGTTCTTCTAGATTTGTTTCAGCTACAGGTTCTGATTCTTTTTCCTCCTTCACTACAACATTTTCTTCCAAAATAACATCAGGATTGTTTTCATTTTCACTTGTAGCGTTTGCTTCCTTTTCGACTAATATTATTTCTTCAGTGTTCTCTAATGAAGTGGCTGGGGGGACAGAATCAGAAGACGAAACAATCGGCATAGTTGATTGGTTCGGTTCAGAAGATATTGTAATAACCTCAGTGACAGATTTAGTGCTGGAGTGATCATCGGTTTTTTCTGCTAATTCTTGTTTAATTTCATCTTCGAACAAAGATCCGTTATAGGAACGGAATTTTGAGGGCTGGGTATTCCAAGAGGCACTGTATTTATCTGAGAAATTATCTAAATCTACGTCAATGGCAAAATTGTTCCCCTCCGGAAAGAAAGACTTGTTCGCAGTAGAAAATATACTAGTTAATTTCATATCAACATTTCCTTCAGTGTCAACAACTACCATATGATCTAATCTTGTACCCTCTTTTAAATTTGTGTTTTCAATGTTGACCGATTGCTCTAAAATTAGTTCTTCATCAGGATTCACAGGTTTGTCACTTGAAACTGCAAGTTTCTCCATTTCCCCTTTGTCTTTAACATTATTTGATGTATTTACAGCATGTTCCTTGTCATTTGTAATTTCATCTGCTCTGTTGTACAAGCAGGATGAAACTTCCATAGATTTAGTGGTAATATTATTATCGCTAGAAGCTTCATTGAATATCTCCTTTCTCACTTCTTCATTTCTTATAACAACTTTTTCATTTTGAGGTTGTGAGACTCCTGCAACATTGCTTGTCATTTCCTCATTGTTAAGTTTAATTCTTTTTGGTTCAACAGTTTGAACTTCAACATTTCGCTTAGTTTTTTTCTTTTTCCTTTCATCATTATGTTCTTCTATGATCGGTGGAACATTTCCTTCATTTTTCACAGTATTTTCAGAAACTTCCGAAATTTTCCGTTCTTTTTTTTCATTTTTTTCTTCATTATCAACTTCAATTACTACCAAAATTTCCTCATTGTTATTTTTTTGTGTTATATCATCTGATGTTTCTTCCATACCCTTTTCAACTCTCTTTTCCTCATCAAATTCTTCACCTTTACCAGAATCGTAGTATCGAATATTTTCCGTTATCACATCTGCTGCAGCTTCTTTTTCAATAGTATTGGCATCAGACTTATCACCTGACGCCTCTTGCTCTTCAACACTTTTATCTTCTTCTATATCAACGTTTTTATTTTGAGTATTAAGAGATTCCTCAGATTTTATGGGTATTATCTCATCATTTATACAGTTATTTTCTTGAGTTGTAGAATTCTTGAAGACATATGCATCCCCTTGTTGTTTCTCTTCCTGTTTTCTATTCTCTTCATCTTTCAATGGGATATCAACAACATTTTTCATTGCTTCCTCTTTTTCGCTGGTAGGTTCATTAACTTTCTCCTCCTGCTTTCTGTTTCCTAATAGTCCGTGCTCATTTTGTGGAATTTCAGCAACATTTTTCATTACTTCTTCTGATGAATCTGTTGAAATAGATTTTTTGGACTTCTTCTTTTCGTTGATATGTTCATCACTAGTCTCTTTCTCTTCTTCTTTTCTGTTTTCTAATGGTTCATGCCTTTCTTGTATTATTTCAGCTTCAGATAGATCTGTTGAAATAGTTTTCTTTGACTTCTTCTTCTTATCAGTCACATGATAGTGACAATTTTCTGCCTCTTCATCCTTTCTCTTTTCTAACAAATCATGCTTTTTCTGTGAAATTCCAGAAGCATTCTTCACTATTTCTTCTTCTGGTAGATTTCCTGAAATATTCTTTTTCGATTTCTTTTTTCTTTCATTGCCGAATTCTTCACCTAGTTCCCTTTCCTTTTTGTTTTCTGACGTTTTGTACTCATGTTGTGGAATGTCAACATTCTTCATCGGTACTTCTACCAATTCATCTGTTGGAATATATTTCTTCGACTTTTTTCTCTTCTTCTCGTCATTATTGTCTTCCACGGAGCGTGAATATTTCAATTTCAATTCATCGTGTTCAGCAGATGTTTCACTACTAGTTTTCTTACTCTTTCTTCTCTTTTTCTCATCACTACATTCTGTGATATCTGGCAACATTGGAGTGCTATCATTTCCACTTTTGCTGGTACCACAGTTTGATGGATCTTCTGCATTTTTATTCAATTTCCTTTTTTTTTTATCTGCATTCTCATCAACACTTTCCTCAGAATCTTGCCGTTTATTTTTTCTTGATTTTTTGTAGGTGTGAATTGGAGAAGATTCAGACAAATCTGTGCAAACATCGATGGAGCTTTCATTAGCATTATCTTGATTTGAATCCTTTGGCTTTTTATTTTTTCCAATATCTTTCATCTCGGTCCTCAACGGACTTTCCGTTATTTCATCATTCATTTCTGCTGGTGTGGGAAATTCTTGCTTTTTGGATTTCTTCTTTTTTTTCTTTCTATTCAACTCTTGCGAATCAATACTATTTTCTTCCTCAAATGTGTCAGACAATTCATCTTTAGATTTACGTTTCTTGTTCTTGTTTTTTTTTTGTGCGGCAGACAACAGAACATAAGCTCTATCATTCACGAGTTCTTTTATAATGGATCGACCTCTTTGTTTTCTTACTTCGGTCTCATTTTGTATTTCTGACAAAGTAGGTAAAGGGTTTTTCTGATTTCCTCTACTTTCTGGAGTAGCAAATTCGTCGTCTCTCAGTGTGTTTCTTAATTTTTTGTGGGATCTTTGAGGTGTGATGGCATTTCTGAATTTTTCTAAATTGTTATCATCAAATAAGTTATCTTTCTCCTGTGGAAAGTCAATCACATTGAACACATTCATAGGAATTGGAGTACTCACATCTGATACACTGGAAACACTTCCTGATTCAGACATATCCTTTGGTATCGTTGAAGGTTTGAGGAATTCAGCACCTTTAAATTCAGAACCATGTAATTCAAAATTGAATTTATCCTTTGAATTCATGTGTGCATTATCTAGAAAATCATTGGCATCTAAAGAGTTTTCTGGGTCATCAGATTTTCCCAAGTCCCTCTCTGAACTGTCATTTTGCTCGGTACTATCATCAATTTCTATTACTTCAGCAGCAGGCGTTTCAACAAATATAACATCATCATCATCTTCACTGTTCAAATCACAATTCTCTGTGGTATTAACTTCCGACAATATGGAAGTGTCATTTGGTTTATCATCATTTTCATTTTCAGAATCAGATAAAAAAATTATATGCTTATTTAATTTAGGTTCCATTTTATTACTTGACTTCATTTTACTAATCACAGGCTTTACATCACCTTCAAAATTATGTTTCTTCTTCAGACGTTGCTTTTCCTTCCTTTTCCGGCCTTTAATTTTTTTAAGTAGATTTCCATAGGGAAAACTTCGATCTTTGTTACTGAGCACATTTATGGTAGTTTCTGAATTTCTTGGGAAAACTAGAATATTGTTAACATGACAAGACTGTCCTTCCGGGTTATCTATAGTTTGAGAATCACTATTGGTCTTTTTATGTGAACGTGCGAAAGTGGAATATTTTCTATTCGAAAAATATCTCAAAGATTTATATGGAATGGTCGGCCTTGGCATTGCAGGCTTCAAAATCTCATATTAGCTACTCATCAAAATGAAATACTGAACTTGAACTTTAGGAACATCGATTTTCAGAGAGCTCTTCATCAGTCCTAGAATCCTAGAACGAAACACTGCACTCGCTAGTTTGAAATGTTAATGTAGTCACAATTTCGCAATCACAACTATAACTTATGCCTTGCACAGGATATTCGTATGAATCCAATGAATCGCTTATTTCCTTTAAAGACTTATTATATGGATGATAAGTCTAATTCTCTCAAACTTCTAAAACCTAAAATTAATACAGTTGAAACGAGGAATTAATCAAAATAACCTCAATTATTCTGCCAAAATTCACATTCACCATTCGACCCACAGAGCATAAAAAACTTCTCACTCCAAGAACAACACTTACGTCACTAAACCATAGAAATTAGATATAGCGACCACAGATAACAAAGTAAAAGCAACTTCCTTTTTCTTGACACGTTTACCTGTTGTTTCTGGAATTCTGGATATTCTCTGTACTATAACCCGTAGATATATGTACTATTATTCGTGTTCTGTTCATTGAACTCGTTCTGTGGCAGAGAGGTGCAGCGAGAGCGCATAATGGAGAAACCATATCAATGCAAGAAACACAGTCATCTACGACTTACGTTTCAACTTTAGTCAAGTGTCAAAATCATATGTAAAATGAGATGATATGATATGTCAAATTCGGTGAAAGCAAAGTTCACTGAGGTTATGTAGATGACCCTTTTTTAATTATTATTTGAACTTTTGGACCCAAAATAGTCCGTACCTGAAGCCAATCCAAGATTCTGCTTTAACCAGAGACAATTTTTAACGTTAAATATGTTCGTTCGAAAAAGCTTTCATTCATTGAAACTACTGAGAAATTATTCGTCTACACCAAAAGCTGCTGTGAATGTTGTGGTTGATGATTTGGGAATAGCAATAGTAACTCTTCAGAGGCCACCAGTAAATAGTTTAAATTTGCAACTAGTTTCTGAACTTTCCACTACATTGAATTCCTTAGGAAAGGAAAAGACTCGAGGTCTCATTTTAAAATCGGTTTGTATTCACATATTATCAATTGAAGTTTTTTGTGAATCAAAAACTTTTGCATAATAGAAATACTCCTATGTAGTACGTACAATTTTTCAGGAGACAATTTAATCTGACAATAAACAAATTTTGAACTATCAAAATAAATAACGTTTTGAAGCCTCCTTCATCGGTCAAAATTGTAAAGTCGTAAGAATCGTGGTTTTTTCAATTTGTCATTGTTCTCTTATTGATTTTGATTCATAGACAGGGAGTGAAAAACCCAAACAAGATTTTAGAAAATGCATTTTCATGTTCATTATGATGCTGATCTTTATCCTTCACATTCCTTATGTTTAGTTTTCAGATAAGGTTTTTTCAGCTGGCATTGATTTGTTTGAATTATATAAACCTGAAGAGGAAAGAGTAAGGCAGTATTGGACAGCATTACAGGATTGTTGGATAAACCTTTATGGATTCAACGCACCCACTGTTGCGTGTATTACTGTGAGTACCATCAGATAGTGATTTATGAAAAAGTGATGCAAAATAAACTAAAATCATGCATTTATTGTTATTTGAAAAATGTATTAATACAATGTTTTCAGGGACACGCACCAGCTGGAGGATGCTTGCTATCACTCAGTTGTGAATACAGGGTGATGCAGAAAAATAGAACCATCGGTCTGAATGAAACGCAATTAGGTTTAGTTGCACCACCATGGTTTATATCTTCCATGGTGAATGTAATTGGTCAAAGACAAAGTGAATTGGCTCTAACAAGTGGTAGAATGTTCACAACAGAGGAGGCATTGAAAATTGGATTGGTTGATGAAATGGTGGAAGATCCTGAGGAGGCAATGGTAAAGTGTAAATCATTCCTCAGTCGGTTTGATAAGGTTGTTCCCTCGGCTAGAGCAGGCACCAAACATCTGATGAGGAAAAAGACAATTCAGGTATGTTGATATTCTGATGAGTTATCCCAACTCAGTCAGGCAGAGAAACTTGTATTTGCACTTATGAATCTTCAAATATTCTTGATACCTTGCCAGATTTTCCAGTCTTCGGCTTTAATTCATACCTGTGGCACAGTTTTGTTTTCCTCATCTAAATATCGAAACATTCGAATATTTATCCACCTTTTAAGCAGCAATAACCTTTTTTTCAACTTACAAATTATATTTCTGCTTCTATTCATCAATTGGCTGGCCTCAATTTATTTTGAAGTTCAAACAAAGAATTAAATGAAATGATTAAAGTTGTGCGTCAATTTTTCAAGTTTCCGTATAAACACAAACGAAGATGAAATGATTATAATTTTCAGGAATTGGTGAGGAATAAAGAGGCTGATCTGAACCTATTCCTTGAAGTAGTTCAGCAAGAAAAAGTTCAGAAAGGTTTGGAAATGTATCTTCAATCTCTCAAAAAAGGACAAACATCTGCTTGATTGTCCATTTGTTCTCATTCAAAGAGATATTGGATATATAAGAAGAAAAAACAGTTTACATTCTGGTATAAAATAATTTGTATAATAAAAATTTGTTATGAACCGAATGATATTTTAGTATGACATTTTGAAGTTGCAGTTACTGAAAAATTTGATTTTTTATTCATAATGATATATCTATTCTTGGTTTCAAGGAAATGATTTAATTCTGGATATCTTCTAGAAATTTGAACGAAATAGCCATTTTTACTATTCACTGATAGAAAATTTAATGTTGAATAAGAAATTCTGAGATCTACTCTTTATATTGCCCACGAATCTCCCGAATGAATATTCTTAATTTTAGTAAGTATCGTCTTCTTAAAAATCCAATTAAATCAATATCTCTCAACCCTTATTTTAAATCCATACTTAACAGCATATTATCAGAGCATACAACATTTGGTAATTTTGTTTGAATAGTTCCACTGAAAGAGTCTCATTTCAGATGAAGAACTTTCAATTTGAGCATCAAATTTTAAAAAAAAAATTTATATTATTCTATTACCGTGTTCTATTTTGTTATTGGATAGTAAGTTTGTTGCTCAAGTCATTTCTTTCCTACTTACTGCATGCCAGTGATTCTGCAAATGACCTCCATAATACAGTTTATCACTTCGCCTTTTCCGAAAAAGCTTTCGCTTTGAAAATGTTCCACTCCTTCCATCATCTCTGACTTGATATCTCTCCTTTTGTATGATCATTTTCCACATCTTCTTCTCAACAATTTCCTCTAGAATGTAGCTTTTAAATTCTGGATTGAACATCAACAGGAGTATTCAAGAACATAAAAGTAGAAACTTGCCTTATATTTTGTTTTATTAAACTTCAAATATGTTGGTGTCAATTCCAGCATTTATTCTTTAGCAAAGAGCCCACATCATTATCCTCTCGCTGCTTTGGAAATAACAACTATAAAATATGACAAAAGTGATGTTCATTAACAATGCTTACAATAATTAAGGTTTATTAATATTGCATCTTCTTTGATACTGGAGAAATTCAATTTATGAAAGAAATATGACATATTTACTCTCGTCAAATATTTCAGGAAATCAATTTCATCTTCTGAGTATTTGATGTAGTCACATTTCAATTCCTCAAATTTTAAACGGCTGGTTTCTCTCAGTATCTTCGTGATCTCCCACTTCATTCCATAACCTACATTTTCATTTTCGCTTGACCCTTCTTGTTCCAATTCTTCATAACATGTATAGTAAAACCTTCTTGTTTCTGGTGTGAATCCATATTCACCCAAGCTTGACTGAGGTGCAGTTAAAATAATGTATTACCTCCAAATTTTTATTCCATAACACCATTCATAAATCAATTCATACAAACCTTGACAAGTGTGAAATTGAAATTCAGCAGTGAACACCATTTTTTAAAACTCCAGCTTCAGTTCTTGATGAACACACTCCAATCATTTTGATACTTTCCCCCGTTTAATCTGTTTTTCTTCTTCAGATAGAAACAAATCCTAAAATACATATGTATGTGTACAGTAGATATCACCCAAGTTATATTGAACTATTTATTACCTCTTATACCACCCCTGCTACAATTATAAACAAAATGTTGCACGCCACTTTTGCTATATGCATAATGCTTATCTCTATTCTCTAGAGGGCTTTCCATGCTATGATTTCTTTAGTTTGCTAATTTAAACATTCAAACCTATGAAATTTCAATTTGGAATTTTTGGCAGAGCTACTACTTTGAGAGTTCTCCACACATGTCCAGCCACGTTCAACATTATGGATGCTAAAATAGAGAAATTGTGAACCTAATATTGTACTCTTCCACATGTTGAATATGCATAAGATAAACTTACACGTATTTAGCATTCTTATTTTCAAAAAAATTTATGTATCTGTTGTTTGTGTCAATTGACCATATTCGTTAGCTATCGGTTGCAGCTTTTTTAAGTGTTTTTGGGTTGGCGACATTGTGAGATTAATCATAATGACATTCATCGTAGTTGTCAATTGTCATTATTTATTTACTTTTTTCAAAATTTGAATTTTGAAATTTTTCAAATCACCTATAGTAAACGGACATTCTTCAAAATATTTCATCAATCTAGTTAGGTTTCTCCCAGAATATACTACAATCATTTAAAACAGATATCAACAATTTTTATTGATAAAATAAATACATACTTTTTTAATAAAATGGATACTAGAAGGCTGTGAGTATATCTTGTATATATTCAACATGTCCAAGAGTACAATATTAGGTTCATGATTTTTCTATTTTAGCAACCACAATGGTGGAGGTGGCTGGAGCACTTTCAAAGTCGTAGCTCTACCGAAGATTCCAAATTGAAATTTCATAGGTTTGTTTGAGTCTCATAGGTTCCCTAAAAATAAAATACTTGCTAAGAAATGGTAACATTCTCTAGGAATGGAGCAAGATGCTCATTCATTAATTTCCAGAAAAAGAGAATATGTGGTTTACATTTCAAAAGGAAATGAAGAGAACTAAAGTTCCTACATTGTTCCTAAGAAAACCTATGATTTCTAGTAAGCTCTAAATTTTCATTTACATCTATCCACTCATTAACATTATGTTTATTAGCAGGTCAAAGCGAAAGCATTTCGAAGATGATAATATAAATGTGGTTGCGATGGAATATGAAACACAGGATGTGGATTTTTCAAAAAAAAAACATTACAGGCAGAGTTATTTTTCTTCATCGAAGAATTTTAGCAATTTTTTTGCATACTGTTTTTCATTATAGTTCAATTGTTATTTTGTTTTCATCCTTAATAAAAAACTCCTTGGATTTTCAACAAATTAAATAGTGTTGTGAACAAATTAGGTAATATTAGTGCCACATGAAAAAGATCTATTGGACATAAACCTCTTATTATTGATCCCTATATTAGTACTACAAATATCTCTGAAATCATTTCCATATGACCAAACTTGAATTCATAAAATTATTTGCATGTTTGTAGGAGACATTTCGAATTTGGGAATGAAAACAATTATTGAAATGGTAAACTTATATAATTACTTTTAAAGAATTATTGAAATTGAAAACTTCAATATTGCTTATATACTTCTATCTAGAAGGGGTGGGTGCTTTGAAGAAACTGGGCATCAAACTTTCCATAGTACTGATGGGAATCGTAAATGTCAGTATATTGAAAGTTTTCACTTCTCCAATCTTCCTCTCAACATGAATTCTCAGATCTACAAAAATAAAAATTGTTCCTAGTCTGCATGCTCCAAGGATTTGTATGAATATAATAAAAGTTGAATTCCAGGAGCAAAAATTAAATTGTAAGTACTGTATTTCAAGTTAGGCGTGAACTCAGTAGTTAATATCTTTGGTGACTTGTTCCTCCAACTCATCTAGTTGATTATTCTTAATAATAAATGATCAATGGATCCTATAAAATGAAAATTATGATATTCATGGGTATATTGGCGTTCAGATGATTCTTTTTTAAAGATTCACATTGGCCATCACAAACATTTATATTATCATCTTCAAAATGTCTTTCTGTTTGACCTGCTAATAAACATAATGTTAATGAGTGGACAGATGTAAATGAAAATTTAGTGCTTACTAGAAATCATAGGTTTCCTCAGGAATAATGTAGGAACTTTAATTCTCTTCATTCCATTTTGGAATGTGAAATATAAACCGCATATTCTCTTCCTCTGGAAATGAATGAATGAGCATCTCGCTCCATTCTTAAAGAATGTTACCATTTCTTAGCAAGTATTTTATTTTTAGGGAACCTATGAAACTCAAACAAACCTATGAAATTTTAATTTGGAATCTTCGGTAGAGCTACGACTTTGACAGTGCTCCAGCCATCTCCTCCATTGTGGTTGCTAAAATAGAAAAATCATGAACCTAATATTGTACTCTTGGACATGTTGAATATACACAAGATATACCTACAGCCTTCTAGTATCCATTTTATTAAAAATTGTATGTATTTGTTTTATCAATAAAAATTGTTGATATCTGTTTTAAATGATTGTAGTATATTCAGGGAGAAACCTAACTAGATTGATGAAATATTTTGGAAAATATCCGTTTACTATAGATGATTGGAAACATTTCAAAATTCAAATTTTGAAAAAAGTAAATGAAAAATGACAATTGAATGTCATTATGATTAATTTCACAATGTCGCCAACCCAAAAACACTTAAAAAAGCTGCAACCGATAGCTAACGAATATGGTCAATTGACCATATTCGTTAGCTATCGGTTGCAGCTTTCTTAAGTGTTTTTGGGTTGGCGACATTGTGAGATTGATCATAATGACATTCATCGTAGTTGTCAATTGTCATTATTTATTTACTTTTTTCAAAATTTGAATTTTGAAATGTTTCCAATCATCTATAGTAAACGGACATTTTTCAAAATATTTCATCAATCTAGTTAGGTTTCTCCCTGAATATACTACAATCATTTAAAACAGATATCAACAATTTTCATTGATAAAACAAATACATACAATTTTTAATAAAATGGGTACTAGAAGGCTGTGAGTATATCTTGTGTATATTCAACATGTCCAAGAGTACAATATTAGGTTCATGATTTTTCTATTTTAGCAACCACAATCGTGGAGGTGGCTGGAGCACTGTCGAAGTCGTAGCTCTACCGAAGATTCCAAATTAAAATTTCATAGGTTTGTTTGAGTTTCATAGGTTCCCTAAAAATAAAATACTTGCTAAGAAATGGTAACATTCTCTAGGAATGGAGCAAGATGCTCATTCATTAAATTCCAGAGGAAGAGAATATGCGGTTTATATTTCACATTCCAAAATGAAATGAAGAGAATTAAAGTTCCTACATTATTCCTGAGGAAACCTTTGATTTCTAGTGAGCACTAAATTTTCATTTACATCTGTCCACTCATTAACATTATATTTATTAGCAGGTCAAACAGAAAGACATTTTGAAGATGATAATATAAATGTGTTTGTGATGGCCGATGTGAATCTTTAGAAAAAAATCATCTGAACGCCAATATACCCATTAATATCATGATTTTCATTTTATAGGATCCATTGATCATTTGTTATAAAGAATAATCAACTAGATGAGTTGGAGGAACAAGTCATCAAAGATATTACTAGTGAGTTCACGCACAACTTGAAAAACAGTACTTACATTTTAATTTTTGCTCCTGGAATTCAACTTTTATTATATTCAAACAAATCCTTGGAGCAAAAAATTCTTGTTATGCAGACTAGGAACAATTTTTATTTTTGTAGGTCTGAGAATTCATGTTGAGAGGAAGATTGGAGAAGTGAAAACTTTCAATATACTGAAATCTACGATTCCCATCAGTACCATGGAACGTTTGAAGCCCAATTTCTTCAAAGCACCCACCCCTTGTAGATAGAAGTATATAAGCAATATAGAGGTTTTCAATTTCAATAATTGTTCATAAATAATTATATAAGTATTCCATTTCAATAATTGCACGAACATGCAAATAATTTTATGAATTCAAGTTTGGTTATATGGAAATGATTTCAGAGATATTTGTTGTACTAATATAGGGATCAATAAGAGGTTTATGTTCAATAGATCTTTTTCATGTATAACTAATATAACCTAATTTGTTAACAACACTATTTAATTTGTTGGAAATCCAAGGAATTTTTTAATATAGATGAACAACAAAATAGCAATTGAACTATAATAAAAAACAGTATACAAAAAAATTACTAAAATTCTTGGATGAAAAAAAATAACTCTGCCTGTAATGTTTTTTTTTTGAAGAATCCACATCCTGTGTTTCATATTCCATCGCAACCACATTTATATTATCATCTTCGAAAAGCTTTTGCTTGGACCTGCTAAAAAACATAATGTTAATGAGTGGATAGATGTAAATGAAAATTTAGAGCTTACTAGAAATCATAGGTTTTTTCAGGAACAATGTAGAAACTTTAGTTCTCTTCATTTCCTTTTGAAATGTAAACCACATATTCTCTTCCTAAGGAAATTAATGAATGAGTATCTTGCTCCATTCCTAGAGAATGTTACCATTTCTTAGCAAGTATTTTATTTTTAGGGAACCTATGAAACTCAAACAAACCTATGAAATTTTAATTTGGAATCTTCGGTAGAGCTACGACTTTGACAGTGCTCCAGCCACCTCCACCATTGTGGTTGCTAAAATAGAAAAATCATGAACCTAATATTGTACTCTTGGACATGTTGAATATACACAAGATATACTCACAGCCTTCTAGTATCCATTTTATTAAAAATTGTATGTATTTGTTTTATCAATAAAAATGATTGATATCTGTTTTAGATAATTGTAGTAAATTCAGGGAGAAACCTAACTAGATTGATGGAATATTTTGAAAATATGTCCGTTTTCTATAGATGATTGGAAAAATTTCAAAATTCAAATTTTGAAAAAAGTAAATAAATAATGACAATTGACAACTACAATGAATGTCATTATGATCAATCTCACAATGTCGCCAACCCAAAAACACTTAAAAAAGCTGCAACCGATAGCTAACGAATATGGTCAATTAATATTATTGATATCTGTTGTAAAAAATTGAGGTAAATTTAGAGGGAAACCTAATTAGATTGATGAAATATCATCGAAATAGTCCGTTTACTGTAAATGATTGGAAATATTTCACGTTCAAAATTTGAAAAAAGTAAATAAATTAATAATGACAATTGACATGAATGTCATTAATCACACATTAGCTGCGTTCGATTTGTAATTATAGGTACGTTCGATTTGTACGCTTCTTTCACTCTTTTCGAGCCGTATGCATTCGCGATTGGATTCTGGAGTAAGAAGAGCGTCGAACAAAGCGTTCGTTTTTGATAGCGTGGAGTAAATATAGGGAGCGTTCCACTTGGCGATCACAACGCTCACGCTCACGACTGCTCTTTTGCCCATTCCACTTGCTTGCTAGCGCTATTATGTTAACTCAAGTGGAACGGATTATAGGGCGTTTTGGGCTGTCATGAAAGAAATGACAAGATTGAAAAAAGTTGAAGTTAGGGGTTAGGTCATTCTAAACGATAAATTTAATTAAAGTGTACAACAGTTAGAAATATTATAACCGATTTCAAGCGAATAACCTGGTCCTCATTGGTAATTACCAACTAGGACCAACTGCATTCAAGCGACTTCGGTCATTGTCGGTTATAATCATTTTACAAGGAATATCGCTGAAGCCTATAACCGTAGATAACCGCAGGCAGGACCGTAGATAACCGCGGTCATTACTGGTTATTCGCTTGAAATCGGTTCATAATACATACAGGGTGTCCCGTAAAGACCACGTCAAACGAAAACGGCAAGTAGATCAGAATATGCTCTACCTGATGTGAAAAAATCGTTCATATGAAAGTCTCACAGTTTTCGAGATATTTGATGTTTAATGAAAATGTTGAATTTTTTCACTTACAATGCTTTCTCTCTTGCGGAAGCTACAATTAAATACTTTTCGAATCAGTTTTTTTTCCGTAAATATTGTTGAATGATTACTTCAATTCATGCAATGAAAAATAGCACAAAATATTATACAGGCATTCTGAAAAAAAAAATTTAAATTCCTTCAGAACTGAAGGAAGTTTTTTTGTACTGAATTCTATCTGACGTGGTATCAAAAAAAGACGCTAGACCTATTCTGCATATTACGTTGAAAAGTTGCCCATTTTGTGAGGATTCCGAAAAGATAAAATACAGGTGATAACCTCCTTCTCGGAAAAAGATATTTGAATGTTTACCGAAAATGGAGCATTTCTGTGAAAAACTGATTTCTTCACCTTTTCCACAAATCCTTTCATTTTGCAGATTCTGCTGTAACATATTGAATAATTCTCTTGAAAAATGTCAGTTAGTCCTTAAATTACTTATTAAGTGAAATTATTCATTAATTGCAATGATATAATATAATAACGCACAGGACCTTCAACATCAACAAATCTATTGTGAAGAAACTTTAAAAATATCAATAATAAAAATTCAGGATTCGTATTAGAGCAAATGCTCAAAATGACACCCCCTTCGCTAATACATGCCCTGCATCTATTGAGAAATGACCTTTTCAAACCATGCAAACTTCTCCCCGCTATTTTGGATGCTGAAATACGAATGCGGTCCCTTAGTTGTGCTTCATCTCTTATGGGATTCGAATAATTTTCGTTTTTTAAAAAACCCCAGTAAAAAAATCCAAAGGATTCAAGTCTGGTGAACGGGGAGGCCACAAAATGTCACCGCCCCTTCCGACTGTAGTGTGCTGGGCACCTGTCGTGTTGAAACCATAGAATACGTCGCATTTCCAGTTTTATATCTTCTAAGAGTAAGGGTACACTGTTCCTTAGAAAATTCAAATAATTGGTGCCGTTTAATGATTGCGGCAATTCTGTCAGACCGAATATTTTGCCATCCAGTCCATAAATTCACCGTAAATCGATATTGGGATCTATCTTGCCTTATATTGTGCGGATTCTCGATGTTCCAACTATGAATATTATGCCAATTGATATACCCGCTTTGAGTACAGGAAGACTCATCAGTCCAAAGGATATTATTGAAAAAAATCGGGATTTGCTGTATGTACCTTGAGTTTGAATCATTCGAAAGTTTTTTAGGCAAAGAAAAAGAAATAAAAAACTCAGTCAGTGAATTGGCATCTTAATAACATTTTATTGATTTGTTGATTGATTATTTTCAGCAGGAAGTGCAAAATGAAAGTATTTATGGAAAAGGTGAAAAAATCAGTTTTTCACAGAAATGCTCCTTTTTCGATAAACATTCGAATATCTTTCTTTCTGAAGAAGGTTATCACCTGTATTATACCTTTTCAGAGTCCTCACAAAATAGGCAACTTTTCAACGTAATATGCAGAAAAGGTCTAGTGTCTTTTTTTTACACAAAGTCAGATAGAATTCAGTACAAAAAACACTTCCTTCAAAACATGAATTTAAAATTTTTGTTTTTCAGAATCCCTGTATAATATTTTGTGCTATTTTTCATTGTATGAATTGAAGTAATCATTCGACAATATTTACGGAAAAAACTAATTCAAATAGTATTCAATTGTAGCTTCCGCAAGAGAGAAAGCATTGTAAGTGTAAAAATTCAACATTTTCATTAAACATCAAATATCTCGAAAACTGTGAGACTTTCATATGAACAATTTTTTCACATCAGATAGAGCACATTCTGAACTACATTCCGTTTTCGTTTGACGTGGTCTTTACGGGACACCCTGTATATCTTAACTGTATTCTGAACGTCCACTTTCACTTTCACGCATCTATTGAGATAGGTCGTCACAGAACATCGAAATATGTGGGTCGATTTGAGCTCGGAGTGAGCGATGATTTTGCCGCGCTCACATAGACCACGGTCGTTAAGTGGAACGGCTAAAGGAGCATTTTTATCGTTGTGATCGCCAAGTGGAACGGCCCCATAGAGTGAATGGAGCTCGCTCCTAAAGCCCCACTTCGTGAAGCCCTGTGTACCCGGAGTGCGCCGCTCTCACTCCACTCCCACTCTATGAGCTGCGTTCGATTTGTAATTATAGAGTTAGCGTGGAGCGACAGCGGCGAACCCCAGGTACACGGGCTTCACGAGGTGGGTCTTTAGGAGCGAGCTCCATTCACTATATACTTATATACTTCATAGGTTCCCTAAAAATAAAATACTTGCTAGGAAATGGTAACATTCTCTAGGAATGGAGCAAGATGCTCATTCATTAATTTCCAGAGGAAGATAATACGCGGTTTATATTTCACATTCCAAAATGAAGAGAACGAAAGTTCCTACATTATTCCTGAGAAAACCTTTGATTTCTAGTAAGCTCTAAATTTTCATTTACATCTGTCCACTCATTAACATTATGTTTATCAGCAGGTCAAACAGAAAGACATTTTGAAGATGATAATATAAATGTGTTTGTGAGGGCCGATGTGAATCTTTAAAAAAATCATCTGAACGCCAATATACCCATGAATATCATAATTTTCATTTTATAGGATCCTTTGTTTTTAAGAATAATCAACTAGATGAGTTGGAGGAACAAGTCACCAAAGATATTACTAGTTAGTTTACGCCCAACTTGAAAAACAATACTTACAATTTAATTTTTGCTCCTGGAATTCAACCTTTATTATATTCATACAAATCCTTGGAGCAAACAATCCTTGCTTATGCAGACTAGGAACAATTTTAATTTTTGTAGGTCTGAGAATTCATGTTGAGAGGAAGATTGGAGAAGTGAAAACTTTTAATATACTGAAATCTACGATTCCCATCAGTACCATGAAACGTTTGATGCCCAGTTTCTTCAAAGCACTCACCCCTTCTAGATATAGAAGTATATAAGCAATATACAGGGTGTTTCAAAAAAAGATGACCCCCTCTCTAGGATAGCTAGAAAACCGAAAAATAATAGGGTTTTGTCTAGTAAAGAATTTTCGTAACGCCATCCGTATTCAAGATACAGGGCGTTGAAAAAGAAAAAAATATACACGTTTTTTACGATTTTGCCGAAACTACTGGCAACATTGTAATGAAATTTCATACGAATATGTTTTGGAAGCTGATACATCTAATGAATGTGTTTTGATGTCTGACACTCATAGAGGGCGCTAGTTACACGGTTCGTACCAAGTTGTTTGGAACATAACTTTTTTGATATTAGATTTATTAAGCTAAATTTTGAGCGATCTCAAATATCATTGAATTTCACACCAAAAAGGTACTCTTGATTAAACTCGATACTGTGCACTGTTTTCGGAATATTTTGATTCTAAAATTATGTAGTCAAAAAAGTTATGTTTGGTACGAATCGTGTTTCTAGCGCCCTCTGTGAGAGTCAGACATCAAAACACACTCGTTAGTGTGCTTCCAAAGAATATTCGTATGAAATTTCATCACAAAGTTGCCATTTACCAAAATCGTAAAAAACGTGTATATTTTTTTCTTTTTTAACGCCCTGTATCTTGAATACGGATGGCGATACAAAAATTTTTTACTGTACAAACTCCTATTATTTTTCAGCTCTCTATCTATCCTAGAGAGGAGGTCACCTTTTTTTGAAACACCCTGTAGAAGTTTTCAATTTCAATAATTGTTTATAAGTAATTATATAAGTGTTCCATTTCAATAATTGTTTTCATTCCAAAATTCGAAATGTCCCCTACGAACACGCAAATAATTTTATTAATTCAAGTTTAGTCATATGGAAATGATTTCAGAGATATTTGTAGTACTAATATAGGGATCAATAAGAGGTTTAGGTCCAATAGATTTCATGTGGTACTAATATAACCTAATTTGTTCATAACACTATTTAATTTGTTGGAAATCCAAGGAATTTTTTAATAAAGATGAAAAACAAAATAACAATTGAACTAAAGGGTTTTCCAATAAGAGGTGTTATTTTGATATTCAAAGAAAAATGCCATTTTTTATTATAAATCATCAGATGTTTATTTCATTACAAAGAGGAAGGTATGCCGTTAATAGTGGAAAATAACATCAGGCAAATGACCACCACGGCCACGCTTACAGGACAAAATCCTTTTCATGAAATTTTCCATAACTAAATCGCAAAGTGGCTGCTCTACGTCCTCGATAGCCTCACGAATTCCATCTTTGAGGTCTTGAATCGATACTGGGCTGTTGGCGTAGACCTTCTCCTTCACGTGGCCCCAAAGAAAGAAGTCGCAAGGTGTTAAATCGCAAGATCTCGGTGGCCAATTGTGATCACCTCTTCGAGAGATAACAAGGTCCGGAAACTTTTCCCTTAAAAGATCAATGGTTTCCTTGCTTGTGTGGCACGTAGCGCCGTCTTGTTGAAAGTGAACGTTGTCCAGATCAATACCATCCAATTCCGGCCATAAAAAATCGTTAATCATCTCTTGATAGCGCAATCCATTCACCGTAACTGTTGCGCCAGCCTCATTTTCGAAAAAGTAAGGTCCAATGACTCCGCCGGACCATGAACCGCACCAAACAGTCACACGTTGAGGATAGAGAGGCTTTTCAACAATAACTCTTGGGTTTTCTGAGCCCCAGATGCGACAATTTTGCTTGTTGACGAAGCCACCGAGGTGGAAATGGGCCTCATCACTGAAGATGATTTTTCGATGGAATTCCGGATCATTTTCATGCATTTCAACGACCCAATCAGAAAAGTCACGACGTTGTTGATGATCGGCCGGCTTGAGTTCTTGTGTTAATTGGACTTTATAAGCCTTAAGACCCAAATCTTTATGCAAAATACGGTGTAATGACGTTTGTGGAATACCTAATTCCAAAGAACGACGAGGAATGGACAAACCTGGGTTTTCTTCAACACTTTCGGCTACAGCAGCAATATTCTCGGCTGTTCTTGAGCGACGTGCACGGGTTTTATTCTTCTCATCACTAACTTGTCCCAACAGCTCGAATTTTTTCACCAATTTCTGTATTGCGGTCCGACAAGGTGCTTCACGACGACCCAATAATGTTCGAGTTTTACGAACCGTCTCTGCCAAATTTTCACCATTTTTATAGTGAATTTTAATAATTTCAATGCGTTGTTGAAGCGTGTATCGTACCATTTTTTATTAATGGCGTAGTTTCTACTTGTCAAATGCCAAGAAATGACAGCTTCAAAAGTGACATCTACCGAAAAAGCGGGCTATTCAAAATAACACCTCTTATTGGAAAACCCTTTATAATGAATAACAGTATACAAAAAATTTGCTAAAATTCTTGGATGAAAAAAATTACTGTAATGTTTTTTTTCTTTTGAAAAATCCACATCGTGTATTTCATATTCCATCGCAACCACATTTATATTATCATCTCCGAAATGCTATCGCTTTGACCTGCTAATAAACATATTGTTAATGAGTGGATAGATGTAAATGAAAATTTAGAGCTTACTAGAAATCATAGATTTTCTCAGGAATAATGCAGGAACTTGAGTTCTCTTCATTTCCTTTTGAAATGTAAACCACATATTCTCTTCCTCTGGAAATTAATGAAAAAGCATCTTGCTCCATTCCTAGAGAATGTTAGTTACTATTTCTTAGCAAGTATTTTATTTTTAGGGAACCTATGAAACTCAAACAAACCTATGAAATTTTAATTTGGAATCTTCGGTAGAGCTACAACTTTGACAGTGCTCCAGCCACCTCCACCATTGTGGTTGCTAAAATAGAAAAATCAAGAACCTAGTACAGTACTCTTGGACATGTTAAATATACACAAGATATACTTACAGCCTTCTAGTATCCATTTTATCAAAAATTGTATGTATTTATTTTATCAATAAAAATGATTGATATCTGTTTTAAATGATTGTAGTATATTTAGGGAGGAACCTAACTAGATTGATTAAATATTTTGAAAAATGTTTGTTTTCTATAGATATGGAAAAATTTTATAATTCAAATTTTGAAAAGTCAATAAATAATGACAATTGACAACAACTATATATATATATATATATTGAATGTCATTATGATAAATCTCACAGTGTCGCCAACACAAAAACACTTAAAATAGTTGCAACCGATAGCTAACGAATATGGTCAATTGGATTCTGGAGTAAAAAGAGCGTCGAACACTGCGTTCGTTTCTGATAGTGTGGGGTAAGTATATAGTGAATGGAGCTCGCTCCCAAAGCCCCACCTCGTGGAGGCCGTGTATCCGGGGTGCGCCGCTCTCACTCCAGTCCATCTCTATAATTTCAAATCGAACGTAGCTTTTGATGTTCTGTGGACTGGCCTTGGGATGCTAGAGCACAAAAACAGGAAACACAGAGTCATCTACGACTTACGTTTCAACTTTTGTTTTGGTGACGGGAAATAACGTTATTTTCCTATTTCGGTTATAAATTTATATGGTTATTTTTAAATAACAGTTGTTGATAAAGCCCTGTTCTCAGAGCTTCGTCGTGTCGCTGGCGACAGTTGTTCAACCAATCAGAGCATGTAAACAAAACTTCCCCTGGCCCCTACCTTTTCATTTCTGGTTGTCAAAATCTGTCGCGACACGTTTGTAGTTGAAATATTTCAACTACACATTGGATTTCTGCTACGATCTCATGAAACAAGGAAGGAGTGGGGATCGTCGCCAGCGACACGACGAAGCCACAGCTTAATAAACACACAGCTATGAAACTCAGCCGTTCGGAGTAAGCAGTCGGGTGTGACCTTGAAGAAGCCATTCGGGGTAAAAGTCAGGGTAGGATTAAAAATATTTTTAGGGAGACTGACAGGAGCGTACTTCATGAATTTACAAACACAATTATCATTATTTATCATTTTTATTAATAAAATTTTAAAATAATACTACATATTGTATAAAATAATTAATTTGTTTTTCACATATTTCTCTAAACGCTTGAAACTTCACTGTCATCAACCTGGAATGGTACTCAGAAGTCTTCCTCAATGAAGAGGGAGTTGTGAATATGAGGCAGTTTTAGTGCTTTTGAAAGCCTATATAAATCTTCTTTCCCGAATTGAAAGTTAAATTTACCCTCCTTTTTTGAAAATTCATTGAAATGAAATAATTGTCATTAATATTTTCATTTGAATCTCGAAAAAATTTTTTTAAATTGCAGTTCGAATGAAATTTTCGCGAAAACAACTTGCGATCGAAAGTATAAGAATTTCCAGAGATTTCAGTGCGAAAAAATAAAATTCTTGAAATGTGCAGGAATTTTTAGAAGGGAATGTTCAATACTACATATCATGTCGATATTAATTTTATTGTTTTAGTTTAGATGTGAAGAAAAATATATGTTTCAATGCATCAGAGGTCACCAGTCAACACAACATAAAATAGTTGACTACGCCTATGAGTTCATGAATTCGGAGGCATTGTCATCCCGATCGGCACCACTGTATTGATAGGTTTTACCCCAAAAGTGGGGGATGCGCGAGAATCTGCGTTAACTACCCCCACCACACGGAGTTTCCTAGCTGTGTGTTTATTAACCCTTTAGCGGGCAAAATACTGGGGGCTTTTCAACTTCGGCAAAAACTGTTCGAAACAATTCAAATGCACTTCATAAGTCATCAATAGTCTGTAATTTGCATTTTTTTTTTGCTGAATATCGAAATATCGGGTGGTACATATTCGTACCAGAGGCCATTCAGGCAAACAAAATATTGCAATGTTCAGTGGTGCATATTTGTACCACTAGTATTCTTTCATTCTAATATGAGGAATATACCTATTTATAACTACAAGGACTACAAGGAGGGTCGGAAAAAGGAAGTAGTTTTTCAAGGGGGGATGAAATATGACATAACAAGTGGTGTGTGTGTTCTATGAACTCAAGTCAACACTGCTTTCAAATAACAAAATATATTATTGCTTTGATATTCTATAAATAATAAAAATTGGAATAATGAACGTGGAATACATTCTGTAACAAAAACCACAGATATTCTATAAGAATATGAAAAAATAAATCAAAAACACAGAAAATTTTATAACAAAAACAACAACAAAAATATCTTATTCCATGAGGTATTTTCTCCTCTGATGACGAACTTGAAAAACTCACAGGACAAGATGCCACTTCAAGACGCCCTAGTAACATTCTCGTCGGAGATTTTCATTTCGGCAGTTTCTTCTAGTTCTGAGAATGAATCGCGTTTGAAATTGAAACTACCGAGCGGCATTTCATCATCAGCTTCTGAATCTCCTGCAGAGTCTGAATTTATCGCCATATCATGATCAATTATAGACAATAAATAATCCAAGTCCTTACAGTCATTTAGATTGAACATCTTTTTTTTGCCCATCTGAAAGTGAACAATTCAATCATTATTTCGGGAGCAATCAGTGGTACGCATATGTACCACCTAACTTCAAGTGAAAATATTATCTTTGCCAAAAAGCCGATTGAAGTAATTTTTACTCTATTGGAAAGTAGCAATTTACCCATAAAAAATACATTGAAATTCAAGTGATGAGATGGAATAGGCACCAAAATATTCCACATCAAAAATGGTACAAATACCCTCACGGTTTGCAACTTTTTCACTGTTATGTAAAATTCCGATACAACTCATGGTTGCATTCATCACTCTCCACTTATAATTGATAAAGATTATTTTTTTTAAATATTACCTACCTTCAATTACACTCCAATCACTTTTCATAACAATGAACACTCAAAAACATAACGAACTTTTCGAATTAGGCCCTCAAACGTACACTGGTACATATGTGTACCACTTTCAAATATTCTTTGGTCTTTGGTTCGAAGGTGGCGCTGTAAGTATCAAATGAAGATTTCTGTTTGCAATTCATACAGCATGGATTACTTGTGGCGGTCTCTATCTGCATATATTGAAACCAGTCGCCTGTTAATACAAGTGGTACGAATATGTACCAGCAAACGCTAAAGGGTTAAGCTGTGACGAAGCTCTGAGAACGAGGCTTACGTCAGTTTGACCAAATAACGTATTGAACTGTTATTTGAAAATAACTATATCAGTTCATAACCGAAATAGAAAAATAACGTTATTTCCCATCACTAGGACAAAATTAATCAATACATATGACACCGATCTTTCTTATTTAGAAAATTGGTTTAGGTTGTTAAAATGATGCAATAATTTAATGATAGTTCAACTACCTTTATACTTTTAACAAATATACTGAATAATTTAGGGAACAGGAGAAGTCACCATCGGGTTACCATAATTGCTCATTGTTTATGATCACTTCACAAGAGCACAATAACACGGAGTCTACCAGGATGTGAAGGACTTACAGTTCTGAAATTCTGTAGGCAAGAAAATTCACTTGTAACCACAAGAGAAACAGGTACCATACACTTAACAGGAAATTAATCCTGAAATTAACAATTGGTCAAGCTAAAAGTTAACGACATCATAGCTCTTTCTCTTGAACCGAATATCTATTTTATTTAACTTTAAACTTGCCTTGCATTAAACTGAAAAAATCTCTCTACTCTGCCAAAGATTCCAAATAGAAATTCCATAGGTTTGTTTGAGTCTTTATTATTTTTAGAGGAAGAGAATATGCAGTTTTCATTTCAAACTGAAATGGAGAGAACTAAAGTTCCTACTTTATCCCTGAGGAAACGTATGATTTCTGGTAAGCACTAAATTTCCATGTCCGGTCATCAACATTATGTTAATTAGCAGGTCAAACAGAAATACATTTCGAAGATGATAATATAAATGTGTTTGCTATGGAATATGAAACAGGATGAGGCCAATGTGAATCTCTCAAAAACAAAACATTTCAAGCAGAATTATTCCTATTACTTTGAAATATTTATTTAAGCAAAGTTTTTTATATATTATGTTATCTATTATAATCCTTACAATTCAATTGTTATTTTGTTTTTCATCTTTATTATAAAAATTCCTTGGATTTCCAACAGAGATAAAACAAATTGAATAGTGTTGTGAACAAATTAGGTTATATCAGAACTACAAATATATTTCTATCTGACCCAACTTGAATTCATAAAATTCTTTGCACGTTCGTTCGTAAGGGATTTTTTGAATCTGGAAATTCAAACAATTATCGAAACTGAACAATTAAATTCAAATATTGAATTTGAATACTTCTGTATTACTTATATACTTCTACCTGTAAGAGGTGCTTCAAAGAAATTGGGCATTAAACTACAACACTCTATATCTTATTAAGTTGGTCAATGGGACTGATCGAATCGTAGATTTCCGTATATTTCTCCAAGTCATCTAGTTGAGTTTAAACAAATGATCAATGAATCCTGTGAAATGATAATTATAATATGCACCCATGAATATTACCGTTCAGATGAAATAATTCTGCTTGAGATGTTTTTTTGAGAGATCCACATTGGCTTCAACCTGTGTTTCATATTCCATCGCAAAAACTTTTATATTAACATCATCAAAATGTCTTTCTGTTTGACCTGCTAATAAACATAATGTTAATGAGTGGACATAAAAATTTTGTGCTTACTAGAAATCATAGGTTTCCTCAGGAATAAAGTAGAAACTTTAGTTCACTTCATTTCATTTCAGAATGTGAAATGTAAACCGCATATTCTCTTCATCTCTTCCTCTGGAAATAATAAAGCAAATGAGCCTCTTGCTTTGTTCCTAGAGAATGTTACCATTTCTTAGAAAGTGTTTTATTGTCAGGGGACCTATAAACCTCAAACAAACCTATGAAATATCAATTTGGAATCTTTGGCAGAGCTACCACTTTGAGAGTTCTCCACACATGTCCAGCCACTTTCAACATTGTGGATGTTGAAATAGAAAAATTGTGAACCTTATATTGTACTCTTCGACATGTTGAATATGCACAAGATATACGTACACCCATTTAACATCCATATTTTCGAAAATTATATGTATTTGTTTTGTCAATAAATATTTTCATCTGTTTTAAGAAATAGTAGTAAATTCGTTCAAAATTTGAAAGAAGTAAATAAATTAATAATGACAATTGACATATTGACAACAATAAGCGTTTTCGGAAACTTACCCGGGTTAGCCCGATCTCTAACCTTTGCGTTCGTTTACTTAACCCGAACATCAAACCCGTGTTCGGAAAGTACGGGGCTGTTAACTCGATCACTGACTCGGGTTGATCCACCGTAACCCTACACAAGAGCAGGGTCGTTCGGTCACCGCATGCGCACTGCGGTTTAGTTTTGAATTTTAAAACGCGGGAGTAAGCTTTCTACTCTATTCTAAATAATTAATTGTACTATTCTTAATAATTATGGAAAGCGAAGAGAATTGGGCTCAATGTGGAATATGTGGTTTTATTTGCCAAGAATCAAATGTTTGACAACACATAATGTGGCAATAAATTCAAGCAAAGCTAGAGACAATCCAAAATCTAATTGTAAATAAAATTAAGTTAGACTTTTCACGCCTTTTTTGTGAATAAATATCCTAGTTTAACAGTTCCAATCATCATCAGTCCTATCAACCCTGTTTAACTAGGATTTTTGTAAATAAAATCATATTATCAGGGACAATCTGATATTACTAGGTTATGTTATTGTAACGACTGACATTTCCAAACCTGACATGTTCGTAAACTCAGAACCGGGTCCGTGATCCATCACGTGACCTCAATGGATCGAGTTAGTAACCCTGGGTAGGTTTCCGAAAAAGCCTTATGATGATTGTCATAAGGATTTATCACTTTTTAGGTGCGTTCGATTTTGACGATCTTTTCATCCTTCAAGAGCTCGTTCCACTTGGCGACTACAACGCTCAAAATCGAGAAAGGGGCCGTTCCACCTGGCGATCACAACGATCAAAATGCTCCTTTAGCCGTTTCACTTAACGACCGCTGTCTTTGTGAGCGCGGCAAAATCATCGCTCACTCCAAGCTCAAATCGACCTACCAATTTCGATGTTCTGTGACCAAAGGTATGTTCTGTGACGACCTATCCCTATAGTTGCGTGAAAGTGAAAGTGGACGTTCAGAATACAGTTTAGATATATGTATTATAATATTTCTAACTGTTGTACACTTTAATTAAATTTATTGACCTAACCCCTAACTTCTACTTTTTTCAATCTTGTCATTTATATCATGACAGCCAAACACGCCCTAAAATCCGTTCCACTTGAGTTAACATAATTGACGAATCCAACTACCGTTGAGGGCGCTGTAAATACTTGTTTTCTAGGTTCGAAATTTAGCCACCAGCCTGAGTGGCGCTAGGGGCTTTTTGTAAATTTTTGAATGACAACGGGATATTTATATTATTTTGTGAAATAAATGAATAGATTTTCATTTTAAGAGTGATTTAAAGGCTTTTTAAGATGGTAGTGTGTGTGAATGCATTTCTGATTGTTCATAAAGTGTGGCGAATTCAGAAGAACAACTCGTTTTCACCACGAATGATGAAAAAATTTCATGCAAAGATATTTAATACTTGTAAGAACAATTATTTTGGTCAAATGAATATGTTTTACACTTGTTGGGATTACTCAAATGACGTAGAATAATATATTTGAAAGTATTTCCTAGATCCATGAGGTTCTGCAGAATTTGTAAATGAATGGTACTACCTCGAAGTGATATCCAATTGAAGCAGAATCATTCGTGCTGCACACAGGTTCAAATGAATGTGTTGAATTTGGAAACATACGACTTCACTGTTTATTAAAGTTTTCCCAAATCAATTTTGAAAGTGGGTGCTCCCTTTCATGAAGATTACGAACAAAATTTGATTGAGAACATTTCATTCAATCATTTCTTCAATCATATGTTGCAAAATGAATAAACGATTCTGAAATTTTTTCCAGCCTTTATTTGTATTTTCTTTGTAATTTTAAAATGTAAATTGTATATATCTTTCATCACACAATATTAAGATAACAATCAAATATAGATAAAATATTTGTTTACAATGGAAAACTTGCCAGAGATGATACCAAAAAGTCAGAAGAGATGTATGTAATTGCCAAGTCAAAGTGAAATGACTAAAACAAAATGCTGACATAAATATAGAACAAACCTTTGAAATGAATTGGTTGAGGCTTTCGCGGCCATCGTTCAATGTGACTTGTTCTTTCGAGCATTTAGGCCGTCGTCGTAGATTAGTTCTCGACGTTTCGCCAGTTCGAGTGTCTGGCATCTTCAGGAGTTATATTTAAGGAGATGTTCTCACTGGACTGAACACTCAGGCAGTTCAGTCCAGTGAGAACATCTCCTGAAATATAACTCCTGAAGATGCCAGACACTCGAACTGGCGAAACGTCGAGAACTAATCTACGACGACGGCCTAAATGCTCGAAAGAACATGTCACATTAAACCTTTGAAAATTCATAATTGTTTGAAAACTCATGATTAATCTCACAATGTCGCCAACCCAAAAACACTTAAAAAAGCTGCAACCGATAGCTAACGAATATGGTCAATTAATTGGAGCCAACGCAATTCGTTGAAATTTCAAAACGAGTGATTTGATTGGTTCGAATTTACGTAAGGTTTTTAAATCGTACAATTAAAGCTTTGTGAAACCCGCCCATAATCTTTCAAACCCAGTGTTTGCAAATTCAGTCAAGGAGTTCAATTGTTTCTTATTTTTAATGGAATTAGCAAAATTTCACATCAAATCACCAGTGTTCACCTGTCCCATTGTCTTCAGATACTTCCTTTGCATTTTCAAATCTCACAGATTGCATTTTGAATAGCACATGCACAGCAGATTGTTCCTGTTTACTTAAAGCAGACAATATTGCAGCATTTTTTTCTTTGATTTACACACCACTTTCAAAATTATGGAAATAAGTACACTGAGTTGTTGATTGAGAAATTATATTCGAGAAGTCACAGCAGTAGCTTTAAGCTCAGGAGCTTTCATTTGCTGAAATTTTGAACCTGAAAAGATATATAAATAAATATTATGAATTATTCACAAAATTTTTCACAACAGACCTATGACAAGATTATCAATCAGAAAATGATGAGAGAAAACAATCATTTTTCCCATCTTCAATCTTCTCACCCAAGCTTCTCTTTTTTCAATATGTATATCAACGGCATTATAATTCATTCACTCATAATGGAAATATTATTCCACTGGCCAATATTATTCAAATGAATCTTTTTATTCTGCTCAGTTTCAATATAGCTCCTAACCTGAAATTTAACACATGAATTTGAGAATAATCTTATGTTTAATTCAGAATAATTTATGTTTAATTCTCGTATGAATACCTTTCGATAGTTTCTCAGCATCAATTCTACTATTTAGAAAACCTAATAATTTCACCAATCTTCGTATATTAAACGAAAATATCACTAATTTATATTAAAAACCATGTATTTTGAACGGGATTACTCCAAAGTATACTTGTTTTCTTAGGGCGATATTTCGCCTCTAGAGGGAGTTTAGATTTTTGGATTCGCCAATAGCGCTAACAAGCAAGTGGAATGAGGAAAAGAGCGGTCGTGAGAATGAGCGTTGGATCGCCAAGTGGAACGCCCCTTGAAAATAGCTGCACCCGGAACACCCGTTCTTTGAAGGAGCAGGTTGCCGGCTGTATCGCATTTCGTAAAAAGCAGTGACTTGAATGACTAATTTATCTGAAAGCAAGCTCTAAACAAAACAATCATTATCGTATTTTTAGTTCGAAGAAAAAGATATTCTTCATGTCAGAAAGAATATTGGCGAATCCAAAAATCTAAACTCCCTCTAGAGGCGAAATATCGCCCTAAGAAAACAAGTATACTTTGGAGTAATCCCGTTCAAAATACATGGTTTGTCATATAAATCAGTGATATTTTCGTTTAATATACGATGACTGGTGTAATTATTAGGTTTTCTGAATAGTAGAATTGATGCTGAGAAACTATCGAAAGGTATTTATACGAGAATTATAAGTTAATATAAAATTATTCTCAAATTCATGTGATAAATTTCAGGTTAGAAGTTATATTGGAGCTGAGCAGAAAGAAATAAGAAGATTCATCTGAATATTGGCCAGTGGAATAATATTTTCATTATGAGTGAATGAATTATAATGCCGATGATATATTGAAAAAAGAGAGGCTTGGGTGAGAAGATTGCAGATGGGAAAAATGTTTGTTTCATCTCTTCATTCATAGTGTCTTCATTTTCAGATTGATAACCTTGCCATAGGTCTGTTGTGAAAAATTTTGTGAATAATTCATAATATTTATTTATATATCTTTTCAGGTTCAAAATTTCAGCAAATGAAAGCTCCTGAGCTTAAAGCTACTGCTGTTATTCTTGAAACTTGCAACGTAGTTAATATCCAAGAGAAATGAATAGGGCTTGTATGGCCCAACATAAATTGAGGAGAGAATCCAGGAATGATACTCTTAGGGCTAAACATATAATTTCTCAATCAACAACTCATTATACTTATTTCCTTGATTTTGAAAGTGGTGTGTAAATCAAAGAAAAAAATGCTGCAATATTGTCTGCTTTCAGTAAAGAGGAACAATCTACTGTGCATGTGCTATTCAAAATGCAATCTGTGACATTTGAAAATGCAGAGGAAATATCCAAAGACAATGGGACAAGGGAATACTGGTGATTTGATGTGAAATTTGTTAATGCCTTTAAAAATGAGAAGGAATTGAATCTCTGACTGAATTTGCAAACGCTTAGTTTGGAAGATTATAAGTTTTCAAACAATTAAAATGTTTTAAGTTTTTTATAAATTCTCAAAGGTTTGTTCTATGTTTATGTCAGCATTTTGTTTCAGTCGTTTCACTTTGACTTGGCAATTACTAATCTCTCCTAATTTTTTGTATCATCTCTGGCAAATTTTCCATTGTAAACAAATATTTTATCTATATTTGATTGTTATCTTAATATTGTGTGATGAAAGATTTAGGGTCGGTTTCACAAAACTTTGATTGTGTGATAGAAAAACCTTACGTAAATTAGAACCAATCGAATCACTTGTTTTGAAATTTCCACGAATCGCGGTGACTCCAATTAATTGAACGGTACAAACAAAGTTTTGTGAAACCGAACAATATATAATTTTCATTTTAAGGTCACAAACAAAATACAAATAAAGACAGGAAAAAATTTCAGAATCGTTTATTCATTTTGCTACATATGATTGATGAAATGATTAAATGAAATGTTCTCGATCAAATTTTGTTCGTAATCTTCATGAAAGGGAGCACCCACTTTCAAAAATGATTTGGGAAAACTTTAATAAAGTTTTATGTTTCCAAATTCAACAGATTCATCAGAACCTGTGTGCAGCACGAATAAATCTGCTTCAATTGGATATCATTTCGAGGTAGTACCATTTATTTACGAATTCTGCAGAATCTCATGGATCTAGGAAATACTTCCAAATATATTATTCTACGTCATTTGAGTAATCCCAACAAATGTAATACATATTCATTTGACCAAATAATTGTTCTAACAAGTAATTTAAACATCCTTGCATATGTAATAAACAGTGTTGTTTGATTAATTTTGACTTTTTGCTCTTATTGGGCGTAGATGGAGAACCATCTCAGGAAAATAAAATTAGCCGTGTTACTTGTACTACGTCTATTTCTCGATTCATTGTTCTACAAGTAAAATCATTCACCTATGCTTTCGACCTACTTATTGACAATTTGTTGTATCATCAGTATGTGGATACACGGAAGACAATGGTGTGAAAAGGGGATTGGACTCTAAGGAATTTCAATATTTTTGTTTGAACAATAACTAAGATTACGAGTCCATCACACATACAATTTTTTCATCATTTGTAGTGAAAACGAGTTGTTCTTCTGAATTTGCCACACTTAATGTACAATCAGAAATGCATTAACACACCCTACCATCTTAAAAAGCCTTTAAATCACTCTAAAAGTGAAAATACAGGGTGTGTCGGGAATAACGGACCAAACTTCAGGTGTGTATTCTGCAGGTCGAAATAATTCCAGAAAACTCATATGTTGTTATCCGATTCTCATTTGTTTTAAAACTATAGGGTATTTAAAATATTTAAATAAGGTCAACCAATATTCAGATCAAGAGTTTCTCGGACTTTGGATTGGTCGCTGTGGTCGTATTAGTTGGCCTCCAAGATCTCCAAACCTAACACCATTGAACTATTGTTTGTGGGGCTGGTTCAAGAACGAGGTATACAAAGTTAAAGTTGACACTCGGGATGCTCTAATTGGAGGCATTAGAAATAAGGTATTACTTTTTAAAGAAATGCACGAATCAATCAGAAAAGCATCGAGAGCCCTTCGCAGACGAATGTGTTTCGAGGTTAATGGCGGGATTTTCGTGCATTTATTAAAATAATGCTATAAATGAAACCATTTTAATATAGAAAATGTTGTTTTTTATATATATATATATTTCGTATGAGAAACACATTTTATAATGACGCTATATTTTCATAACAAATGAAAATCGGATAACAACATATGAGTTTTTTTATATTATTTCGAGCTATAGAATACACATCTGAAGTTTGGTCCGTTCCTCCCGACTCACCCTGTATATTTATTTATTTCACAAAATGATATGAATATCCCGTTGTCATTCAAAAATTTACAAAAAAACCCCTAGCGCCACTCAAGCTGGTGGCTAAATTTCGAACCTAGAAAACAAGTATTTACAGCGCCCTCAACGGTAGTTGGATTCGCCAATACTTGATATTTTAACATTTGCTTACATTCAAAATATTTTGGGTAAAGAAATATTTTCGTCAACTTCACTTATAAAATATGATACCATCAGCTTTATTCGGGTTACAATTTTCAGGACAGTCCTAGAATCGTTCTAAAACTGCGCCGGACAGATGCGCATTCGTTTCGATACCTAGGACCGTTCTAGGACTGGTTCAAGTTTTGAAAAACCCGAATGCATCAAACGCTCCAAATATGAAAAAGGGAAAATAAAAGCATTTCAGTTTTCAGCACGAGAAATAATTCTTATCAACGATATCTTCATTGAAAATAATCGATGTCATTAAAATTCCGGCCAACAAACATAACGTAAATCCCTTGAAAGCATGCACCCAGAATAATCCTAAAACAGTACCTGCCCAAGAACGGGGACAGCTTTCGGACTGTTCTCGGACTATCCCAGGATTATTCGTAAAAACCCGAACGCAAAACAAGTCAGTCCTGAAACAGTCCCCAAAAAACCCGAACGCTAACTATCGTGAACAAATTTACTGCGCAAACTCCTGACAGTCCTAGAACAGTAATTATGTGAACCCGAATGGAGCTATCATAACGCATAACGGTCGATCTCTTTTAGATGGGATGGGGATCGGGATGGGGATTGGGGATCGGGATATGGATGGGGATGGGATAGGGATGGGGATCTGATGGGGATGGGGATGAGGATAGGGATAGGGATAGGGATAGGGATAGGGATAGGGATAGGGATAGGGATAGGGATAGGGATAGGGATAGGGATAGGGATAGGGATAGGGATAGGTATAGGGATAGGGATAGGGATAGGGATAGGGATAGGGATAGGGATAGGGATAGGGATAGGGATAGGGATAGGGATAGGGATAGGGATAGGGATAGGGATGAGGATGAGGATGAGGATGAGGATGAGGATGGGGATGGGGATGGGGATAGGGATGGGGATGGGGATGGGGATGGGGATGAAGATGGAGATGGGGATGGGGATGGGGATACGGATGGGGATGCGGATAGAGATAGAGATAGAGATAAAGATAGAGATAGAGATAGTGATGGAGATAGAGATAAAGGTGAAGATAGGGATATAGATGAGGATATAGATAGAGATGTCACGAAAATAACTTCCCAGGGATGTCACAAGAGGAACTTCTTGGGAAGGCAAAAAAAAAAGAACCCCCAGGGATGCCACAAAAGGAACTGCCTGGGTCTTTTTTAACGACTTTCTCAAAATACATAGTTCCGATTGGTCTTCAGCGACGGAACAAAAATATGGGTTATATTGTAGAATATTAGATATTAGGCTCCGTAGGAGGGGAAAGTAGGAAAACAGTATTCGGACTAACCATCAAACAAAATCCCGAAAAAAAAATAAGGCTACGTCCTTCCCACACAATGACAAGGCATTTTGTCACCTTTTTTTTTTTCGATTTTTGTTTTTTGTTTTTCCTGGTTTGGTCCCACATTTTTTTTTTTTTTTTTGTTTGAACTCTGGGTCTTACTACCTCCCCCACACCATTTGAAGGTATCCTCCTACTCTTTTTTTTTTTTTTTTTTTTTTTTTAAGTCCATACATGAACGTTATAATTTGAATTTTCGATTTTT